>JANVCC010000038.1:10095909-10269879 GCA_025345505.1 Todiramphus chloris collaris
ATGGGATGCTTTGCAGAGACATTGTTAGAAGGGTGAATATAAGTTTAACAAACTAACCTGCAAAATTCTTAAATGGTATTCAAATGGTACTGAATATATTATTCAATGTTATTACCAGAGGTGAGAAAAGAGATCTCTGCAGGAGTTACTCCTTCTGCATTTAAGTTGAAGATGTGATGTGAATCTATGAAATATTAATAATTCAATGGACGGCATTATCATGGACTTTTTGCTTACTTTTCATTTACAGTTGTAATAAATGTTATTGAAATTATGATTTTTATGTAACACACAGGTTTGGGAGGTTACCAGCATGCTAAATTTGTGCCGACATTTTGAAAAGTGTAATCTTGTCTCCCTCTCCTCCTCTTTCTACTTTCTACTTTTCACTACTTAAGAAGAAAGAATATGTTTATGGTATACTTGACTGCTGCCAGGAAGAGCAGCTGTTTTACAGAATCCTTGCAAATTTAGAATTAGGCAGCAGAGATTAAAGAGCCACTTTTAAATATTAAGGTTATGTAAAACTGTATTGTGTGATGATGTGAGGGAATCGCTCTTGCTTTGTTTCCTAAATTTAGGATGACAACAGTGAATTCATCCAGGGTGCTGAGAACCTTGAGATCAGCAGCATCAGGCAAGGAACATCTGATTCAGCAGTTTTTACAGAGTTCCCATTAAAGGGGATGTCATGGAGAAATGAATACTGGAAGGATAAGGGACATGGCGAACATAACCTTGAAGAGACCATCTTATCAAAACCACAAAGTTCCACTGTGAGAAAAACTGATTTGGTTAGCACTCAGAGAAGCTTAAAGCCTACCCTTTCTCTTTCTCCAACTGGAAGTAAATCTGACTTCTTTAAAGTAATTCCAAATGGATTTGAAAAAAATGAAAGAGATGAAAAAGTTCCTGGTCAAATAAAAAGATCCGTCAGTAAAAAGTCTCTGAAGAAAATCTCAAGAGAAAATTCATGTCTGACAACACAGACTTGTGTAAGTGATTTTTAATTTGAAATTAAATTATTAGATTGTATAAAGAAGCTGTATTAAATATACCCATTTGCACAAAGTGAGAAATAATGTCGTTCATCTAGATATGTTCTGGTTCCATAACAGTATTTACTGAGCTCAGCCTGTTGAAAGCTGATTTCATCGTTTTTTGTGGTACACAAAACAGTACTCCAAATAAAACAGAAATCATAGAGGTTTATAGATAAAGAGGTGTTGTTGAGCAGCTCACATCTTGGAAATATGAGATAGAAAGTAGTTTTGGGATGAAAGATTACAAAGGAAAATTGACAGAATTTGAATTGATAGATTAGTGAATGACCATAAAAAGAGCATTAATTGAGGTTCTTCATAGACTTTCTGCAACAACACTTAAAAATGATATATTATGTGATTGAGGGCCAACAGTAAGGCTATGTCATAGGCTAAACTGTGACACTACTAAAGGAATTATTACATTCACCAAAATGGTGGTTTATTCCTAGATTTTTTTTCTTGGATTCTCCTTGTGGAAACATGGAGTAACTCAAACAACAAATTTTTCCGAAGCTAATTATGTTTTAAACTATTTTCTAATAGCTAATGCTTGTCTTTTTTAGCTTACAGTGATGTGCTTTGAGTTGTGCTTTGAATCAGGAACTTAAGCTTAAGAATCTGGTGTATTCTATAAATCACAAATGAGACTGTATATTACTGTTCATAGTTTTGGATAGAATTATTTTGGGCCTAGAATTACTGCACATCCATATTTTTAACATGTGACCACTTCTCTAAATGTGTTATGAGTAGATTGGATTTATTCCTGAGTATCTGAGAGTGGAACAGGACAAACTTCTTCTTCAGGCTTGAGACCAAAGACTCACATAGCCAGCATCTTCTGTCTCACAGCAGTCAGTCATAGTTGGCTAGGGAAAAAGAATAGAGCAAGCATCCAGAGATGCCTCACTAACATGCCCTGCAGGCTTCCTTCCAGACATCCATAGCTTAGCAGTCTCTTCAAGTGTTGTCTTTGTGGTAGGTAACTGGTGGTGGAATTTTTTTCCACAGATTCATGTAGTCGCTTTATGAACCTGTATGAACCACCTGTGACAGTGAATTTTGGAGCTTAACTGTTATTTGTGGGGGAAAAATACATATCTCCTTTTATTTGGTTTGAGTGCATTGTCTCATTCCTGGTGCTTTCTCATTCTTGTGTTTGCTATAAGAAGCAATGAATAATTTATTAATTTTTTAATTGGTTTTTTTTTTTAACTAGTGATGTAGAAAATTTGGAAGACTGCAATGCATGCATTCTTTTGTATTTCAGAAGTAGCAATATAATGTTACTGTAATTTTTGGTGATAGGAAACCCCCAGTTGATATTGGTAATCTGACCCTCTGTTTCTTAGATGTGTTAATATCCATCCTTCTCTGTAAGTGTATAATAAAATTTGTACACATTTTATATTCGCTTTCCCTTCTAGTTTTGTCTATAGGAATTTTTTTTTTCTAGTTTCCATTTATTATTCCATTAAATATATTCCTTGTTTCTTGATTCTTTTCTGGTTTGGAAAACTGTTCCACATAAAATTCAACTATATTTATTACTAATCCTAACTGTAATCTCTTTGTCCAAAACAGATTAAATGCTATGTTGATGGCTTTCCTAAATGGTGTTATCAGTGTTTAATGCAGTGATCAACTTTTTCCTGTAGTATGTAACTAAACACAGACTACCTGTGCGGATTACAATTAAATGCTAAAAGTGTTAGATATATTTTACAAAATTTTTTTGTGATATTTTGTTTCAAAAGATGAAGGAAAAGAGCTATCCATTTTCCTCTGCTTGATAAGTAGTTGATTACTAAATTAGACAGTAGGGTTATTACTGTGCTGCACTTGTAGCTATAAATGTATCACACATGTAATTTGTTGCTTGTAGGTATTTTTTGCAAGAAGAAAGCCTATTATCAAGGTGTAGAAACTCAGGAGTTACAGACTTTGTTTTATTGCTACAAAATATAAGATGAAAGTATCTAACAGATTTAGCTCTCCTACTTGATTTGATAAAGTAATAAAATTTTCCCATCCAGAAGCCTTTCTTCAGAGTTCTTTGATATTTCTTTTTGTACTAGGCCACGTTCAAAATGTGAAGCGAAATTTGAGTGCCACTGACTGCCTTAAACGTTAATATAATAATCCATTTCTATGTGGCCTTTTTCTGATCACACAGATAAGTAAAGCATTTTTTGTATATGCTACAGCAATTTTGCAGGAAGAAACTGGTATTCTGGGTCCCTACAAGTTTCAAGAAAAGAAGGACTGACATAGAATATTGTTAACTGCAGTGAGACAACACTGAAGTTTTTTTGTTGGACGTGGGCATGTAATTATTTCCATTTTGAAATGCTGTTCATTGTTTTAAGAATTATGTATGAAAGGACAGTTTCATACGAAAGGGTATTACAGTGAGAGTTTACAGAGTAGTCTCTTCTAATCTTCTCATATAGAGGTAAAGAAAAAAATGCTTAACCAACTCTTCCTACAATTGATTTGCTAACTACTTAATACACTTTAAGGACCTGGTTGCTTGCAATGTTTTATTCATATTTTAATAGAGTTCTTTATTATTAAATTCAAATATTTTTAATTAAGAAAGAGGTATAGCCCTCTGGGTAATATTGCAACTATGTAGATAGCTGGTAATTAAAGTTTTCCACACATATAACTACATTCAAACAATTCTGAATAAATCACTTGAACCTAGAAGAATGCAAATGTCATTCTATATGAAAAAATCCTTTCAACAACAGGTTTTGTCAATCTAACAGAAGTTTTAAGCACTTAATAAAAATAATTTATCGTAAGGGGAGAATATGCAAAAAGTCAAGAGAAGCTTTCAATTACTGAATGAAATAATAATTTTAGACAAATTTACAAGTATTGGAAAATTACTTCTTACATCAAAAGTTTCGCCAAAATTACAAAGTGAACTTAATTTCAAATTTAATTTCCAAATTCTCTTTTTGAAAATCATCCAGAATGAGATCACATTTGTGAAGAAGCTTTTTTGTAGTAATTGTTTGAAGCTGCAGAATAAATAGTCCAATTAATTTCTCCTTTATTGCCAGGAGTTTATTATACAATATGTTTAACATAGAAAATTGTCATGACATCTGTTCTCCTTTCTGAATATGGTATTTCTAGAGTGAGACCATTGCAAGAGAAGAAAACAGAATGACAATTTGAGATAAGCTGGGGGAAAACCCCAACTATTAAAATTGTTTTGTAAAAATTCCAAAAATCCATGCATCATTCTTCAAAGATGTAAAGGAAAAGGCAAGCAGTTGTGGGAAATGTTTTACCTTTATTAGAAAGAGGAGAAAAATGTTCTTTCGATGCTTAGTGCTTTTATTCTGCATAGCACTAGTTCATGCTGTCATTTTAATGACTGCATGCCAATTGCTTCTTATACGAGGTAAGAAAGATAAGCTGAAGGTTCTCTTGTGATAATCAAATAAATGCAGAAGTCTTCTATATCAGAAAATTAACAGGAAATCAGCATCTTCAGTAAGAACAATAAAAGTTATAGCAGCTGTAGATCTGTTAGAATACTAATACATCAGAGCAAATCAGACTTTCCAGGCATAAAATAGCAAGTTTGTATGAATTGAACAAATAACTAATAGCAACTGAGGTAATAACATAACATTTAGTAAGGGTCTGAAGAAAACATCATGTATTATTTTAGGATTAAAAATGGTAGTAATAATCAGCCTATTCAGGAATGAAGCTTGGACCTCAAAAGCCAGAGGTGAAAAAGGGGCAGCAGCTGTGCTAACAGTTTCTGTCATCTTATACCTTGTACAAAATGGTAGGCTACATTTATCTGTGCTAAAAATTAGTCTCTGAGTGGTTCAGGTGATTTCATAGGAAAAATCTTTGCAAAGACATTTGACATAAGAATTTGAGTAAAAAATAAGAAAACGTTTGCAATAGGCTTTAGAACAGTCTTTTTCACAACGGTTTGCATACTTGCACATGTGGCTGTTTCCATATGAGCACCCTTCAGTCATAAATCCTGTTTTATGTGATATATTTACCTGCTGATTGTCAGCTTGCAGGCACGCTTCCCCTCAAAGGTGGTTTACTTTGTTATTTCAGTGGTAATTTTCTTTTTGACTGGCTATTTGTAGTAGATGGCTTTAAATGAAATCTAATAGCATGGTGCTCAGAATGAAACATCAAAAATATATGTAGAGTTGCTACTGTCAGAACCTTAATGTTTTTCATATAGAAGGAGTTATTTAAAGATGATGTAACAGCAGCTAGGGTGAACTTAAACAATCTTATCATGAGATTTTGTGTGAAGTGTAAGTACCAACTGCAAAATAGTTAATACGTGATTTTAGCTTTTGACCTGTGGGTCAAATTTGATATAGCACTTAGAGTTAAATTAACAATTCAACCAATGAGTATAAAATAAAATGAAAACACAGTGATGTTTATTTCTAAATGTATACATTAGCAAGTTACCAAAATAACTTTTAAAATTTAGTGCTGATGTGTATTCAGAGAAATTTTATGCTGTGCTTGACAAATAACTATGTTATGTTGATGATGTTTATGATACTATGATAACTGTGTGATTGGGGTTAGTTCAAAATCTGCATAAGCAATTTTAGCTACGGGATTTTTGAACTTCTGAAGCCTCTTTTTCTGGGTTTTTTTAATCTTTTGTTTTTAATTGCAGTGAAACTGCAACTTCACCAAACACCCTGGATCCAAACTGCACTCCATAGCAGTGTTTGTGGTGTTCTTCATGTAATTTGCTTGATCCTCATAGCTGAACAGAAATCTATTAACCAATATTTTCTAGTAAACGTTTTGTTTCTCTTTTAGTATTGTAGCTTCTTGATCCCCAACAGATTCTCTAAGGTATCTGTTTCATTCATATATTCTATTCCGTGATCCTGTCTATATTGTTGACTTTTCCATTTTATTTCACAGGAGTATGACTGGAAAAACTACCAGTCAAATAGACTGAGTTCACCTGAACTACAGATGCTGGCTAGCATGAAGAGGCAACAAAATGAAGAATTATGGGATACTGGTATCTCACATGGGCTGAGCGCATCACAGATAGATAACTGCAATGTTAGCATAAGCACAACCAGTGATGATACAGCAACCTGGAACTCTTGTTTCCCACCAGTAAGTCTAAACCCACAGTATTTTCGCTATATATTTCCTATCAATTCTGAAACTCAGGGGTATTGAATATTAAAATTTCTTCGAGTAGCTTTGAAATTTTAAGGTATCATTACCAAACGTGTTTTAGAACTTATCAAGTAAAACACGCAGCCAAAACTCATGCACTTTCAGCAGGGACAAAGAGCAGATCTATTATATATATTCTTTCCTAGAATTCTGAGTAATTATGTAGGCTGTACAGTTTGTCACAATAGTGGCTGACAACCTGTAGGTGTGTGATATAGTACTTAAAAATAGTTACAAAATGAATGAAACCCAGATATACCAGTCAGCAGCTGCATTATAGTGTGAGCAATGGAAAATAATTGCTTCTTAGAATGATAGAGGCTCATTACTGAAAAGCTGTTTAAAGAACTGAAGCAGGAGAAGAGCAGTAAAAAGCTGCAGTAGTTCTGAGCACTTAGTGTGCGATCCTTCTGTATTTTACACCTTGTATCATTATTTGTCCTGGCACAAAGTGGTACAAAGTCACACACAGCTGCACTGTGACAGAATACTGTTATAAGAAACAGAAGAATATCTGTTACAGTCCACCAAAGAGTACTGAATGTATGAAATCACAGAATAACATTTTAGCAACTTTATAAAGGTACTTGCAGGAGCTGCTGTAAAACTAGATAACCTCATATTTCATTTATATCTTAGCTGCATACTTATTTTATTATAGGTGAAACAATAAGTAATTAATATGGCTTAAGTAAAGCACACAGCACAACTCTCAGAGACAGCTCCAATGTTAGAAAAGTAAATACCGCTGTGTTGCCCCAGTATAAACTACTGTAGAGTAAATGCTTTATAATGTTAGGTGCATATTACTTCCAAGGTCCTGCAGAGCCCAAAGAGAGGCCTGCAGTAATAATCTTCCATAGCGAATGATCAACACAGTGATGGAACTTTCTGTTAAGCTTGTAAATGAAGGTTTCAAATGAGAACAGATGTATTGGTAAATGGGTAATTGTACAAATAAGAACTTGGCTTACTGAGTGATATTTTGCGGGCTCTCAGAGAATCATTTGTTGGATTTAACTCTTTGAAATATGTCAACATTACACATTTAGTTAATTCCATCAATTTCCAATGCCTTTTTCACAGTGTGTGCTAGATAGACTCAAACATGGTGTAAATCTGCAAAACTGGACAAATGGAACTCAATTAAATAAAGAGAATAGGAGTCTTATTCATTTTTGAGTAGTTTAATTATAAGGAAATTGATAAGAACATCTAGGCACGTCAGATTTGATTTATACAAATTACATGACTAAAACAAAATGAACTTTTAAAGTAAAATGTACTGCTCCAGTATTCAGTGAAGCACAATCTGATTGCAAAGACAGTTCTTTGATCTTACAGCCTTGATCAGCTTCTGTAGATTCAGACTAATACAATCAGTCTAAAAAAGTATTTAGATATAATAGGTAAGTCATTTAAATTGTAATGTAATATAGCTGTAGCTTTTAATAATAGTCCTTTGTGACCATTTTTCTCTATATAAATCAAGTGTAAAAGGTAATATATTTGTCTTTGAGAATATATTTTTTCTTTTTTCAAATGGTTTTCAAATTTCATTCAGTTGACTGAAGTGTTGGTATGTGTTACATGTACAGCCTTGTCATGTTTCTCCTCTGCATTTTGCAAGGTGGACATGGAGGTTTTAAGAATAAATGGAAAGAACCTCATTTCAAGGAAGAGATAATTTAGAAAGTAAATCTGATCTTTCTCCTATAAGGACTACAACACAGAAATTCAGCTTCCACTGTCTTCCCTACCAGTATACCTTTGCCTTTTAGCCAAGGGACTCTGTACCAGTACAGTGTCGGTTAGTCAGCAGTATCTGTTGATTCACTTCATATTTTCCTTTCTGAGATACAATTTTTTGGACAGCAGATTTGTGTATTTAACACTGCTTGATGTAATTCCAGTATTTGGAAAGATCCAGAGCATTCATTTGAAAATGGTAATTCATTTTCTAGAACTGTAGAGTCTAAGAAGGTTATAAACAGTATTTATTAGGGAGGGTGATTATTGCATCACCCTAATTTGTTTTAACACAAAAGCTTTTAAAAGAGCAGTTGGGGGCATTTTTGGTATGCTGGTGTTAAAATTTAGTACAATTTGGTATGTTTACAACATTTCAGAAGACTTCGATCACAGTAGTGACATTCTGGGAAACCTGGGCCAGTGTTTAACCGCCCTCACTGTAAAAAATTTCTTCCTTATAAATCTACCCTCTTAATTGAAAACCATTACCCCTTATCCTGTCACAACAGGCACTGCTAAAAAGTCTGTCACCATCTTTCTTACAGGCCCCCTTTAAGTTACTGAAAGACTGCAATAAGGTCTCCCCAGAGCCTTCTCTTCTCCAGGGTGAATAAGCCCAACTCTCTTAACCTTTTTTGCATAGCAGAGGGTCTCCAGCCCTCCTGGATTTTAGTCTTTTTTCATGTCCCTCCTCTGGACCCACTCCATGTCCTTCTTATGCTGAGAACTCAGGAGCTGGACACAGTACTCCAGGTGGGGTGTCACCAGAGCAGAGTATAGGGGCAGAATCACCTCCCTTGACCTGCTGGCCACACTTCTCTACATGCAGCCCAGGCTATGACTGGCCTTCTGGGCTGTAATTACACAGTCAGCTCATGTCCAGCTCTTTATCCAACAGTACCCCCAAATCCTTTAAAGTCATAATTTTTTCAGCTTCCAGTTTTTACTGAGAAATGTTCTTTATATGTGTATTTATTCCTTACGTGTGAAATAAAGCAAATATGGTTTTCTGTCACTGATACTTAGTACCACTATCATTTGAGTCAAGAGAATTTGCAAATGATCCATCCTTCCAAAATCAGATGTACAATCTGCAGAAAAGTTTGTATATATCTGTAGCCATCCTCCAGTTGTGTAGGGAAATCATTTTAGCAGTACAGTATATAGAACAGAAATAGAAATAATCCTTGTATTGTAGTCTGAGAAATTAAGGACAGCTTGAAATTCTTGTCATGACTAAACTTTTATGCTTACATGTATTTCCAGATTGAATCTTAAGTCAGTAGTATCTATTGCTTTCTCATATGTTCTTCAAAGATAAGTATTTTTGTTCCAAATTTTCATTCATTTTATGCGGTTTTGTCCCTTAATGGAAACTATGGCAACAGCACCACCAGAAGGCAGCTTTTTGTGTATCTTTCATTTTGAAATATCTATGATGTTTTGCAAGGCAAGTCAAGATATAATGATCTTTGATAGTGAACTTATGTATGAAAGTAATATTTTATATATAAAACAAATTTTTAGTAAGTTTATTTTTTTCATCGCTTGCCATCATTAGTCTGATTTCCAGATTAATTGAAAATTCTCGTGTTACTGACTCTAACAAACCTAAGAAACCCTTCTGAATGTAAAGGCACATAGATCAATCGTATTGCTAAGTTGCAGTTAGAACAGATGTCCTTAAACAACTATAAAACATATATACTAAAACTGTATTTTTATAACCTATGATAGTTTACCAAAAACTAAAAATATGTTGTCAGGAGAAATCGTTGAAATGTAAGTTGTTAAGCAGCTGCTGTAAACTGACAGTCAAAAAGGAATAAAATAGCTTTGTATATTACACATTACCCAGCATAGCTATCTGTTATAAATATGAAAAACTTCTATTTTTAAATTGATTTACTTCGAAGGAGAATTTTAAATCCTTGTAAAATGCATGTGGAGCACAGTTCTAAATCAATATGTGTATGTAGAACTAAGTATTTTAAAAACCTTTATTTGACCGTGTCTTACCTGAATGTTTTCTTAAATCTTAAAGTCTATGAAATTTCATGTCTATGAAATTTCATGTTAGCTTTGCACCAATATGAAAGACACAGGCCTGTATATGGCAGAGTATAATGTGAAGTTTATACCCACACATGTCCACATTATCCAAGAAAGTTTGCAAAGCTTATACAATATTCCTGCTTAAAATGCCTCACTTTATTCTAGAGATCCAGTAAGACCTTCCTGTCCTGCCAGGGAATTGGCACATTCAGCTTCTTGGATAGATGCTTCCACTCTTCAGATACCAACATTTTGGAGAGAGATCATATACATACAAAAGAATTCAGGATATCTCATTGCATATGGTCCCTGATTCTCAGTCAGAAATGCAAAGAAGGAGGGAGATTCTCCTGGTTTGCTCGTTGATATATTCTGGAAACTTGCATTGGTACAATGCTCCATTAGCAGACTCCAAAATATGCTCACCACTAAGACCTGTCACTCGAGTTAGGAGTAGAGAAGAGAGATTACTTGTTCCCCAAGCAAATTCCTAAATATAAATTCAGTCACATAAGCCTTGATTCGCAAAATATTTGAAAGAGTACTTCCAGGTTCATTCCTAATTTCTGGAAGGTCTTCTCCTTTGTGCTGTTTCTGAAAAGAAAGCTGCTTAACACAAAAATGATCTGGCAGAACTGAAGTCTGACAGACAAGAGGAGTGATATTTAAACCCAGAATTACTCCAACTGAGAGCTCAGTTTGACAACCCCTGGAGGGATCTGTTCGCATCAAGTCAAATTGCAAAACTGAGGCAGACTATCTTTTATAGTGAAACGAGACTAAAAATTATTTAGACAGATATTCTGGTGCATAGACTGACTAATTCACTTTCTGTCTCATCTTCAGTCTTCCACTAGCCATCATTTGGGAATTGCACTATCCACCACCAGGCAGTGACTCATATTTGGCAGTAATTAGGATGTCATTCATCCTGAACATATATTTTGCAACATCACTCCCCACTTCCTGAAACTATGAGAACATACTCTTTTTTTTTTTACAGAAATCAATATAAAAATAATTGCTTTCGTAATGCTTAGTATTTATTTTTCACATTTCATGTACTAAATCGTACACGTGTTGTTAATGTATGTTTGTATTTTCACTCCTTTTGCATTTGCTTCACTGGTTTGTTAAGAATTACTTTTGAGGTGTCTGATAATAGCAAGTGAGGGTCTCCTCTGGAAACACTACATATATAGTGAGAGGATATGTATTTCTGAATTTTAGAATTCTTGAAGTTTTCTACCAGTTTATGAATGTCGATTTTTCTTTCAAATAACTGTTTTTAATGCCATAAACCAGATGCAGTTTGAAAGCTTTGGGGCATATTCTTATAATGGGTAGGTAAGATTTGAAGGCTGGAAATTGATCATCTTTTGTCTGAATATTCATACAGTCCACTGTTAGCTATTTATGAATAGTTTAATCCAGGTTTCAAATTGGCAGTGCCCTAGAGAATCGCATGTGCTTCAGCAAACTTCATGTGGCACTGCTGAGATTACTGTTAATGACGTTTCTGAGGAGAGAGGAACCATGCCTGCTAGCCCTATTAGCTCTGGCTCAGTGTTTGGTCTTAAGAACAATTGGTTCTCTGCACAGAACCTACTAAGAGTTTCTGCACCATACTTCCTATACACATACAGTCCAGCCTTTTCTACCAGACAGGACTTTGCCACCCTTCCCTCTCTGAAGTTTCCAGACTCTGTTCCAACTCTCTCACAGGTAGTAGAGAAATGACTGTGTGGTCGACTCCTTAACTCATACGTATTTCCACCGAAACAAGAATCATCTGTGAAGTTGTATTTTTGCACAGTTAGGATCTGAATATCCATTTTAAATTTCACTGTAAAGTTCTAATTTTTAGAAGCTGCAAATGTGTATGCTCGTAAAAGATCTCTTACATACTTTTAAACATTCTGAAAGAATATTTGCAAGATTATTTTCTCACAAGTATTTTTTGTTTTCCGTAGCCCATCAGTCAGGAGCATCACTATCAGAAAGAAATGAGCCCACTTTCTCATTCCAACCCACGGTAAGTTTCCATTAATAGCCCAGGCAGTAAAGATCCAGTTATAGTGTTCTGAATATTAAATATGACATTCTTTGCTTTAATCTTAAATCTCTCCTCCATTGCAACCTCCCCTCAGAGGGCTTTACTACTGCTCGTTTTAGTCATTTTCTGCCATGTGTCTGCAATGTCCTGGAATACAGAACTGAATTCTGCATGGTTTTGATTTAGCACTTTGAAGTATTTAAAGTAACTTGCTCCTACATCTGCTTTGATGCATGATTCAGCAAATCTTCCTCATCTGACATACATACACTCTCACCTATTTCTTTCTTCCTGTGTGCTTTGAAGGCTTAGAACTAGAATTCTCTGTGTGACTGTAGGTGTCAGGGAATCCATTTGTTACAAAAGATTTTAATGTTTCTTATTTAGACAGGGTTTTTCAATAGATAGCCCAGTCAGGAGAGGATGTTACAACACTGGGGGATAGTTCAAAGGGATCTTGTCTACAACATATTTTGTCTGTCAAGTTTTTGGCTTGCTCTGTTTTGTTTGGAATCAGCAGCAAAATCCTTGTGACTTTTATATAAGGTGAGATGAAGACAAGGAGAGAGAGTGGCGAGGGAGAAATAATCAAATTGAGACAATCAAAACTGTCCAGTTTTAGAACTGCCTTGTACCCTTGAAACCCTAACATCACTTTCTCATTTTCTTAACATCCTAAACAAGAGATGTACTTATTTTAAAAAGTAGTCCTATTTCACTTTCACTTGGTGTCATTAATGCAGATTTTGCTTGTCCAAGTTTTAGCTAGACAGTGAATGCATGTTGGGACGGATAGGAGGAGAGAACATTTCAGATACAACTTCTTTATCTTTTATAAACAGTCTAAAATGTTTTATGTTAGTGCACTGCCAGTCAGTTGTGCAGCATAACATGCATTTCTCCTCACACAGATGTTTTCAGTCACTTGTCTCACTTGCCATCCATATTTTTATGGATTTAAAATCTTCTCTTAGATTTTATGAAGTGAACACTATGAAACTAGCTGTGCAAGTTTAGCCAGATGCATCAGTTATTGCAACATGCAGCCATATGTTTCCTAGTACACAACAGTATATTACTGGAGTTAAAGCACAGTCCTGGATTCCAGTTCCCTTTCCCATGTAAATCAAAGTGATTTTGTTGGTCTAGAAAACCACTCTGCCTTGAGTGCCGGTTGTCAAAGGAACTATCTCTGTCCTTATAAATTGTTACTATAGATGAAGTTGACAGAGACACTTGATTGTAGTCCACAAAGTAAGATACCAGGTGCTGTATGACTGACTTCAGGCTCTTTATTCCGGAATCGATTCATAATTCCAATGGCATTAGATTTGCCTATATTTAGTGAAAGCTACATTGTTTGTCATCTTCTTGTCCATGCGTTGGTTGAGTCAGGTTTTATTAAGTTCTTTTTATGCATGTGCTAAAGCAATTTGGTACTTGGTACATTTTATACTGTAAAAAACAGAATATAAACACTATTACCTGTAAAAATAAAGTGTTTCATCGTATCAGGTTAATATGATCAACAATGAATACTTGTATTCCCATAAAACAGAATTTAAAACAAAATAGTATAAATTACAACTTAGTTGTTATGCTATTTTAATCCAGTACACACAGTAGACTTAAAATTCTCTAGAAACCATTTTTGAGAAATGCAGGCAAAGTGTTCATAAAATACCTGACTTGCAAGTGCCTCATAAATTCAGTAGCCCTTCTGAACTGCCAGAAAAGCATTATTGGGCTGTAAATACAGAAGATGACAAAATTATGAGATCAGTTTGCATCATGATATAAAAACTGGAGATGATGTGACTTGAATATCATTATTCATGTAATTACCTTTCATTTATGATGGAAAAGTCTGTAATGTTTTCCACAAAGGGTGTGTACCTAAATGAGAGTGAGATAAAATTACTATTAATTCTATAGCTTAGTTCCTAAACTATTTTTAAATCCAGTTTTAACAAGTAAGGTGAGCGCTATTGGAAAATGCCTAAATCTTTGTAAGCCTAATGTAGCTATGTATGGGAACACACAGAATGTTTGAAAACATTGATATATTCTGTGTAGATGAGTAAATGCTATGGCATGAAGACAATTAACCAATGCACTTACTGAGAAAACAAATAGTTTGTTGTAAAGAGTAGCAAAGAATTTGACAGGCCTTTACTACACTTTTTAAAGTTACTTGTGATATTTTCTGGGAAATGAAAAGAGAGCAATGTGGAAGCTATTGTCCAGTAAATGTAGCTTCTGTCCATAATAAGATAAAAGAACAGGCCAGGAAAGAAAGCACCTGTGAAGATAATGGAAATGCAGTCAATAAAAAGACCCAGCTAGACTCATTTTCCATTGGTTCCACTGGATAGAGGTCATAAGTCTGCCAAGAATATTGCTACTACAATACAAATCACCTCCACCTCATGCTGCTTTGCAAGGCGCAGAACCGGTTAATGAAAGGAGACAGGATGTATCAGAGGCTACAGTGCCAGATGAGCAAGATGATGTGCAGTGTTTCAAGACTTAGTTATGCACTTGCTGCTGACCGACTGTGCTGTATGGTCCTAGCTGAGCTTCAGAATTGCTCTGCTCTCCAAACAGGAACTTTTAATTATCCACATTACTTCTTCCTCCAGTGCAGGGACTGGAAATTGCTATGTACCCTGCATCTCCTTAGTAAGCATTTGTCCTCCAAAATATTTGTATGTTGTAGTAGGTTTGGAAGTTTTATTAAAGGAGATGCTGAAAAGGAAGTAAATATTCTAGAGGAATTTCAGCCATACTGAACTGCAAAATGTAGAGCTGCTCTCTGAAAATAATCACTTGAGCCTAATTTTATGAATAGGTTTTCTTAACTTCTACAGATGCTCTACAGAAAAATGATTTATGAAACAAGCTGATTTTTTTCTGTCAGAGAGGATTTTTTAATAAGTTCAAACCTATCTTTATAAGCATTGCCTCACTAGATCCTCTCTTGGCATCCTACTCAACTATTCCCAACGTACTAAATAAAATTTGTGCCTCTGAAGTTCAAACAACTGCTCTAAACTGCACTAAAGTAGGACACAAATATTTCAGCATTTCTTTGGGTGTCCTTTCAAAAGAAGTATATTTTACTTAAGTAATTTCGTAAAGAATGTACACAACCAAATTTTCAGTTGGTTTTACACAGACATTTAACTCTAGCTGTTAAAGAAAAATAATTTATTCCCATACTGAATTATGGGCACAGAGATTTGATGATCATAAATGTCTGCCTGACTTGGACTGTAGCCAAGAATATAAGATCTGCACATAAATCAGAGATATCATCTTATAAGTAAGTCTACTGGTCAGTGGTCTCAAGCTAAAGAATGAGTGATCAAGCTGTTTTTAATTCACAAATTAAAATAATTGTTAAACTGAAGTTTAATTTATTGTCCCTATTAGTTGCTGGTGGGTTTTGTACGTTAACAGTTCTAAAATCGGCAACTTTCCCAAACTACTCTATATATGTGGGGCTGGGACTGACAGCTTTTCCAAGGGTTGCTGGAACCTGCAGACGTTAATTGGTGTATCAGTTAATGAAAATGATCTTTTGAAGTGTTGTCTGTACTTATGCTGTGGGCTTGCTCAGGGTTACCTGAACAGAATTACCAGGACTGAATAGAACTGTATTCCCTTGTCAACTCCACCTCTGTCTTCTCTGCTCTGCTGGAAGCTCACTCTTGCCAATCTGGTATGTGACTATGTATATGCATCAATATGTAGTGTACCCTACCCATTCAGCCCTATGCGTTGGTGTTCGTCCCACCTGATGGATGGTCATGGCCCAAGCTGTGGACAGGAGGGGAGTCTCTAAACTTTCTTGTCTTTTCTGACAGTCTACCTATAGCTGCCATGTATGTCAGCCCCAATTATTCCAGCAAGAATCTGAAGAAGTGATGAGATGTCATTTTATCAGGCTCCCATATACCCTTTCCAGTGTCTTGTTCTTCTCCATGACCCTCTGACCTGCATCCATGGAGATTATAGTTTTGCTATGGAAAGTGACTGTTACAGTTACTCTGCAGTGGTAGGATTCAGGACCATCCTCAAACTAATCCAGTAGCTAACTTGTAAAATAATCTAGATTTATCTGCTTTTACGTGTAAATTGGTTCTTCGCTGGGATTTTTGGTGTTTGATTTAGATTCTCTCAGTGGGTTTGTTGTGAACAAAAAAAGAGAAATCTCTCAGAATTAAGGAGCATACAAGGTTTGTAAAATTTTAAGGAAAACCAATGATGTTATGAAGTGTTTACTAAAATTGCTAAATGGTAATATGATGCAATTTAGGTCAGCTTTTATGTCTATATTTATGTTTTATCTATAAAAAGTGTCACCACTGTACTGTGGTTTAAGTCCTTTGTAGCCTTGCCAGTTGTGAATGTAATATAAAGTTCCTTGTATCTATAATTGGCTGATAAGGGCCCACAGTCTTTGACAAATGATTAATAGTTACTGACCTCACTTCACATGGGTTTGGTATGGTCTGGCTAAAGCAAAGCTGTCTTGTCATTGTGACCTACATGTGTTACATTAGACTGATCAGGATGTCTGACAAAGCTACTAACATTTTGGTAAACGTGGTAGAGGTATCTCTCCAATTGTGATAAATGTTACAGATCTGCGATTTATCATCGCAGAAGCAATGTTTCATTAACATGGAGATGAACACGTCTGAGGAGAATAGCTATAAACTTTCCACAAAAAAGATGTAGATTTTACCTGAAGGGAAAAAAAAAAAAAAAATCAGAGCTCATATCCTTAATTACTATTTTATGAAAAAATGTGATTTTTCTTCATTTATAATGATATGCATGCACAGTAATTCAGATAATGAATCATGAAATGGGTAAACATGTTTTTTTTTAAATACATTTTTTACTTCTTTTCAAATGTGATTATTGATAAAATTCTGGTATATTAGTTAAATATAATGCACACCTCTTTTTATGCATAGGTCTGACCACTTTATTAAGTTTAGGAAAGAAATTATTTCTTCCATGTTCTTTAAAAGTTTCTGCAAGAGAAGTCTTTTTTCAGAAGCTATTGTTGCCATAAATATTGCCATTATCATGGCATGTGAAATTTGCCTAATACATCAATGATTCCAGCCCAAACCCACACCTACTGCAAACTCTCAAGTATTAAAAGTATGTTCAGCTTTGAGACTACCATTCACATACTCTTATCTGTCCCTTGTGAAAACTAAACATTCCAAAAGCTGATGCATATGTTGTTATCCTTTGAGAGATTCAGTTAAGATTAAACTCATCTACAACATGGTGCAGTAAAAGAAGGATTGTAGCTATAACACTTATTTGCACTACACTAGAACTCAAGCATGGCATGCTGTGAAATTCAGAGAAAAAGGTCTTTGTCTGATGCATTTCCAAGGAAAGGCTTAAATAACAGTGTATCTTAAGCACATTTAAAGATTTGAGTTTTGCAAACAAAGAAGCATATTTATTTCTGTAATTCATTACAAGATCAAAGTCATACAGCTCCATTGCTTCTGCAAGCAGACAATGTTACATTATGAAGTGTTGTAAAACTACAAAACAGTTGTCAAAATAAGTGAACAAGAACAATGTATCACAAAATGTACTTTGGTTTTTCATTGTACTTGTTCGGTTACTTTATTCGTCCACAAAATAGAGTAATTTGCAATAGATCTCCCAGTCGTTAATCTGAATTAGTGAAGTTCTGTTGCATTTGTCAGGCTATAATATGCATGAAAAAGAACACGACAAAGAAGCAAGTTGCATGGGAAACATCTAATTGAAAAGGTTAAATCTTTTAATCACAGTGTTTAAAAGCTTAGCTGCAGAAATGTTGAGAACCAAGAGGCCAACATGTAAACGCTTGTTAAAATAATCCAAAATTGGCTTTCCTTTGTACGGGAACCTGAGAACATGAAAACATGGCAGCGTATATGCTAAGTGTTTGAATATAAACTCTGGGATTTTTGTAGCTTCTGGACTTACTGAGAATATTTTTTTATTGGTTTCATCCTTTTTCTGAGTATTCCTGGACCATTCAGAGTTGTCTGGCTGTGATTATGTGTACAGGTGGAGAATAGGCAGTAGAACATTTTACATGCCTCTAAGATTTCTTAGACTGAAAGGAAGAGATAGGTGTTATCTTGTAATAAATCCAGGATTCCCTGCTCCCACCATATTTCAATCTCTCTCCTTCAGCTCTCAGTTGAACTATTGCTATGTCCCTTTGCCAGCATGTCTTCTTCCAGGGGATCTCCAGTGTTTGCAGATGATAAGATACTTTGATCCAGCCACAAGCCAGTGTCTAACTGACAACTCTTAGAGCCTTGTGATTTTAGAGTAGTTCACAGGGCAGGAAAGCTTCCGCATAGCTTTGTACCAGAGAAAAATCTTACTACCTGTAACCAGCCCCCGTCTATGAAAATATATATTTATTCATCCATTTACTTCTGAACTGGAAGCTTATTTAAATACAGACAAACCAGGCTCCTTGACTGATGTCCCATGTGAATACGACATATTCTTACAGAGCAAAACTGTCTCGGTTTCCAAGGGAGCAAATGCCCACACTTCCCCTCCCGGCTATTCCAATATCATTTGTGCAAGAGTGTTGATTTTATTTCCTTTATGTTATTTTACATTTGTTGTTGACAAAACTTGATTGAAGAATGTACCTGAGGTACCATACTTCTCACTTTTGGTGATGATTAAGTTTCCGATTTCATACTGTAAAATTCATTGCATTAATATACTAAAAGGTTAGAGATTTCTTGAGTTGTTTTGTTTTGTTGGTTTTTTTAATAAGAAAGTTTTCACAGTCTAGGAACAGTACCTTTGAAAGGTTTCATAATATTAAAGTTAGTGCTCTGTTGAGTCTTGTGTCTCCAGTGATTTTTAAAAGCCCTCTGACTCTTATGTCATCCATTAAAAGTTAAATGGGATGCAGTCTACATACAGGATTCACAGAACACTAAGACACTGTTGGTGGCTGGCTCTGGAGAAAAGGAATTACTTTAGGTGCAACAACACTCATGTACTAGATTCAGATGTTTCCTGAACTGGTGGAATATTGAAATATAATTTTTAAAATTAATATATATTAATTGATAAAATGATGTAAAAAAGGAAGGGCACCCTACCTACCAGACAAACATTGACCAAGTACCACAATAAATTCATGACTACGCTGTTAAGTCTTCAAATTCAGGTCACTCATATTTTTAAATTGATGGAGATGACTGTTTATAATAACTTGCACAAATTTGTCATTTGAACTTCCATAATGAAAGAAAAAACATTACCAAAAGCCATTGACCATTAACAGGTCAAACTTTCAGCTAATGCCAGTCAGCATGATTATACTGTACACACTTGTAATAGCATGTCACAATATCTATATATCTTGTTTAATAAGTAGAATTCACACCTCCTTTTTTATCCTGAAATCTAATCTAGGACCCATAAGCCAGTTCACTTACAGGTTTAAGACTTTAAGAGCAGATTCAAGTCTTCCATGCAGCATTGCTCTTGTACTCTTTATTATCTCTTTTTAAGTTATTAATTCACTGAAAATTAAATAATTTCAGTTTTAAGGATATCTCTCTGCCTCCATTAGAGGTATGGTATTTGGCAGGCTGGACTTGCTGAAGAAAGGAAAAAGGCATTCTGTAAACATGCTTGTGATTTTCTAAATCTCAGTGCTAGCAAAAAAGAGAGAAAGTTCCAGTAAGGCATACAGTAAATGAAGATATTATGTATTAGAATGGAATGAATCTGTCACTTTGACGGATTGTGAGGCAAAGAACATATTAACAGATTACTCATAGTCAGAATAGAGCTCACTGTGAAAAATGTGCAGGAAATGATAAGTGTTGGTTTGTGCTGATTTAATGATATTTTGAAACTACAATAACACTCCAGGAGAATAAAACAATGTAGCTCATGGCATGCATTTTTTTAATCATCAATGTATTGCCAGATTGCCCTTAAATACTTTTTAAAATAGAGCTTTCAATTCATGCAAAGTCATATGGATATGTATATTTATATTTATGTTATTTTTCAAGATTTTTATTAAAATGTGCTTTCAAATATCCTTGATTTGTATTTATAAGTGTACTCTATATTCTTCTGGCAGTATACTCTTTTTCTGTATACTCTCTCAGTTTTCCTTTTTAAAGATAGTGTTTTTCCCACCTGAAGCTAAATAGCACTGAACAGCTATTGATGTAGAAATTAACACTGAATGTTTCTTGGTTTATGGCAGATTTATGTAAAAACTTTAAGAATGCTCAAAAATTGAAATTGTTTAAAGCATTTTAGATGCAATAATAGACAACTTGAGGCTCGAATGACTTCCCAACTGTTACGAACGTATGTAATGGCAGGACCTGAAACCTTTATTTCAACATTTTTTCAAATAATCTGATAGCGTTTTGTATGTAACACATACAAATCTTTTTATTAATAGTTTACCTAAGTCCTTGCTTCATTACTGAAACTGTTACTGAAGTGTTTATTTCTATGGAAATACTTCTGTTGAAAAAAAACCCAACAACTCCCATTACACATACATCAGTAATAAATTACAAAGCACAATCTAAATAGGTGTGTATAGGTAATTGGATTTAAGTTAATGAAATTCATAAAGATTAATATAAAGTTAATAAAATTCATAAAGTTAATGAAATTCATAAAGATTTACTAAGTAGTTTATGCACTTAAATACCATCTTTTGGGTTCTTTATTGATTGTACTCTTCAGATGCTTCATAGTGTCAATTTGATGTGTTCTTAATGATACAAAACTGATGTTGTTTTTTCATTCCCTGATTTGATATAATGTAGCCCTTGTCTTGTATTTTTTCAGTGTACTGAACAAATAATTTAAATATTCCTTTTAATCCTGTGATTGTTGGACAAAACCATACTAAAACTTTGAAGCATATTAATTCAATGTGAATTAAATCATAGAATCATTCAGGTTGGAAAAGAATCTTGGTATCACCGAGTCCAACCATTAACCCCTAAACCATGTCCCCCAATATCACATCTAAAGGACCCTTAAACACACCCAGGGATGGTGACAGAACCACATCCCTGGACAGCCTATTCCAGTGTCTGCCTACTCTTTCTGTGAAAAAAATTTCCCTAATGTGTGGTCTAAACTGACCCCGTTGCAGCTTGAATCCATTCCCTCTTGTTCTATCGCTGATTACCTGTGAGAACAGACCAGCACCAACCTCTCTACACTGTCCTTTCAAGTAGTTGTAGAGAGTGATGAGGTCTGCCCTTAGCCTCCTCTTCCTCAAACCAAACAGTCCCAGCTCCTTCAATTGCTCTTTGTAAGATTTATTCTCCAGGCCCTTCACCAGCTTCGTTGCCCTCCTCTGCACTCTCTCCAGCACATCGGTATCTCTCTTGTACTGAGGTGCCCAAAACTGGACACAGTACTCAAGGTGTGGCCTCACCAGTGCTGAGTACAGAG
This sequence comes from Todiramphus chloris collaris, assembly GCA_025345505.1. NCBI lineage: Eukaryota > Metazoa > Chordata > Aves > Coraciiformes > Alcedinidae > Todiramphus > Todiramphus chloris. Next base: position 10,117,558 of record JANVCC010000038.1, read on the forward strand.
GGACAATCACCTCCCTATTTCTGGTGCTCACACTCTTTCTAATACAGGCTAGGATGCCGTTGGCTTTCTTGGCCACCTGGGCACACTGCTGGCTCATATTCAGCCGCTTGTCAATTAGAACCCCCAGGTCCTTTTCTACCAGACAGCTTTCCAGCAACACTTCCCCAAGCCTGTAGCATTGCATGGGGTTGCTGTGGCCCAAGTGCAGGACCTGGCACTTGGCCTTGTTGAATCTCATACTGTTAACATTGGTCCATCGATCCAATCTAGCCCACTCTCTCTGTAGAGCCTCCCTATCCTCATGACAATCAACACACCCAATTTGGTGTCATCTGTGAACTTACTGATGATACACTATGTTCTTATCAATATCATCAATACAGATGTTAAACAGAATTGGTCCCAACACTGAGCCCTGAGGAACACCTCTTGTGACCAGCCACCAGCTGGATTTAACTCCATTCACCACCACTCTTGGGGCCTGTCTGTCCAGCCAGTGCTTGATCCAGCAGATTATATGCTCATCCAGGCCATGAACAGACAGTTTTTCCATGAGAATTCTATGGGAAACAATGTCAAATGCTTTTCAAAAGTCCAATATCCACAGCCTTTCCCTCATCTAATAGTTGGGTCATCTTGTTATAGAAGGAGAAATGATCCTATTGAAATAGGAAATGATCCTATTGATAGGAAAATGATCCTATTGCTTCAAGTAATAAAAAATAAATCTGATCCAAAAGAAATGCAATAAAGTATGTTATCTCAATTCACAGCAATCTTAAAAATCTTTATACTAAGTGATTTTCAATTTTCTCAGCCCAGCTAGTAATATAGACTGAAGCATGAGAATATCTGTGAAGAAATCAAATAATCAAAAGGTGTTCATTAAGATTGAAATCAAAGCCCTTTGATTCTTTACATTTCTGTTCATCATAATAATTTTGATCCTTGTCATTGATAAGTGCTGCTTAATAAAACATCAGTCATTTTCACAACAGATTTTAGTGATGGGTGACATTTTCTCAGTTTAACATACTGTCATAAAACTGAAAACAATGTTTCTAAATCTGAAAGATTCTTTTGCTTCATAGTTTGGCTATCGTGATATTTCAATATATGGCAATTATTTTCTGAAAGATTTTTTTTTTTTTAAGGAAAGAATAATATAACAAGATTATATAACGGTTTTTTATATTTTAGTTTCAGAATAGTGAAGCATTTCAGTTCAAACATTAAAGGTGCATAATACTTTGTGCACAGGAGCTGTTCTGAGCCTTCATACAGTGCAACTCATAATGTCAAAGGACAATACTTAGCATTCTACATTGTTATCAGGAAAAATCTAGATAGTTTATTGCACATTGATTGTATTGATTGCAGCAGGAGGAATTGATAGCATAAATAGAGTGTCTTTAATTAGTCAGAATGCGTGATTAGCTTTTTTTTTTTTTAAGGAGGTAAGCTAGCTTCTTAAACAAGCTTCTCTCAAAACCCATTCTTTATTCAGTAAATAAAACACAATAAATGGGAACACAGGCCACAGTCTGCATTTCTCAGAATATTGCTGGTTGTCTTCATGCTGGGCTCTACTTTTAGGCAAGGGCTACAAATTTTTCAGGGTTTGTTTTGTTGCTGGTGGTGGGGTTTTGTGTCGTGATTTTGTGTGTGTGTTTTTGTTTGGTTGGTTGGTTGGTTTTTACTAACTCATGCACTGTCTCACAAACACACATGCTTTAGTTGCTTCCTAAAAGTATTTCATTGTGACGTGACTGCTAGGCTACAGCATCTATCAGAATTACCACTGTAAACCCACTTTGCAGAATTTTATCAATCAGCTGCCAGTATGTACTCTCCACTGCAATTTGGATAAGAAGATTACAGCACACATGAGAATTTTTTCATTTCTCAGGATTTTAGAAGTTGATTTAGACATTGCTAACTAAATTCTGGAAGTAATAAACCAGTTTTAAATATAAATTATGTAAAATGTTTCAACCTTAGGAGTAATATTAAGTTAAGAACGAACCCCTAATACTGTAGTGCTTTGATTACTTGTCTTGGTGGGAGGGATTTGAATAGCAAAGCCATCAGGTTTTTTGGACATAGGAAAAAAAATGAACTAAATCTAGGCTGTCTTAATAGGAAATATTAAACCTGCCAACACATCTCTGTTACCTCTATCATAAATAAGAACTCCTTTACCTGCCTTTTGAACCATCAAAATCCTAGATCTTACATTTGCACCTCCTCTGGTTTGTGCCAGCCCCATAGAACTACATATATATTCTAAAGCTTCTTTACTTTTCTAACTACATTTGTTGGTCTGACTGGGATAATTCTCCTCAGAAGCAAGCACTGTCTTTTCTCTGTCCTTGCACCACTTCAGCTTCAGCAGTCTTCCTAGCAGAAATATTCAAGCTCTTATCTGGATCTCAAACATCACTGTCTGTCAAAAAGGCTGTAGTGACCGTGGAAGAAAGGGTAGCTGGGGAAGCAGAGATGAAGATTAGCACTAATAGTTCTTCTTACCTTCTCTAAAATTGCCACAGTTTCTCCAAGAGATTTTCTTTGCTGACATTATGTTTCAGTGCAATTGTAGAGAATCAGGTAAGTGATAATTCTTTGTGCACTCTGACCAAATCCTATGAGCACAGTCTGATTCTAGCGTTAGGCTTTTGTTGGCTGGTTCTGGGGCAGCATGCACCACACGTGCAAGTGGCAGAAATGGGAAATATATTCTACCATTCCACTGGATATTATAGCATTTAACTGTTATTCCTACAAACTTTTGAAGCTTTGGTGTAAACAAAGATTGCCTGCACTCAAAGATTACAGATATGGTGAGCAATGACAGAGAGAGCTAATAATGAGATGTGTAGGCAAGCATATTGCTGTGTGGATTAGTTGTACCAGTTCTCACTGGCATTAGTTGAACAGCAGAAGAGGAGAAGGATTGGTTGTGAAGTTGGCCATATATGTGAAAATGATATGATGGTGTAAAATATTTTGAGGTATGTTTTTTACATATCAAAATGATGGAAAATTCAATATCTTTTCCTTTATATCTGCTATACTACTTGCTGGATTTCTACACCAGCAGTTCTGTTTCCTGAGGCAGAAAATTAGTTTTTTCCATTTCTACTGCAAACAGATAGGTGGTTGTCCCCTGATTCACCCCAGATTATGCGAACATGCCAACAGGAGATGATGTGGAATCAATAACAAGTCCAGAAGTAGCAGAAAAACTAACAACAACAAGAAAGCGATTGGCATATTTTAGCAATTACAACACATGACTGAGCCTTGCCAGATTTCTCTATCGGAAGGAAATCTTACATGAGATCATCAGCACTTTTCAGAAAGTAGAAGTGCATTACCTGTTTACTTGGTGTTAGACAATTGAGTTGAGACAATTACAGCCTGGCAATGTAAAGAAACCTGTCAATGTTTGGAAAAATTCATCCCTCCAGATGTAGCTATGGATGTTGAAGTTACTTCTACAGCTCTGGCTAATCTCCCTAGCCTTTAGCACAAGTTTGCATGAATAATGTTTTTTGTGCCAGCCATGGCAAGGTATAAGTTGAATCCACCCTAAACCAAGTTTAATTTACTCTGTAGAGCTGCACTGTTCCCAGCAACATGAATCAAACAAGGAAATTTAAAGACCCCTTTTTCCTTCCCTTCCCTTGCAATGAAATAGATAGAACCAGATCCACCCTTTTGGACCAATTAAAATGAGATGATTTCCCTCAAATTCTGTGTTCAGGTGTTAACTTGCAATTATTTAGTCTACTTAAAACAGAATCACAGAATGGTAGGTGTTGGAAGGAACCTCTGGAGACCATCTCATCCAACCCCCCTGCTAACACAGGATAGCCCAGAGCAGGTCGCACACGATGTCACCCAGGTGGGTTTTGGACATCTCCAGAGGAGACTCCACAACCTCTCTGGGCAACCCGTTCCAGCACTCTGTCCTCCTCAAAGTAAAGAAGTTTTTCCTTGTCTTATATGGAACCTTTAATGTGTTATAGCTCTTTACTGTTGAAGAGGAGAGGTGTGAGCTTAAGGAAACATCAGCTATGCATAGCGTGCAGAGATTAGTTTCACTTTTGGAAAGATTTATGGGACAGGGCCACCTGCACAAGGAGTGTCTTAACTTTGAGACGTAGATGTGTCTTTCCAGGGCTATCTTTCTCTGGTAGTACAAATATGAGTGACTTTTTCAGAAAAAAAATATATCTGCAGTTCAGTTTGCAATAAAAAGCAGTAACAATCACAATAAAAACAACTGTTCTGTTTTCCTTTCTTTGAGCTGTAACAATCAAAGAGAGTGTATCATAAAGTGGTGGATGTGAAATGAACATTGAACTTCGCATGAATGTATGATAATGTAAAAATCATTTTTAAAAGCTATCACAAAGTAGTGTTCAGAAGAGACATAAATTGCCTGCTCAATTGAATAGGTGAAGAAGGTCCGTACTCCCTCTATGATAAAGGCTCCTTCAAAATTTTTTTCTTTCAAGAAGCAAAATAGTTACGTGACAGCTGTGATGAGAAGAGTCCTCTGTAGAGTCTTGTCAGTAGCTAAAATCAGGTTATGCTCAATAACAAGTTTTTTATTTATAACATAACAATAAAAACTTGTTTCTAATGCATTTACTGAACAAAGCTTTTTTCCAATTAGCAACAATACTATCAACAATAACATCCTGACTCAGTCCACTGTTTCCTTTTTAAAAACAGTAGGAAATTGTCAGTATATTATTCATTTCATGTCTAAGCTCAGCACCCATCCAGACTGTGGGTGATGTACCACTTGTTATGTCAGCCTATTACAGCGGCCTCCAAGCAGTGCCAAGTCAGTGATAACCAGACAAATCTCTTTGTTGTCTTTAAGCCTTTTTCCTTAGAGAGCATAAGGACTTTTAATCAAATTGGTCACCTCTCTCTCATCAAACACTGGTTGTTCATCTCAAGTGTTTATTCCACAGAAAAACCCACTCATGAGTTCCTGATGAGGCACCTTATTAGTTTAAAAGAAGGAACTTATGCTAGTGGGAATAGGAAACCTATGAAAGAAAGAACGCAGAGTATAGCTCTGTGGATTATGGATTGCACCTCATGTACACCTTTCACTGGGAAAGTAATACCTGTTGAAATCTGCAAAGCAAACCTAACTTAAAACACAGATTTCAGTATGAACAGAACAGGTGAAAAGGCTAAGGAGGGAAAGAAGCCTTAACACTGAAGAATTCTATTAGCTGTAAAGTTTATTTTTATAGTAACAAAATCCAGCTTGAATTAGTTTCATTATGCTCAGCAACCTGCAATTTCCTTTGCATATTTTTAATAATCAAAAGAATTAGAGCAAACAGAAACATAAACTGTGTTTTTATGAGTAATATTTTGATTTGTATTTTTCAGGGACTGGATGAACATGTTCAGTCCCCCCATCGTTCCCGGAAGCCAACAAGTGGAAGAGCACACTAAATCTCCAAAAAGTCAGAGTATTCCAGGTAGGAATTTATGAAGACAATGAAAAGGTTGAAAGACATTTCTAAATGCAAGTTTCTGTAGTGCTGGTGCTGCCTTCTATAGTTTTCTATACTGCTACATTTTGGTTCCAAGTTCTCTTATTTATTAGTCTCAGCTCAAGCCAGTGGAGTTTTCCATGCATTATTAATTGCCTCTGATAAAAGAATAACTTACACAGTTGCAATTTCCTAACATTCTGGCTCGATATGGATTAACTCATAAAAAATGCACCTTAATAGTTTAAAATAAGGAATTTATGCTAGTGGGAATAGGAAACCTATGAAAGAAAGAACACAAAGACTAAACATTCTTATTCAAAAGAACAACTACATTTAAGTAAGTGATACTTCTCTTATGAAGAAAAATTTCAGATTTAGCCTTAAATGAAATCTCAGCATGATTTCATGAGTAAAGACTGTTGTCACCACCAAAATCATTATAGGCTTTTGTTTGTTAATGCAGTTTGCTTAGAGAATGGCAAAGAACTTAACTGAAACTGGAAAGCCAACAACAGTAGAATGAAACAAATACCTTGTTTTCTTAAATGCCCTTTTTTCTTACTAGGTGTCTTAGGAAACAGGGGTAGATATTTACATTTTTCTTCAAGTCTGAGGAATTCAATGTGAACTCATAAATCTGACCTGTGTATTTTGGCTGCTCGAGGGATGAAGTTGTCTCAGTGATTTACTGTCTGAAATAGATTATGCCCCTCAAATTGGGACTGTTTTTATAGATGTATATTTGTAATTGTTTATGACAGCAAAATTCTACTTTGCTGTCAGGAAGGGACCTTGCTTTGAAGAATCAGATAATATGTTTTGTTAAGAGTCCTAAGTAAGCCAAAGAGAATTGGACAGAAATCCTTGAGTTAAAGGCATGTTGGATATAAATTTGTGATATGTCTCTGAGAATATTTTTATGTTAGTATTATGAAATCCAAGACTTGCTGCAGTAAAGCTAAAATTTCTGTAAATTTAACAAATTTTATTTTATTTTAAAAACTTTAAAAAATAAGAATACTTGGGACTTTGTTGGATTTCTTCTGTTATTCACACTAGAATTTCCAAACTGTTTTCTGAAGTGTTCCTAAACTCATTTTCCTTTATGCTGAGTTATTTTACATCTTGTGTCTGTGATTGCATATTTGGAGAACAGAAAATCTATATACCACAGATTTTTATTATGGCTTTTTTTTTTTGTGCCTTTATTACACTCTGACTCATATATATGTATATTTGTTATCTCTAGCACTTTGGAAAAATCTTTTTTTTCTTGATCACTTCAGTTGAGGTTAGTTATTTGTGTGACAAAATAACTGCTTCATTACTGACAATTAAGTACCAGATCTGATCAACAAACTGAATGCTCAAATTCAAAGATTTTTTTGTGTGTATATGCAGTTTTCCAGTAGTCCAAGTATTACAGGACAATAAAGGATATTATCAGTACTGAAAATCTGCAGTAAGTCATAATGTTTTCAAGATACTAACTATGTAAAAGTATCCTTAAACAAAATTAGTTAGTGTAGTATTAGTATATTTATAGAGATTTTTTAATTCTTATTAAAAAATCTCTAAGTTGGGACATAGCTTTAGGGAAAAAAAAGGTGATGCATTTCCAAGAAAAAATTTTTGCTCTATAGTTCCTTTCTTAACATTTGCATCATCCGTAGTACATAGTTAAATAGGTAGATGTATTGCAAGATACATCTATAAAACTAAGTTCCCTTCTTGTTCATATGAAAATATATACAGGGAATTATTGCTGTGAACATATAAATCCAGCTAGTCCTGGATGCAATCTAATTCTCATTTGGTATGAATGCAAGACATACAGGAAGAAAGGTATACACCTGATGAGTCTGAAGAATTTCTTATCCCTAAATCAAACCAGGGAGTATATTGAGAGGCCAATTCCAAGGTAAAGAAGGAAGGAGATTTAAGCTTAGGGAAGAAAAGAGAAACATTTTGAAGAGAAGCATAGGCAGGGAAAAGCAAAATAATAAAAGGAAGAATTCAGTGGAAGTAACAACATAGTTTCAAGTGAAAATGTAAGGCTTTGTGAGAGAATGAGGTATGAATACTATTTGCTTGTGTGCTATGATCTGAAATGCGGAAAAAGACATTCAGTCCTATCCCTTCTTTCTGCACTGCATAATTTTTCCCAAGAGGTATCCGAATAAAATATCTCAGTTAATGTCATTTAGCTTACAGGCCTGATGACATGCCCACAGCAGGGAGGGCAACAATTTGGTTTTACCTTTTTACCTTTGGTTACAGTAAAAGAAAGTTTCTTTCTTATGGCGTTTGTTAATGCTACTGAGGAAACAAAAATGAAATCTCTTCTAAAACGATACAGTGCACACTTCTTCGGTATGTATTAAATGCACCAACCTACTTTCTGGTCTCTAGATAATGTAACCTATATATCGTTGTGTGATCCTGACTGTAAATAGATCTGGAGCATTGTGAAACTGCTGCTGTTAGCATAACAGGCCATTACTTATTATGAAGTGTTAGGGCACACAAAGCATTCAGTTTGTATTAGCAGTCTGAGAATGAGGTGAACATTTATGATGAAATTCAAGATACAGATTGTGTTCAACTGTGAATTATTTCCTATCAAAAAGCTATAGATCGTATAACTTAGATGTAGCTTATATGAAAGACAGGCAGGTTTAGAAAAGGAGCTACAATATATAAAGCCTCTGTAATAAAAGTCTGTATGGCTTTATCTTTGTATTTTAGGCTAAGGATTAATTTCTGTCACCCGAAAACATTCTTGCATTTTACAGAACTCTAGATAACCTATATTCAAAATGTATATTGTCTGAAAGAATCTGATATTCCTCTCTGATTTTGAAAGCTCTTTTTTGTACAGATTTACCTATACTGGACATTTAGATAACATATTGGATACCAGATATTCAAATGATTCCATTTCTTACAGGCCTTAATTACAGACTGACTGTCTTTGTTCATGCTAAACTTTATTGTTTAAGAATCATAGAATTGTTAAGATTGGAAAAGACCTCCAAGGTCATCAGGTCCAACCTTCTACCCATCACCTCCATGATCACTAGACTATGTCCTGAAGTGCCTCATCTACACGTTTTTTGAACATCTCCAGGGATGGTGACTCCACCACTTCCCTGGGCAGCCTGTTCCAATGCTTAACTACTCTTTCAGTAAATATACTCTTCCTAATATCTAATCTGAACTTTCCCCGCCACAACTTGTGGCCATTTCCTCTTGTCCTGTCATTAGTTACTAGGAAGAAGAGGCCAGCACTAGCCTCACTACAACCTCCTTTCAGGTAGTTGTGGAGGGTAATAAGATCTCCTCTCAGCCTCCTCTTCTTCAGGCTAAAGGATCCCAGCTCCCTCAGCCTCTCCTCATAAGGCGTGTTCTTCAATCCTTTCACCAGTTTCATTGCTCTCCTCTGTACCCACTCCATTATCTCAGTCTCTTTCTTGTACTGTGGTGCCCAGAACTGGACACAGTACTCGTGGTTCAGTCTCATCAGTGCTGAGTACAGGGTCACAATCCCTTCCTGCTGCTGGCCACACCATCTCTGATACAGGCCAGGATGCTGTTGGTGCCACATGGGCACACTGCTGGCTCATGTTCAGCCATCTGTCAATCAACACCCCCAGGTCCATTTCTGCCAGGCAGCTTTCCAGCCACTCATCCCCAAGCCTGTAGTGTTGCATGGGGTTGTTGTGACCGAAGTGCAGGACCCAGCATTTGGTCTTACTAAACCTCATACAACTGACCCATTGACACAACCTATCCAGATCTCTCTGTGGAGCCTTCCTACCCTCAAGCAGATAAACACTTCTACTTAATTTCATGTCACCTGCAAACTTCCTGAGGGTACACTCAATCCCCTCATCCAAATCATTGATAAAGATGTTAAACAGGACTGGCCCCAGCACTGAGCCCTGGGGAACTCTACTTGTGACCGGCTGCCAACTGGATTTAACTCCATTTACAACATTCTGGGCTCAGCCATCCAGCCACTTTTTAACATAGCAAAGAGTTTGCTTGCCTAAGACACGAGCCACCAGCTTCTCCAGCAGAATGCTGTGGGGGACTGTGTCAAATGCTTTACTAAAGTTCAGGTACACAACATTCACAGCTTTTCCCCCATCTACTAGGCGGGTCACCTGGTCATAGAAGGAAAGCAGGTTGGTCAAACAGGACTCACCCTTCATCAACCAATGCTGTCTGGGCCTGATCCCCTGGTTGCCCTGCACTCGCCATGTGAGCACACCCAACATTAACTGCTCCATAATCTTCACCGGTACCAAGGTCAGGCTGACAGGCCTGTAGATCCTTGGATCCTCCTTCTGGCCCTTCTTGTAGATGGGTGTCACATTGGCAAGCCTCCAGTCATCCAGGGCCTCCCCTGTTAACCAGGACTGATGATAAATGATGGAGTGGCTTGGCAAGCTCCTCTTCCAGCTCCCCCAGTACTCTCAGATGGATCTTACCTGGCTTCCTGGTCACTGAGAAAAATACCACTTGGGAATACTTTGATCCACTATCAGTAAAGGTACTTCTGGTGAACTGCTCCATTGAACTTTGTAAAGTCCAGTTGTTAAGCAAACTCTGACTGACATAATTTCACCTCAACTAAATACAGGTCTTCAGAAATGTAATAAAAATGTGAAATGGTGTTATCTTGAAGGTAACAATTCAGAAGTCAAAAGATTATACACTTCAAAGAAAAATTCTATCACATCTGACAGAAAGGTATTTCCATGTTATTGTCTAAGTGAATAAGAGTGATTTATTCTTACTTTTCCCACTTGACACAGGTGAAGATGACCTCAATGCTGAAGAAGATGAGGAAGTTTTGACTCTTTTGTATGATCCATGTCTGAACTGTTACTTTGATCCAAGTTCTGGGAAGTACTATGAATTGGCATAGCCGGGTCATGGCAGGGTATAATTTTGCATTCAAAATTTTTTCAAAGGTTTATCTTTTAACTGCAAAGTGTGACTGAGATGGATAATTTATTACATAACTTAAAACTTGGATTAGCCAATAGTTTTGCAAAGAAATATATTTTGTAAATAGTGTCTTATTTTTGTAGTTTTGTATTGAGTTGTAATGTAGTAGAAAATCACACAACATAAAAGTTCCTTGCGACTAAGACATTTATTTGTTAGTCTAATTTATTTCTAATATTCAAAGTTTTTATACAGAAGCACATGAAATGAATCAAGAAGGTTTGTGGTGTTTATCTGTAAATTATGGTTTTACTCAAATAATAAAAAAAAATTACTTGCTTACTGTCTATTTTTAGTTGGTTCTGAGCTATCTTATTCTTTGTACTCTACGATATGCAGTGTGTTGTGCAAAGGCCTCCATTTCATAAGCTCGCTCTTCCTTTAGTCATCAGAAAAAACAGTATTTTTCTCATCTTCAAGATATTACTGTTGCATATTACAGTAATGGGATGGTGTCAGAGCTGCAGGGTGGCACAGTGTGAACAGTGCAGTGCACTTTAAGGTGTGTGCATGGGCAGTTTATAAATCTCCACCACCACAGGGTAAATATGACAGGCTCTGAGAGTACCAGCTACTGCCTACTTCACTGATGTAATTTAACATAGGGCTGAAGAGCAGTAAGAGTGATTGTTTCAACCCTCAGAAATTGGAGCCTTGTTCCAAGTAAGGCAGGAAGGTCTGTATATGATTCATACGGGGAGCTGTGCTCAGAGTGCAGGTCTCGCATGCTTGTGTTAGTTTTTTCTATTTTTCTATTACACCTTTCAATAAAAGTATGCAATTTATTTAACCCATCCATATTGAGTTTCAGTACAGTTTTCAGTGAGGGTTCTAAAGTTCCAACTTAGAGTTTTAAATTGTCTGCCTCACTGAATATTTTTTTCCTATGGTACATAAAGTATCCCTATGTGTAAACATGGGAAATTAATCATTAAAAAATCAGCTCCCTGGCATTGAAGAAAAGATATCAGGCGGGGCTTGCCTATGAAATATGAAGTCCATGGAGTTGTGTTGTGATGGAATTGAATTAGTGGAACAGCTTTGGAGTCCACTGGTTCAGTATGCAACAGTTTTCTGGAGACAGTTGAAGGGAATGTCAAAATCACAGAGCAGAAGTGATCTATAGGCATTTCTGGTGATTCTTGTTCTAGGTTTCTACTTAATTATATCCAGTGCTATTCCACTGTAATTACTTGCAAACTGATTACTCAGTGAATTTTTAAGAATAATGTATTTGAATGTCATAAAGTGAGCTTAGTAAGCTCACTGGCAAGTGATTTAAAATGATATGTCTGTAAATTATATGTAATTATGGATTGCAGTTAATGAATCCTAGAATCAATTGAAAATGCAGTTGTTAATAGTGACTTGGCGTAAGATCAGATTGTGTATTTGGCTTCTGTGGCAGGTACAAACATATCATCACAAATTGATTCAAGTAAGAGTAGCACTGAAATCTGCAGGAAGACAGATACTATGTTGAGATAATTTACTTACCTTGCCTTAGCCAGTTTCTCCCAGAAAGATTTGTACCTGTTCTTGCTAATGCCATAATCAGTTTAAAAGTTCAATGAAATCATAATTTCTACCTTCAAAAATCAGATGCTAGCTTGTACATGCTTGTGCATATCTAACCACTTTCTCTTTTGCATCATCTAGTGATCAGGACCGTGTTCCCTGTATCTTTGGCAAGGGCTGTTTAAAATGTGTTGTTAATTTTCATTTCACAGCCGCATGTCTTGCGGGAGTGGTTGGATGTCCTGGGGCACCACTGTGAATACAGACTGGGTCACTGATGCTCATGGGATAACAGATCACTTTGAAAACTAAAAAAACCCACAACAAAAAGACAAAATACTGGCCACAAACCGGTGTCTGCTATTTACGAGGCAGAAGTCTGCAAAGGGCCAGTGGGTTCTTCACCAGTGCCTTCTGGGTAGATACACTGGTCTTGGATTCACAGCAGGCAATTACTTGTGTGCCACATACAGAAATGTACCAGTGGACATCCAAAGCTGGGACAAAATGGAGTCCTTGGAGACTCCACGCTCTTATCCCCACCTTTAATGAGATAAGGAGACAGGCAGGCAGTGACACTGGGTTCAGGTGGAGTCTGTTGTTACAGACAGGTTCACGGGCAAGTCCAGATACACTCTATTTTCCTGTCATTATCACAGTAGTATTTTATAGGTATGTCCTGCTTTTCCAAATCAACAGTCTGGGATCCTTGCCCTTTGTGTTCTAGTTAGCAGCTTCATGGCTTCAGCGTCCATGGGGATTGATCGCCATAATGTGAGTTGAGCAACAGAAAAAACTTAGCTACAAAGACTGTAAGTTTTGCTCACAGTGTTTTTCTTCATCATCATCATGTGAACCTAGAACTAAAGCAGTGCTGGCTTTTTGTTTAGCATGCTTTTTGTTTAGTCTGTTTGTCAAAGCCGGCATTTATGGCAAGTGTTGAGGAACACAGAGCTTTGCTCCTAGCAGTCATGTGCAATGTTTTAGTCCATGAGAATCACAGAATTCTCACTAGAGAAAGCTTTCCAACAGGTAAAAAGACCTGTGTCCAGGCATAAAGTTTCAGGTCAAAGAAACCATCTGTAGGGATTTATTTCTACATACCCAGCATTGGTTATGATTTTTGTGAACAGAAGCTTTGAAATGCAGTAAATTTTCACAAGGCTTCATTAATATTTCTTAGATGTGCATTGAAGATAGAGGACTTAAAGTTATCTTGGTAGAGTCACTGTACTCAGCAGATCATAAATCAGTCGGTTGGTCTCTCAGGCCTTTCTATGTTGCTTACACATGTGAGGTGTGGCAGACATCTCTGCTTTGATTCCAGTTGCTAAAGAACACTATCAGACAGCTTTCAGATAGTTCATGAGGAAGAAAAATATCTTTAAAACACTTCTTAGCCACAGCCCAGAGCAGCATGTTTCTGTGTCACTGGAATTATTCTCCTCATTTCTTCCATTCTTTTTGCCTTAGGTCCATCTACTGAGATTTTCTCCAAAGCCCAACCACATAACCAAGTTCCAGCCTTTAGATCTCTATGAACTGCAGCAGCATTGAGTTGCAGCTTACAGACTACCTGGTACATGTGTGCACCAGCATGGACTCCTACAAGCAGCTGCTAGGACTTCATAATCTCTGATCATGCAGTACTGTCACTTGTACCCAAGTGCTGTCTGTGCATGTGAGCTTCATTATGCCAAATAAAGAACACACTCTGTCCTAAACAGCTTACAGTAAGTAGGCCATCAATATTGATTTTTCCCCTCTGATGCCATGGTTACTAGGTGAGAAAGCATGAGAAGTCATGCTTTATTATTCATATATCCTTCAGCCATAAAACATCCTGTTTAGGGAAACATCCTCTAAACTTTGGGTGAAATGACAAACTTGTCTAGGCTGAAAAATCCCTGAAAATAATTTTGCGTAATGCGTTTTGTATCCAAGTTATTTTTCCATGAAAATTAAGTATTTTAGAAAAGGGCTTATTTTTTAAGCTATGGGCTACATGTAAAATGAATAGACAACCCAGTCCCTCTTTTTTATGTGGTATTGCCGATAATCACCACTTTTCTCACGGTTACTATAGCAACTTGGCATCCTTATCTGCCACCTTTTTTGGCACCTTGAAAAAAAAATATTTAAATTCAGTTCCCTGATAAACTGAAAGCTTGGCTTCACGATACCCATGGGAGTCTGTAAGTGTAACAACAATACTTGTCATGTTTTCTTATTCGGTGTTTAACTTGCTTGTTAGCAGCTGTACAGTCAGTTTAACTGTGATGTTTTGGGATCCTGCTGCAGGCGTTATAACCAGTGCAAACACAAACACTCTGGATGAAACCCCAGAAACAGCCATGAGCTCCCAAGGGCTCACATGTGGCAGTCCTCAGTGAGAAGACCTGAGCAGGACTTTGCTCTTATCGTGCCACAATAAAGCATTCTGTTTCCAAGCTTGAGAGTTTTCAAGAGGAAAAATAATGATGTTAAACAACATGGTAAGAATTATTATGTGGTAAATCAGTGGTGAGTCAACAGCATTGTTGCTTTTAATCTCTTTCCAAGTGAGTCCCATCCAGTCTGCATGGCAGACAAGAGTGGACTTGGGCTGGTGATGGTGGAGATCTGAGAGACACTTTTGGAGGTGAGTTCAAGGCCAATGTGGACACCAGATGCCACAGCTGAGCACAGCTCCCCAGCAGTTCCACCATGTTTTTTGCTCTAAGGGCACTAAAATGTTGCTTGCGATAAAGGTTATTTTCCTAGTTCTGTCAAAATGTGGCCCAGATATGTCCCTCTGCTCATGCAGCCCCTGTGCTGGTGTCCTTAAACCTCTCTGCACTGAAGTACCCTCATCACTGGAAGAGAAGAGGAGATATGGACACCTGAAGAGCTGGTGTTAGCTCCCAACCATCAGGCACAACAGTCCAGCGCGTCTGCAGAGGGGCTGAACATTTTGCTGAAGCCAGTGCATTTAGTGATCCATCCCTGCAGCTGTGGCCTCTTCAGCAGGTATCAGAGTTTCTTCTTTGTCATCATATTCTTTTACCAGGAGTTTTGAAGAGCAGGCAGCTTTGAAAGATGTTTGCAAAACAACAAAGGAAAAATGCTATCAAGAGCCATTAAATAAAAAGCACCTTTACTTTTGCAGAGTGGTTGGAGTGTTCCTGAAGACTAACAGTGTCCCCTCACCCCACTCCTCACAGAAATCCTCCCCTGGCCACTGCCAGAGAAGAGATATGGGCTATGCCAATAGCGGGTCCTCTGCACTGACCAGGTACAGCCACAGTAAAATGCTTTTCGTGAAGAAACTCAGCTAGGCTCCTAGTACAATTGTTTCTGCACCAATAGTGCTACTGTACTTCAAACAATGTTTACATTAAACTGTTTAGGGGTTTTATAGATTAAAAAGTTTATTACTGGATGATTGTGCATTTTATATGCGTGGGAGACCAAAAAACCTTAGGTCACGGAAATTACAAACATTTTAGAGCACTGCATATTTATCAGGCCATCTGCTACTGCAGAGCTCAAGGCAAAAATCTTCATACAGGCAATCTATTCACAGCTACTGTTTTACCACCTGATGTGCCAAATATAAAAGCTCTGAATGCATTTATTATTGTGCTGAGTAATTTTCTAATGAATTCATAAAGCTCAGGAAATGTCCCTTGCAAGAGTTATCTTTACATTGGGCTGCTCTTTTCTTACCAGGGCTTGAGTTGGGCCCCTGAGGAGGAACTGCATTGGTGTCAGTAGGTTTGTTGTGCTGAATACATGTCTGAGTGACGCTGCATTTTGTCATTCCAATTTCAATAAGATGGATAGTGGCTGGAGGGTCTGGCAGATACCTGTATGGCATTTCACAGGTATCCATGTGAAGTTCAAATTAAAATAGCTGCTGTTTCCCCCCCCCCCCCCCCAAAAAAAAAAAGGCAGCTTTTCAGAAACAGACGTTTCCAAAGCAGGATTGATGCCTGGGCAAGCTGCTTGACATTCACAAGAATACTAGATTTTGAGTTTCTTCGTTGTCCTTTCTAGCAACCAGAGAGCCTCCACAGCACAGGCACATCCACAGTCCTGGTGCAGCCCACAGCCCGGGCACCACTGCAGCCCCTTAGTGGCCACAGCATCTTTACCCAAAAGTATCCCCATGTCTTCTGGGACAAGAACCAGGCTCAGACCAATTACTCTCAGTGCTGAGGTAAGTGCCTTGTGTTCAGAGACGTGCAGATCATGGCATAGCAGCAAGAGAGGTTTGTCACTGCTTGCCCACTCAGGCTTACAGCACTACATTTCCAGGTACCATCCAGCTATTTGCTCCATCCCAGCTCGGTTTTCAGCTCTGTTCCCCTATTTGCAACTGTGAATCCCTGGGAGCAGGGAGAGCTGCCCTGTGCCTGGGCTGCACTCTGAGCCCCAGGGTCTGTCCATGCTACACTGTCAGAGCCTGATGGTGCTTAATGCCACCAAGGCCAGACTGCTACTGCACTTACACTTTTGCAATTAATTTGCAGCACTCAGTGGTTAATGATGGAGGCTGAACTGAGAGAGCAGGTTCCTGCTCTGAGATGTTAGTGTCGTAAAATAGAGGCAGGCCCTCTGTGTGTGCACACATCCCTATGTGGGGCTGCAATCTCTGGCACACTGTGCTGCTGGGACTAGGCAAACAGGGTTGGACAGGGGCAATATGGGAGAGCCTGGACACCCATGAAGGGTTCTTGCCATCCCCAGCAAGTTGCCGGTCCCCTGCAGTGCCACATAGTTCCCCCTATGTATCAAGGGTCCTGGGGTACCAAGCTCCAGAGCTGCCTTCTCTGGGTTGATACTGAAGAAACCAGAGCTAAACATTTCCTTGCTGTGAGGCTCCCAGACACGAGCTCAGTTCATCGTGTCCTGAGCAACAATGACAGATGCTGTTCAGAGGAATGTGTTCATAAGAGAGTCTCTTACAGCAATAGACCCTTCCCCTGCTCTGTGCACACTTACAGCAAAGCTGGAACTCTACACACAACCCTGTGCAAAACATCCTCCATCTCTGCACTTCAACAGCTTCGTTTGGCTTGTGGGTGTCTGCTGTGGGAACAGAGCTGGAGGTGAGCACCTGGAAGCTATTGCACCACTGATACAATGCCCTGATCTCTTGCAGTCCACTGCAGCTTGTTTAACATGGGCTATAAATCCTCAAGTGCCAATAGAAGGAAAGGTCTGATTGGTCTGTAAGGAGCTCAAAGGACACATCTTTTACTGATGTCTTCTGTTAACTTCCAGCTTGTGAGCAAAGCCAACACACACCAGGTGCTGAGACACCCAAGAGGAGTGTGTCAGCTCACATCAATCCTTCACTCTGTCTCCTGCTGTGACTTCTCTTCCAGAGCCACCTGCAAGCCAAACATGCACAGACAGAAGGTATTAATACCTTCCTCCAAGTGAAACATGGGAGTTGGTATTATTTTGTGCACTGGTCATGATGAATGTAGTCACGGGAACACTTTGCCATTGTTACAAGTTAATGATGCATTGTTTAAATGGGAAAGAGGTGTTTATAGACAAATTTATAGCTGGATTTGTAGCACTGAACCCTAGGCACGGTCCTGGCAGTGCTGAGCCACAGCAGTTTTGCCTTTGCTTGTGTCAGGGAAGCCACAATCAGCCCCAGCAGAGCTGGCAATCCAAGGGAGCTGCTGCCCCAGCCTCACTCCCTGGGACAGTCTGTACCCTTCCTTGGGCTCTTCTGGCCCGGACCCCATTCATGTGCTCCCCAAAGCACCCACATCCCAGAAAGCCTCAGCCACGGGCATTTGCAGGCCCCTGAACAAACAGCTCCAGTGAAATAAGGATAACGGTTCCAATTCATGAATTTGCTTTCCCTTGCTGGTCCTCTGGTACTTCTGTTCTATGATTCTATGATTCCAGCTCTGCAGCATTCTTTGCCGTAAACTCAGTGCCGTGAGATTAAAATGTACAGCTATGTGACACCTTATAAACCACATAAATATGAACTGGCAAGGCCCTTTAACAATGAAGGATTTTGCACAAAATCTTCAGGCACTAATTCAGTCTCAGCACTCTCTTTCCATTGCAGTGGGTATGCAGTGCCATTAGGAAACCTTGACTGAATTATAATCTTTTCTTCTTCTAAGGCATCTATTTTTTTTCTTTCTGCAAGAAAGTTTTATTTTCATACAGTCATGAACATAAAAAGCATAAGAGATACAAATGCACTTAGTGATAGATTTGTTTTCTCTGGAAAAATGTGCGACATTGTGACGCTAGGAAAACAGCTATTAATTTGGAGTTTATTTTAAAGCTAATGGATAATTACTACTGTGTGGAATTTTTTTTTTTCCCAGTGAAGAGTTTTGTTTGCTGAATGGTACCTTTCCATTTGCAGCGCTGATGTTTCTTTTCCCCTGCATTAACATGTTACCATTCAGAACGAATGGCTGTGCTTTTGTCTTTGAATTTTTCTTCCTCCTTTTTGACAATTGTTTTTTATGTCTCGTATAAATCACTGTAACACATGAAAGAAGTCAAGCACACTCAATGCCTGTGAATAGTTAAGTTACTGTTTCTCCTTTGTGCAACAGCCCATTACTATATTTTAAAGCAGTTACAGTCTTTTATCAAGCCCATGTATTGGCATATATTTGTAGCTGGATTACGGAGCATACTGTAATAACTCTTCTGCAGCTCTCACGGACTACCATGTAAATCCTTCTTAATTGACGGTTTATTGACCACAGTTGTTCTAGACAAGCATCTGATGCCAATCCCCTCCCACGGGCAGCGTGATACCTGCTAC
Organism: Todiramphus chloris collaris; assembly: GCA_025345505.1. Taxonomy (NCBI): domain Eukaryota; kingdom Metazoa; phylum Chordata; class Aves; order Coraciiformes; family Alcedinidae; genus Todiramphus; species Todiramphus chloris. Next base: position 10,136,431 of record JANVCC010000038.1, read on the forward strand.
CACATCGCCATGGAAATTCCCAAAGTTCCTCCTGAAAAACCAATCTGTGTGTGGCAGACCATTGCTGCTGCTGCTGCAGGAGAACCAAGGCAGAGCAGTCATGCCATTTGCAGTGGGGCAATGAATGGAATGGCCCACAGCCAGCCAGACAGAAGCCCCCTAGTCTTACTTGCACCCCACAGGCTCGTGGGAAAAGCCTTGGTCTTGCGTGGGACAAGGGAGCAGGAGCACCCCATCCCCACAAGCAGGAAGGTCAGGTCCTGGGGAGACAGAAGGTGACACCCAGCACTTAGGGACATTTGTGGCTGTAACACGCCCGATGGCACCCACGTCTGCAAACCTCCTGGGTGTCCTAGATCAGCATACAGCAACACCCAGGACACCGTTGGTTCAGTACAATCTGCAGACAGTGTGGGTGGAAGGGGTTTGTTTACTTTGCTTGTTTTATAGGCTGATTTATGGTTTGTTTACTTGGATGCCTCACCCACATTGCTAATGTTGTAATTAAACCTCGTTAAAGTGCTCAGACCCCCCTCAGGCATGTGGTGTAACTTTTTTGGTTTTCCTTATGAACAATGATTATTATATAGGGGGAAAAAAACCCTGTATGGTGAGGAAGGGTGTCAGGCAGGCTTGGTTGTAATAAATATCTATTTAGCAGGCAGAGGATGTTTAGTACTAAATCAAATACTGTATTAGAAGTGGAAATTGCTGAGATCGGTGTTTACCTGTGAAACCAAAATTACTTTGTGAAGAAAATAATTATAGATGCAGGCTCTCTAAAAAAGCAGTTGTGAGCCTTTATTAAATAGTTAAAATCAAGACGCTGCTGTGAAGCACAGCATCAGCACATGGTGCATGGGTCGGCAGGGAGGGATCGCTGTGGCAGAAGAGGCCAGTGGGCTGTGTGTGTACATACCCCATAGAGCTCTACCCCACATTTTCCTGGTGCACTGCACTGCCTTCCAAGTTTAGGGTCTTCTAGGGGATAACAAACACCATGAAATAATATGAAATCAGGTGAAACAGGACACAAGGGAGCAATCATATTACCAGAAAAGGCTGATGAAAATTGTGTTAGTAATAGTTGTTTATTACCTGTAACAAGGCACCAAACACCCTAATGAGTGGGTATGGAGGCAAAGTGCTCACCCACGGCCATGACATTTGTTTCACAGAAGCCTTTTCCCTTATTTTAAAGCAGCTTCTGTTGAGCTTAACTCTGTGCTGCGTTGCTCAAGGATTTCTCTTCAAGACCCAGCAGTTGCTGCCAGGAGAAAGTATCTATAGGTTTGTGTCTATATAGGTACTTATACAACTAGGTGTGTTTGGGTGCCAGTGGGCCAGTCAAGAGAGCCCTGGGATGCTCTGAGAGTGCTGCTCAGCTGCACAGGCAGCAATGGAGAGGAGGTGTTGGTGACTGGGTGGCCAGCGCTGATGGCCCCACAGCAGCAGAAAGCCCCACAACACCATAAAAGGTGTTTTGCAGGACCAGAGAGCTGCTCGCTGTCACCCAAACCTACTGTCCTGCTGTGAACACAGAGCCAGGAACAGGATGGCCCTTTCCTGTAACTCTTGTCCAGCACCACTTTATGAGATGGCTCTTCCAGGAAGGGTCTCCTTGCATTTGAGCTTTATGGCTGAGGCATGCTGGAAGCTCACCAATGACTGATTGGATGTGGGCTTTTTTTTAGTGAACCCTGTCCAAAAGCAGAGCCTTTCTTGAAATTGCAGGTGTTCCTCCTGGAAGAATGATTTAAAGACAGATCTGGGAGAGTCACCTGAAGGACAAAGGTGCTGACGAGCCCCAGGGAAAAGGTTTTGTCTGGAGCTGTTGCACTGCATGTTGGTGCACAGCCAGCAGCATCGGTGCAAACAGGGCTGCTCCCCAAAACGCATTACTGGTGTTCTGGGACTGTCTTAAAAGTTCTGTTATTTGGGAAAGAATTGTTGAGGTGTTAAGAACAGCAGCTCACCACAGTGCCTGCAGCATATAGGGCTCAGATGTTGTGATCTTGAAGAAATAAGAGTGTCTTTAGTCCAGATTAGTATTTTCCTCTCCTGAGGATGACAGAGTGATGGTGAGGGACCCCTGGCAATGCAAAGGCCTTGACTCTAGCCTGGGGAGGATGGTTTGCCTCAGGAGCTGCACCACTTCTCCATGCAGCTCCTAGCTTTACACCCTCAGTGTAAAAAATTTCTTCTTTACATCCTGTCTAAATCTCCCCTTTTTTAGTTTAATACCACTACCCCATGTCCTATTGCAACAGGTCCTTCTGCAAAGATTATTCCCATTTTTCTTATAGGCCCCCTTTAAGTACTAATAAGCCACTATAAGGTCTCCCCAGAGTCTTCTCCAGGCTGAACAACCCCAGCTCTCAGCCTTTCTTCATAGCAGAGGGGGTCCAGGCACCTGATCATTTTTGTGGCCCTCCTCTGGAGAGCCAGAAGTTTCCAAAAGAGCCAAAAGGCTCTAACAGGTTCATGTTCTTCTTGTGCTGAGAACTCAGGAGCCGGGTGCAGTACTCCAGGTGGGGTCTCACCAGAGCAGAGTGGCAGTCTGGCCTGAAACCTCTGTAGGAATTTGCACCTTTGCAAATTTAAAACATTTTACCGTTTTCTTCAGTAGCATCAGCCACGCCCTCTGGGACCAGACTGCTGCTGCGATGACTGATGAACATCCTCTTGTGTACAGCAAACCAACTGGGAAAACTATTGAAACATAGCAGGCAAAAGAAAGACTTTTCACCCTCTAATGCTTGAGCTGTTGGTGTGTTCACTGTAAAGGATGCAACACCAGCACAGGACTGCATGCTCTCTTAGGCATCTCCTTCAGAAAGTGAGAAAGGCAATACCGACCTCTCGCTCATCAAATCCCTCAGTGTACTTGTCTTAACCAAGAGTAAAGGCTAAATAAACACATCTAAACAACTGAAAAGCACGTCAACATCCAACTTCAAAATAAAATGCAGTGAAGTGTGAAATTATACTCTTATTCCATAAATCTCCAGCAACCGGCACAGTTCTATAACTTGTATCACGCTTTAATACTGGCAGAATTTAACACACCATGCAAACCCCATAAAGTAATTACATTTCATCTCATCTCAACAAAGAAACAAAATCCCAGGCCATTCAACCCCCTCTGTCAGAGGGAGGATTATAGACAATTCAGGGCATGTCGATTTCTCCTGGTGATAAATCCAAAGCAGGTCACCACTGAAATGGTAATGTGGGTTCCCAAGGCAGCTGATTTGCAGGGAAAAATAGAAATGTTATTTGGTGTCCTTCAAGGCAGTGTCACCCTGCTTTCTGAAACTTCCTGAGATTTAGCCTTTACTTAAAAGAAGCTTAAAAATGTAAAACTTAACTTGAACAGACCATTTTGGAACTTAGCAACTGCCCCTGTGCAGGTGTGTGCATCACACCAGATTCCTATTCAGGTTTTGAAGAGTTATTTCACTTCACAATAAATGAAGTTAGATGAGGGATGATGACAATAGAAATCCAGCAAAAGACACTCGCAGGTCCGTATCTTACAACACTGGCTGTGAAGCCCCAGGGGTTCAGGAAATATTTGTCATCAGAGCATGTTTTGGCTGCCCTTCTGCCAAACCAAGGGCATGTCTGTACGCAACAAACCACAATTAATTTAACGAATTTATCTATTAAATGCCGTGAAAAAAAACTCCCAAACTTTAAATAGACCATCATGATTAAATGCAATTAAAACCCTTACAGCAAGTCGACAAGGACTGCAGGGACTCTCATTTCCAAATCCCAGGACAATGCTACAAACGTACAGAGGAACAGGTAACTGAGGGTGATGGCAAAAAGTGTTTTCCCCACCAGGCACAAAGCACTATGGCACTGTGCCTCTCAGCAGCACTGACAGCAATGGGGCTCAGCGATGGGACAGACACAAGGGAAACTTCCAAATATGCAGGTTTTTTTCCTTTATTGATTTCAAACCACTGGGCTTCAGTTTGCTTCTCCTATCATGTTTATTATTTGCATCTCAGGCCCTTCCTTTCTTCTGATCCAAGCAGACTACAGTAAGTGTTGCAACAGAAGCGATGAGGAAAAAAACACTGTAGCTTCCCAGCACCTGGTGCTGTTGTATAAAATTCAAAGCAGACAGTGCAGAAATAACTTGCAGAAATGTTTCTGTGCTTTTACAGCTGACGTGCTTCATGAATGTAGTGAAGTTCCCAATTCACGCCAAGACACCAAAGACTTGAAACAGTGGATGCCATGCTGTATTGCCATAGGTGAGACTTCTGCATGGAGAGGTAAGAGGGGAACCGTCAGGACTGCCAAGACAGAGAGAGTGACACTGGGCAGTAGCAGCAGAGGGGATTAAAGTACGCTAAGCATCACCTGGACACAGAGTGAGCTTGGTGGAAGACAAAATTTTATGGGGAATTTTAGTATGAAAAAAAGTTCACAACCTTTCTAGGAGACTATGAGCAGTGGAAGGTCAAAATTAGGCAAAAAAAAATGCAAGGTGAGCACTATTCAAGTTACACAGGACAAAGAATTTGACAATATTATGATCAGGTATGATGAAATAGGAAGAGAAAAGTAGAAAGGGCTCTGAGAGGCCAGGAAATGTCATTGGGGGAGCAGCAGGGAGGTGAGCAGCAAGCAAGAAAAAAAAAATCAGTTTTCTATATATAAACCCAAGCCAGGTCCCTTGTTCCAGTTCTGGTCATTTCTTTTGCCCTTTAGACTTTTCAAAAAGCTGACACTATGCTCCAACTTTAACAACCCCAAATCGTTGCTCCTAATGGCACCTGTATTCAGATTTATATGCTGTAGTGGGCTGGAGTAAAAGGAGAGTTGTGATAGGCACCCCACGGCACGCCAGCCACCACAGCTCACTGTGTGCACGGCCCCAAGGAAGAACCAGCAGGTGCAGGAGAGTTCCCCGAGTCATTTCCCATTCTGTACCTAGCAATAAAGACACGGGTACACCGCCTGGTAACTCTTGGCAGATGGTGACTTTTTGAAGTTGATTGCTGTATAAATGATACTTTCTGAGTTTGCGCCTTTTAATTCAGGTTCTCAGTAGTGTCTTCAAATGTCAGAGAGCATCATATTTCTATCTTTTGTTTCCTTTGTGAGCAGAAATTTTCTTTAAGAAGTCTAGGAATTACAGCTTGGGAGAAAAGATGGCTTGATATAAGTGATCTACTTTACAAATGTTACAGAATACAATAAAAAGAGTAAATGCATAAAGCCCCGCTGTCTTTGTTCTCAGTGAAGGGTTTTAATTTCTATTGCACTTTTCAAAAAGACATTTTGTCTGCACTGTAATGGTTTACTGGATCAGTGAGGTCCATTAGCAGCACAAAGGCAGGATTTCTTTTGCTGCAAGCACAGGAAGGTTGAGGGAGCGGGGGTGGAAGATACCTAATTTATCAGCTACTACTGCAGGCAAGTAAAAACAACAGGACAGCTGAATGAGTGTCTTATTTACCCCAAAGCTGCCTTGCAATCCCAAGCCAGGGTGGCCATGTGCCAGACACTTACAGCATGCAGGGTTTTTGGGGCTGCACATGACCTGGAAGGGCAGTCACAGGATTTTAGTCTGTGCTTTAGCATAAACCAGATTCAGAGAGCCTAGAGACAATAAACACACTTTGGCTCCAGCTGCAAATCCAAAGCCTGTGCAACAGCTCCCAAGACAAGAGTGCTGTGTATTGCTCCAAGCTACCTGCCACCTGCGGCCAGTGGGTTTTCCTGCTTACCCACACTGCTTCACTCATCCGAGCAAGGTGGTGGTTCACTGCAGTCCCATAGAGCTATACCTCTACCTGGAAGTTGCAACTAAAAGGCTTTCCTGGTTTTCTGCAAGATGTGTGCACATGTTGTCTTTTTAATAGTGTTGTAGCTGGAAACCAGATCCCCCACCTCACCTTTGTAACAAGGCAAGGTGTTCAAACCAGAACAGGCTGCCTACAAAAAACTGACAAGGATGCAGGGCTCTCCCCCATAGAAGAGTTCCTGTGAGGAGGATGAGGCAGCTCTGAGGGCTTTGCTCTACATCATCCACCAAATCAGAAAAAATACACCTGTCAATAACCGCGATGTATCTTACACTTTGCCACTACTGTTGCCAGCACCAGGTGCCAGCAGCCCCCACACAACCCCGTCACATATGCCAGACCTGGCCTACATGAGTTTTTCCTGTGGGAGGCATAAAGGAGCCAATGAACCACTCAAACCCCCTCCAACAGCCGGTCAGCGTGCTGGGGCACTCTGGGTCACACCAGTGAGAATTCCTGCAGGGCCAGGAGAGCAGCCAAGGGCCCAGACACAGTGCTTTTCCCCCCGACTGTGTCCCCACCTGCAGTCTCACGTGCTCGATGCCATCATGTTTCCCAGTGCTGCTCCCAGCACGAGGAAGACTATAATGGCTCACTCTGACTAATCACAGTAAATAGCAGGCAGTTTTGGAGCATTCAGATGATACTTCCCCATAGTCCTGCTCTGCTGTAAGTGACACACATCTGGCCAGCCCAGCACACAGGGTTACCATCTGCTCCTTTGAATATTTCTTTTCAGTGACACAGACACACCACAACTGGCCACAGATAAACTCATCCCACTGACACAGCACTGAGGGCCCCTCACCACCGCAGGAAAAACCTTGTAGCCCCAGCTTGGGTAAGCTGTACCTAAATTGGTGCCACTGTGGCAAACTGGGGAGATTCAAGGGCTTTGGTGCAGCCACTAATCTGCCCTCTGCACTTCACCTCTCTCCAGACACTGTGTCTTAGCCCATTTACTTATTGCACCTCATTGGCAAAAGAGGGAAGACATCTCCTGGCCAGAGGGATATGTCCCAATTAAAAGCGAATGATGCAGTAAAACAGCAGAGCATTCTTGAGAGCAGTGGTAAAAGCGGCCACCTTTTGTCCTCAATTTGTGCTGCTCCCATCACCCTGGGCATTACATTTGTGCTGACAAGGATCAGTTTAACCCCTGCCTGCAACCTAATAAAAAGCTGGCCTGATGGAAGCATGCATAATCCTCCTCCAGTGTACCGGGAATGGGTGCAATAAAAAACTTCTGCTGCTGCTTGGTGGCCACAGCTTCTAGCTGGAATAACTAACTCCCTGCCTGGTGCTGGCAGTGGGAAGTGCTTTGGACCAGAGGCTGCTCAGCCCCTCTTCCCTTTGCACAGCTTGTCCCTTTGCACCGCCACACCCCGGGGTGGGCAAATCATGTTAATACAGATAAAAATGCCAGAATTGCTGTGTGGATCAGACCAAAGTGTCTGCAAAAACCATGGCCTGTGGCAGGGAGGCAGTGAGACCATCCTCTTCTTCTCCTCCTCTCTCACAGCCACAGGGTGCACAGACTAACAGCCCAGTACATCTGCGTGTGCAGCATGTGGCCAGTGGTGGTCGCCCACCATGCCTTGGTATTTACCGGGGGCAGTGCAAAAGAAGTCCCAAAGATTCTGCCATTGGTAAATGATGGGATATTTTTACACCTCTTCTCATTAATTGACCAAATCAATGCTGCAGAGCTAGCATCATGCTCTGATACACTTTGTAATGAAATCACTGCCTGCGTGTAAGAAACAAATTTAATGATGTGATACTAATAGGGTTAGAAATTTCCCATGCAAATATCAATAATTTATATCTACATTCATTTTTTTTAACATTGCTTTTAGTCTGTAACAAGAAAATGCTGAGGTTTACCAGCCCCTCTCACAGAGCTTGTCTAAGGAGGGTGCAGGCAGAACTGGGCTGGAAACAGAGCCCCCCAGTACGATTTCACTGGAGGTGCAAATTAGCATTTGGAAATCATGTCCTGTCCTGCAACCATGTTTCAAAAAAGAGAGGTTGCTTAAAACAGGAGCACCACTTTCATAGCACCAACCAGCGACAGGGATGGATCACAAGCCTCGGTGCTGCCCAGGCCCCTTCCTGCGGTCATTCCATGGTGAGAGCCAGGGCTTCTAGCTGCCTCTGCAGCGACCCTGGGTGAAATGAGCTGTGGCCCAGGGGTCACAGATCACACTGGACTCCCACTTGCACTTCAAGGCAGCTGGCAGCAAAAGGAGTAACCTTTGGGCTGCAGAGCCGGGGGGGTCTGGGGACTGCGGGATGCATTTTGTTGTAGAAGGAGGCAGGGATTTATGTTAAATGTCTTCTTTTTCAGCAGTAAAAAAGTATCTTAAAGGAAGGGCAGCGTCTGGGGACCTGAGGGCTTGAAAAAGAAGATAATTCCCTCGGACAGGCGTAATTGCTGCAATTCAGAATGCTAAAAATGTGAAATTAGGAATAATCAATGGCTGTTTATGATCTGTGAATTCAGCTAATATAGAGTAATTACACTCCGCTAATTCCTGGTATTTGTCATTGTTCGGCTGCAGAGGATTCCCGCGAAACAATAAAAACAGATTGGCTGCGCTGGGCCTGCAGACTGGGGGCTTAGCACTGCACGAGCTCATTTCTCTTCTAATGGTAAAAGCAGTTATGATTTCCCTTATTTATTTCCCTCTCGTAGCAGCACAGCCCTCGTCAGCGGGCTGCGCGGGATGCGCTACCCAACAGCACCCCCAATAGCCAGCACTGCCGAGCTGCCGGCCGAGCCCCACCGGCACACCAGGCCTCCTTGCCAACCCATCACCAATCTTCTCCGCTTCTGAAACTGCTGTTTTGTTGTTGTTGTTGTCGTTGTCCAATATTGTTATGTCATCCCTCCTATCAAACTTTGTCCTCACGTCTTTCTTCTTCTACTCGGGCTGTGCTCAGTCTCCGGGATGCTAGTGAGACCTGCAGGCTGTGCCATCGGTTTGCTGGCGGGATCGTCTCTACGGTGGGTGAGATGCTGCTGTTCATTAACCTCTGCAGAAGTGGGAGAGGTGAGTGCCAGAGCAGGATGGTTTATTGGTGCGTGGACAGTCCCCTGGGGCAGCACAGGTGGGGAGATACGGGATGCAGGAACACCTCCCGCCCTCATCCACATCTTGCGTGCAGGGAATGCAGGCGGTGCTTAACATTAAATGAAGAAGGAAAAGCCTGTTTCCTTTTAAAGGTGCTACATTTAACATCTGCAGTACATGGCTGAGCCCAGCACGAGCCATGTGAAACTAGACAGCCACAGAACTTGTCAGAACAAAGTCTGTACAGTGGCAGTGGCCAAACCTTCTTTAAGAGCAGCAGAATCTGTGATTAATTTACCCCAGTGAGCACCCTCCAAAGCAGCCTGTCCCTGCAGGCACTGCAGAACAAGGACAAGGAATCTTCAGGGGGGAGCCCTCATAGGAATCATCTCCTCAGAGGGACAGTCCTGCAGCCACTGAGCCTTTTTGACAGGAGCCAGCCACCCTCCTCACCACCTACGGAGGTCCCACATGGGCCCATGCAGCCAGTGCTGGCACAAGCAGGGGGGGGGGAGGAGGAGGAGGAGGAGGAAGAGGAGACCAGCTCCTGGCCTGCCAGCTTGCTCCTGACAATCCTACTATGGTACTCATTGCAGTGCAGTGGCTTTTGCATCACAGATTATTAATTCTCAAGTCTGGCAGCTTTTTGATATTTGTTACTTCTTCCTTAATTTCTCTTTCTGTGTGTCATGCGCAGACCTCCTGGGGGGAGCCTGCAGATGAGACCGATGTAATTCCATTGCCCTGCACCGGTTAATTACTTGCTGAGTCAAGACCAAGATGACACCCTGTTCCCAGCACTTACGTATTTATTAGTGTTTTGTGTGATCTAAAAGCACCTTTCTGCTGGGTGCCACAGGCAAAACCTGGGCTACCACATGATGCAGGGACAGAACGCGAGGGCTCCCCGTGCCAGCACCAGTGCTTGGGCTGTGTCACAGCCCTGTCCCACATGAAAAGTGCACAGTTCCCCATCCTTTCCTGTGGTTTTAGGGCAACACCTTGGATGAAACATGCAGTTCCAGAGAGAAGAAGCATTTCACGCAGGATTTCTTCATTGGGATGACTGATGGTTTTTTGTTCATTTCCTCTGCAAGCAGCAGCGACATCTCCATCTCCATAGAGGAGCAGGGGAGCCTCAGGTCTCTTGAAGAAGGAGGAGAAATTCATCATGAATCAGGCCTCCCCTGTGGCACTACCAGCCCCACGCTGTGGGCCAGCTCCTGCGCGGGTGGAAGCGAGGGGATGGAGCAGAGCCACGTGCTGTGGCACACTGGTGCTTGGGGCACTTCGTTATTGAGCCAAGCCAGTTATTGCCAGCAGCTAAACAAACTAATAGGAAGGATATTTCCCTGGAGAGGGATGAGGTTTCTGATTTAGACTGTGCTGTTTAAGCCCAGACTCTCACCACAGCTAAGATTTTCTTCTAAGGGCGGTAATTATCCCAATGCAAAGCCCAGGCCTGTGTTTGCTTTTCTGTTCCCTGTCTGGAAGGTTTTGGTGTAGAGGCTGCAGTTTCCTCTGGTGGGCATCCTGCACCCCTTGCCCATCACTGGGGACCAGAGCTGGGGGGAAGCAAAGAAAAGCTCGGTGCATCATTTTATGCAGGGAGCAGCATCAGGTATTAAACTAAGGACCAGGGAGTGGCGTTGGGCTCACAGGGGCTGCGCTCCAGCCCTCAGCAAGCTTCAGTCCCAAAGGCAGCACTGCCACTGCCTGCCCCGTGTCTCCTCCACTGGCTTGTGGATGAAAACTGCTTTAGAAGCTTCAGGAGAAGCCGTTTGGTTCTTCTCAGTGATGGGAATGGAAAATGAAAATGGAATGGGAAACTGTTGTTTTCAGCTGCCAGGTAAATGAGGTTCAGCTTTGGAAAATGTATAGGGCCTCCTGTGCTAACTGCAGGGCTGGAGTCTCCAAGGAGTCATTTCTTTCTTCAGAAACATAATTATAACAATAAATGATTAAAAAGAGAAAGGCCTAAATCTGTATCTACAGTTAACTTAGGACTCCTCTGGAGTTCAGGACTGTTGCTGGATAAATAAATGCTTAATTGAAAAGGGAATCTCCATCCTCCTGCAAACAAGAGGCAGCAAAGAGGTGCTCAGGCCCATCCTGCACACGCGCAGTGCAGGCAGGGAGAGAGCCCAACGGATCGGGTTATTCCGGATTCACCCCGTGCAGGAGGACACTCAGCCTGGCTTCGTGCCCAGCCACTCCCGTCACTCCTGCCAGACTCTGCCCCATCAACCACAGTGTGCTGGTTTACTGCAAGTGCAGAGGGTCAGGCTGGTGCCTGCTCTGGGAGAGGTTTTCCTCTTCCGATACAACAAAAAAGCAAGTGCCAAAATGGAGAAAAGTCTCCAAAAGAAATGCAGGGGCTCATGGCTGCAGGACTTACTTTAATGACTTTTTTTTTTCCCCTCCTGCAGCACAACTGCTCGCAACCACTGCCAGCCACTGTACCCTGCAGGATAGCATGCCAGGGTACCTGGCCCGTGCTGGGCAGGGAGATAAGGCTCAAGGAGGTGCCATGAGTCACGGAGGGCTGGGCTGGGCAGTTGCAGTGCCACGCTGCCGAGCACATGGTGCCCCATCTCCCTAGGATGCCCCAGCACCCACGCAGCCTGCGGAGAGGTACAGCACGCCTGGGACACTGAAGGGTATGTAGACTTGCCATGTTGCTGCCCGCGGAAATGGGGTTTCTAGAGCATGACTGAAATAATGCGTTTCTGAAGCACTTTTATTTTAAAATGTTACCAGCAGGTTAGAGGGTTGCACAGGGAAGGTTTTAGTTGTTCCTCCTTCTCGTAGCAGGGAGGTAAGGGGAAACCACACACACAGGCATCCTTTCTACAAGGTGCAGCTATGCTTTTTTTCATAGGCAGAATGAATGAAATACCAGTATTAAGGACAGGGGTTAAATCCATGTTTCTACCCATTAAGGGACGTGTGGTGGAATCAGCTGTGTGATGTGTGAGTCTATTCAAACCTCTTCAGCCATCATGGCTTTGGATGAATTCACAGGGTGTTCAGAATGAGCAACCCCAACTGCCAGGACACCTCCCAGGCATGGACCGGGAGCCCTCAAGGTGCTGGCACCCAGGGCTTTACTGACTGCCAAAAATGCATTTCAATGAGTATGAAAATTACTGAAAAACAGAGCCCTTCACTGTGGCTGCCCGATGGAGAAACTGCTGCATGGTCCACACTGATCCTGCACTTTCAGCTCCAAGAAGTGCCTTTTCCCAGCAGACAGTTTGCTTCCAGCCCTGAGTACCAACGCTTGTGCCCCTCCTTTTGCTCTGGCATTTTGGCACAGGCCACTTTGATAAAACCTGCAGTTCATGGCACAGGGAGCCCCACAGAGCTGTGGTTCCCACGCAATCGCTCCCCTCCATCTCTTATTGCTGCCACAACTCTTGATTCACTGCTGGGGGAAACCTCATGAGAGAGGTGAGCTGATAGTGATTTAGCTTTGGGCTCAGTGACAAGTACGGAGAACTGGAGAAGCAGCCATCAATGACAAATAAAAGAGCAAGAGACAGAATAGGTGGCAACCACAGATGGGGTATGCTCGTCTGACAGTGGCAGGCAGCCAAGAGCAGGATGGGGCCATGCCTGCCCTGTAGCAGGCAGCGGGCAGGAATGGACCCACAGCAGGCACTGAAACAAGCCTGTGCCTTTTGCAATAGCTTCCCCAATGTCACCTCCAGGTGTCATGTCCTACCATGGCTGCAGCCCTGCTCCAGATGGGTCTTGGCCACCACAGCTAGCCTCAGCCCTGCACCCCTGCCCACCACTACCGTGCTACCTGTTTGCCTTCTGTTTCAGGATCAGGGCTTCACCCTGGTTAACTATTGACTTGTACTGAGGGCAGTTTTGCCATACGAGGCCCGTCTCCAGCTGTTTGCTGGATGCAGCTGCCAGACAAGCATTTTTATGAGCTGAGGAACTTATAAGCCTCTGGCAAAGAGTGCTCTCCCTTTGAGCAACTCAGCAAAGCTCTGGTGGATTGACTCTTTTCAAGAATGACATTGGCATTGTAGCATCCTCCATCTTTCTTTAGTGGGACCAGCCTTGGGCACACGGTGGAAGTGCCCCTCCCCTGCATTAGTCCCTCTTCTGCACCCCTGCATTGTTTTGCAGAAAACCCCTGACTTTTGGAGCGGTGACTTGCTGGGTGTGGGCACAGGTGACATATGGTAGCCACCCTCCTTGGGGAGGATGTGACCATCCCCACTCTGCGTGGGCTGTGTGGGGCTCAAAAAGCAGCAAAACAAAAACTCCATCCAAAATCCAACAAAGGCAGCAGTTTCTGGGGAAGAGAAGTGAAGTTTTTCTGCAACACTGGGAGGAAATGGGAACATTCACCAGCTGCATCCTGGAAAGCCTCCCTGTGAGGGCAGGGATCTGCCCCAATTTCTTCTTGGCAGCAATAACTCAGCACTGCCAAGCAGCACTTCAGTTGTGAGCATACTCAGGGTGGAACCTTTGCCTTACAATGGTACAGAGCTCTTTAGCAATGTTTGTCCAAGAACCTTTTTGTTCCTGGAATGGTTTTTGAGCAAATAAGTTTGATGTTTATTAGACAAATAACTCTATTTATCACCCACCGTAGTTCCTTCCTTTCTCCCTCTCCTGTGCCAGAGCACAGTTGTCTATTTTTCTGGCACAGCCTTAGCAAAAAAAAAAAAAAAAGCAATCCAAACAATTAAAAGAAACTGTAAAAGAAATCTCAGGCCAGGGTTATCCTCTTGTAACACAATCAGGAATTTCACCACCCAGGGACTTCACCCAATAAATTTTACTTTGGATTAAGGTGAAGATAAATAGTCCAAACAAATATGTAACTTCCTTAAAGCAGCAGCGTTTATCAGTTTATTTTTCCATTTCTCTTCCTCTGCAATGAAATCAAAGTGTTCATAGAAAACCCACAAATTTGGTGAAGGAAAGCAGTATGCGACAGGCCCCAGTGAGGCCAGGGTCCCCAGCAGCAACAGGGACCACATGGGGACAGTTTTGCAAGTCTAGTGGAGTTCTGCTCCGCTCGCCGTGTCCATATCACAGCCCAAGTCTGAATCCTCACAGCTCCAGGCTCTGCTTGTAGCGTTTGGCAGGTGGAACTCAAGAAGTTCCAAAAGTAAACCGATACCAATTTTGAAGACTTTGCCACTTGCCAAGGGGCACTTTAAGGGATGCTCTTCTGCCCCCAGCATCAGCTCAGGCACCGGGCTGGGGAGCCAGGAGTGGGAGAGGCTCCATGCATTGAAAAAGCAGAACTTCATGCTGAAAGGAGCAAAAGGCCAGTGCTATCCCACCAGACCCAGCCACAGGCAGCGTATGTCCTCCAAAACATTTAAACTGCCCATTTTCAGGTCTGCAGCTCTCCCACCAGCTCAGTGAGATGAGCTTGTTCATGCCAGCTCTGACAAGTTTAAAACCCATTTCAGGGATACCGGGCAAGGTGGCAAGGATGGGCCAGGACAAGGTGGCACTGGGAAGGGCTGCAAGCATCATGGACCCTCTTGCCATCTTCTGCAGAGACAGATTTCTGCTCATAGCCACCTTCAGCTGGGAGAAATAGCTGCAGAGATGAGAAGTGAGATGCTGCTGGAAAGCAAGTGTGCTTAGTGTGTTTATCTGATACCCTATTAAATCATCAAATGTCTGGGGTTGGATGGGACCTTTAAAAGTGAATCCCACCAGGGTGCTGAGGGGGGATGCTGGGTCCATCCCACAGAGGCTTCCAAGGGAGGACACTACAGCAGATCCATGGTCATTCACAGGGCCACAGACAATTTCCCTGAACTCAGGCCCTGGGAGAGGACCCGGAGTAGGGATGGACAGGACGTGAAGATCTTCTCTCCCTCCTCACGATGCATCATCCTGAAGTCGACTTTCAGCCTAGCCCTGCTACAACCTGTTGCTCCTTATTTACCCTTCAAACAGGAAAAGCAACTCTCAGCATAGCTCTTCTACAAATTGTTTTATGCCAAGCCTCACTAAAGGAGTGCTTTAGTTAACATTAGACCCTCTAACTCTGAGCACATATCTCACAGGTGACAATTTGCCTTAGGACTCCAGGGTGGTTTCCACAACGGACATTCATCAGCCTCGAATTCTGAAGGTAGGAGGGGGTCCCCAGCCCCTAAGAGCCCAGTGTGTGGTGTGGCAGGTGCCTGTCCCATCCATCGGGGTGGCAGTGGCAGAGAGGGGGACAGATGTACTCACTCAGGGAAGAAATACTTCACGCTCCAAATTACCACCACTCCCCATTCACGTGGGTGAAGACACTTCAGGGTTTGGACAAGTGGAAAGATTTCTGTTCTCAAGTCAGGCATCCCCAAACCTGGTGTCTCTGCCAGCTCAGTGGCACTGCCCTTCTTACCTTCCGTTTCTGGTTTTAGGGAGGACAAGCTTGTTTCTGCAGGTTCCCCTCACTGGGCAAGGCCAAGCCACAGCTTATCCTCAGATGGCATTTTGCAGCCCCTAAGATTTGAAACCTACTTTGGGTCATCCCAGAAGGTAATGCAGCAAAGCCGTGATTGCAAACACACCCCTTGTGCTCACCACTATCATCAGACTAGAAAAGTGTTAGGAGAAAGGGACATGAAACAGTAGTGCACAGGGCAATGCACAGTCTGAGTCAAGAGTTCCAAGGCTTAAAAATGAAGGAAGCTGAATCAGTACAGCCTGCTCCAGCACACAGGAACCAGGACTTCAACATCAGAGTGGGACCAAGCACATGTGCCCGATAAGAATCTGTTCATCTTTAGTGACCTTATATTGCAAATATGCCTAAAAATAGCTTTTTTTTTTTTTCATCTGATACCTGCCAGGCTTTGGTAGATAACAGGTATGCGTTATGATATTTCCTTCTTTTGCCTCAGGGTGACCTGTGCCCATCAGCCACCCTCTCCGTTGTGATCTCTCTCCCAACCATGGTGCGGATGACAGGTATGAAGGGAGCCAGAGATTTACTTTCCACTGTTCATTTTCCAACAGTTCTTTGTGCCTCCTTCTCATTTAAAAGGCCCCTTACCAACCCAGCTAGCCCAACATTCCCCTGCCAGGGGCACAGGAAAGGGTTGTTGTATAAGCATCAGGTTTTTAAAAGGTTTGTGTAGATTTCAGTCTGTTGTATTTTTCCCAATGAAAATTTCCAATATTCCTCTGTGGCTGGGAAGAGATTGCTATTGAGATGTTCCTGGTTCCATAAGAGCCATTCAGCTGCAATATAAGTATATTTTTCTACTCTCTTTCCACGCAGGACTGAAACGTTTTGCTCCAGTGAGTGCTACTTTAAAGCCAAATGCCAATCACATTTGTATTAGCAGCTGCTTGTCTGTAGCTAGTGACTAATTGGGGGATAGCTGCCTTCCCAGCACTGGGAACATAAGAAGTGTTTGGATCTACATAGCTTTCTGACTAATTACCAGAGTTACTTTAATGCACAGAGAAATATGAATAGTGCCTCCCAGTAGAAGAGTAATGCCTATTTGAGCATCACCACACACTGGAGATATTAATTAAGAGATCAGAGTCCTTTTAGAGGATGAAGGAAGGCGTGTTAGCTGCCTTCCCACACCACACAAGTGCTGTCTGTCACCCCGTGCCTGGTAACCTGGGAAAACACGGGCCAAGTCCCCAAGAAGACAGCTGCTGCTGCAGCTCTTACCTAGCTCCTCTCCCACCCCTTGCAGGTATGATGCGGTACGTGGCACTGCTCCTCACGCTGCTGGGCACGTGGTTCATCGCGCAGACGTACTTCGATCAGAGCTGGAAAGCCATCACCCTGCGAAGCTGGCTCGGTGAGGCACTGGCCCATCTCCAACCAGGTCCAGAGGGAGGGGGTGTGTGGCCCCAGAGCTGCATATAGTTGCCATGAACATTTGCACTTGCAGTCCTGGCCAAGGCTGTAGCCACTAGCTCTGACCATGAGGGCAGGGATGGAACGGCATGGTGGGAAGCAGCACTGGAGCAGGTGGCTCTGGGATTGCTTGCAGCCACAGGGAGTAGTTTTGGAGAGCCAGTGCCTAAATGGCTGTTGCCAACCTGGGGAAGAGCCAGCAGCTCTCCAGGATTTCTAACCCTTCTCCTTTGTACCCACAGATGCCACGGAAAAGCCCAGCAGTGAGTACCGCTCTTGACCTTATCTCCATCACACAACACCACTTCAGGGCTGAGGGTGGTGGTAGAAACACAATAACTGTCCTCAAGATCCCCTTTCCCAAGGGAAAAATCCCGCCTTCCCAAACACAGGGGAATTTTGTTATTGCACACAGCAGCAGTGTCTTTGGTGGGCTCTGCAAGGACATGAACCCTCACGTGATCTCCCTGCTGCAGCAGAAACCACATTCAGGCCACAGGCTACAGCAGGAAGCAGGTCATGGGGCCTCATCCCAGCAGCATGGCACAGGTTCCTACAGTGGCCAAGAATGGGGAAACTCTGGGCAGAAAAGCCCAGAGAGGTTTGAACAAGTTCCAGCTCTAGATGCTCCCTGTCACCCACCCGTCTGCAATCCCCATGGCATCAGCCTCATTGTCCCACTGCTCACACCCAGAGTGGTACCCACCACCCTGGGAAGCTCAGGCTGCACCAAGCCTCAGCACCATAAGCCTCAAACAAGAAGCTGGTCCCAGCCCTAGTACAAGCCTCCTTCGTGTAAGAAGCTGGTCCAGGCCCTGTTAATGGGCTACTGTGCCAGCCCTGCTCAGTCCCTCAGGGACACAGACAGTGTGCCTTTGTGGGGCCAACACCATGGCTTGCAGCTCTGTTCCTCCCTCACAGACAAGCAGCTTCCCCAGCACAAGTGTGGGATCCAGAAGAGCTGCCCCCAGAACCATTTTGCCTTCAAGATCATCAGCGGTGCCGCAAATGTGGTGGGACCCTCCATCTGCTTCAACGACATGATGTAAGAAACGCAGCAGGTACAGGGCAGCCGTGGCTGGCCTGGGCTTGAGTGGGGCACGTCTGTCCTCTGTCAAGCACACTGATGGCCATTGCAGTGCATTTGTCATTAAAACAAATTTAGAAATTATTTTCTTTGCTGCCACTTCTGGGGATATTTTGATGTCTGCAGCCACTTTGCCCCATCATAGTTTCACTGGCACCAGCATTCCCAGGGCATCCCTGTACTTACTGGTGCTCTCTGCTTTCCTTTCCAGCCTCATGAGCAGCATGAAAAACAACATTGGCAGGGGTCTGAACATTGCACTGGTGAATGGTGAGTTGGGTGGGCACTAACCCCCCCTTTCCACAGCCAGGGTTCTTTCCTCTCCCAGGAGAGAACAGGCCACCAGGAACCCCATTTCTGGCACCATGGCTGAGCCAAAAGCACACCAGTCCGGTGTTGCGTGGGGTGCACAGGCACAATTACATTTGCAATCATTGCCAAGGAGATGTGAACAAACCCACTTGGGTCGTGCACAATGGCTGCATGAACTCCACCAAGCAACACAACCGTCAATGTGACACACTGATGGAAGCACAAAGCGTTTTGCAGCAGAAACCCCAAGCTCGTGGCCGGGCAAAGCCTCAAGACAGCCCAGTGTCAACTCACTGTGCTCTGCTTTGCATTTTAACCTTTCAGGAACAAGCGGGCAGCTCCTGAAAACTGGCGCCTTCGACATGTACTCTGGAGGTAAGCGTGATCGCTCTGCTGCCTGGTGGGTCCCAGACAGGGCTCACAGCAGCACCTCTGGCTGCTGTCTGTTTAGGCTGCTCCTCTCTCCTGTATTTCACGATAAAATCTAGTGGACTTTGACCAGGATTGCCAGCTCAGGCAGTAAAAGCTTGACCTACCCTGAGGCCATTGTGCCTGGAATCCTAATGCATCCACATCTGTCTTGCTCCTTTTATGAGGGTAACAGCCTAAAAACAGCAATTCCCCCACACCGAATAAACCAGGGCTCTTGAGATCCAAGAGAGGCTGCTCTCTGAGATCAGGTAGTTAATTAATCCTGAAGTTTTGCAACATCCAACTCGGTTTTCAAATGCTGGTGGTGGCTGAACAGCAGTTTGTTTTCCTGCCTTTCAAGGAGGATAAACGAGGAGCTTGGGGCGTGGGAGGTGGGATGTGGCCCCCAGCTCCAGCAAGGCTGGGCACAGGGAGCAGAGCCTGGCAGCAGCAAAGACCACATCCTTCGCAGCTCTGAAGTTTTGTGGAGAAACACCAATATCGGGATATTTCTGTCTGAGTTTGCAAGCAAGTTGTGTGCAGGAAGGAGCAGGCAGCTTGGGAGGAAGGGAGGGAGGGAAAGAGCAGGCAGCCGGGAGGGAGGGAAGGAGCAGGCAGTCAGCTCCTGTGCCACTAGATGGAGCATTGGACTCGAGCATCCCATGGATGTGGGATGAGGGATGATTCTCACAGTAGAGCAGACTGCACGATCTCAGGGCAGGCAGCTCTGCAGCCGAGTGGGTTCATTTCTTGCGTGGGGAATTAAATTTACATCACTTGATTTCACAGTTAGCAAGCAAAGTTTAGGAGCAATTTCCCCCCTGCACTTGTACCAGCAGGAGGAAAGTTCCAGCCCTGAGCGTTGCAGGAGAGTCTAGATAGGAACACAAGATAGGGAATGCAGCATCCAGGAGCCTGTGTCTCCCTGAGCCCATGACTCCAAATCCTGGCTAGCACCAGCACAGTCAGGGTATTTCCCACTAACCCAGAGGAGGTTGCCCCAGCTGCCATGCAGCCACCCCTGATAAATCCTCTTTCCTTTCCCTAATGTTCTCTCTCCTAGACATTAAGAAACTGGTTACCTTCCTCCGGAGGATCAAGCATGGCACCATCGTGCTGATTGCCAGCTACGATGATGCTGCCACAAAGTGAGTTTGACCCTGGGAGCAACACCTGGTTCCCCAAAACCCCACAGCTGGGAGGGGGGCTAGGCCTGCTGCTGCCAGCAGCAGAGAAAGGACAGGAGAGACACCCACCTGGCACCACACTAACACCTTCTTTCAGGATGAATGACGAAGCACGGACGCATTTTGTGGAACTGGGCAGCAGCCATGTGAGCAACCTGGGCTTCCGGGACAACTGGATCTTCTTGGGAGCAAAAGGGCTGAAGGGCAAGAGCCCATTTGAAAAGGTACAGTCTCCCCTGCCACCAGCTCTAGAGGCTCCCATTCTCTTCATAGTACCTCCCAAGCTACATCTCACCTGCTGGTCTGCAGAAGACATGGGCCAGTGGTATGATCTCCCACATCGAGCCAAGCTACTTTTGCCACATAGCAAACTTGCCCCGCGCCACCAACCTCCTCATTCATTTTCTATCTTTTCTTTTTCCTTCAGCACATCAAAAACAATAAGAAGACAAATAAATATGATGGCTGGCCTGAGATGCTGGAGATGGAGGGCTGTGCCCCCAGGAAGATGGATTAGCATCAAGCTCTAGCCTGCCACAGAGGCAAGACCTGTCTCACAGGGACCCCAGCCCCACCACAGGGACCCCAGCCCCCCAGCACACATCCATCCAAGCAGTGGCTGCCTGCTCCCAGGGACCAGCTGTTTCACAGCAGGGGCTGCACAGGGCTTGGAGAAGAGCTGTGCAAGTGTCTGCAGAGCCTGAGCAAATGCCCAGCCAGGCTTCAGCCAAGCTGTCCTCATCTATGGGTCAATCCAGGGTATTTTATTTTTCTGTCTTTAATCCAAAAACTTTGTATAATTTTTTTTTTTCAGATTTCTTAAATATGATACCTTGTTATAAAACACTGCCTTCTCACTTCCATTTTCAAGGAAAACCCATACTTTTCCCTGCAGGCACACTTTTCCTCTGCCACCAGCCATGCATCCCCACCTATACCACAGCACACAGGTGCTCCCCCTCCCCACATGGCACAGGACAAAGTCATCACTGGGGATGCTCAGGCCTTGGTGGTTCCCCCCTGCAGCTCCTGCCAACCCCTCACTGCCACAGTAAGGCCAGATGGCCAGAGGGATGGCTTGCAGCAATGCAGGGTAATATTTGCAGACCAAACGGTTCCCCCTGCCTACGACTGCATCTTTCCTGGGTTACAGCAATGTTAAACCCACCATTACAAGTCTCCCAAAGGTTGCAGTAACACCAGGAATGTGCCGGCACAACTTTAGCCAGCAAAGAGGAAGGGATGGAGGTGCAAGTTTCTCCGGCAGTTGAAGTTGTGCAGCATAACCAATAGGTGGGAGCCTTTTACCAGGAGAGCTGGAGCCAGCATCAGTCTGGAGCGATAGAACACCCCAGGCTGGCATCACACTATGGGCACTGAACACCCACTTTGCTCTGGAAGCTGCACCCTGACCTGGGACCAGCTGACACCACTGGGAGAGGAGAGATCCCTGCCCAAGCACAGGATGACAAAACCCCAGACCTCCTTCCAGGATGGTTCCCATGCTGCTGCCCAATGCCGAGGAGGTCCTGGGAGAGCAGCTGCCTCTCACTCGTATCCAGATGCATTCACTCAAGTACCATCTGTGCCCAAAACCTCCCTGAGTGTGAGCACTGCTGAGATCAGACAAGCTGCACAGGTGATGGCTCTGGCTTATCTGTCATCATGGACAGGAACAAATTTGCATCATATACAGACTTTAATTTCCTATGATTGTATCTGGGTTTGCCCCGTTCTTTAAAGCAGACCAACAGTTTTTGCAGAACATGAGGGTGGAGCGTTGCTGCTGGAGCACTTTGAGCTGTGCAAGATAACAGGCTCTCCTGCACAGCTTTCTCTGCCTCTAACAGCAGGGTTTGCCCCAGCACAGCTTCCAACAGGCAGATCACATTGATTACCTGAGCCCTCAGGTTACCCCAGGGGAGCAGAAGTAGCGAGGAGTAATGGCAGGCTAAGGCCAGGAAAAGACACAGCCTCTCCTGAACCAGCCACCTCAGGGATGGAAATATGGATCCCAAACCCAGCAGCACCATCCAAAAACAGCAAGGTAAACTTTTTTTCCCTAAACAGGGGAAAATCCTCAAATAAACTACGTAACACCTGCCCAAAGGCAAAACTGAAATAAAACCCCAAAACAGCCACCACAGAGGAATCCCCCAATAGTTGCAGTATTTTATCCCAGCTTATCCCGCCGCACTTTTAATGTGCACCTAATCGCACCGAGGAAAGCCTCTGCCATAAATCGATCCCTAAATCTGCTGCAACAGTAATGGTTAATCCCAAGCACGCTGAATCATCCCTACCCGTGGCAGCAGGAAGAAATAACACAACAGACACAACAGCCCTCACATCACAGAGCCTCGCGGCACTGCCAGCATAAATATGCCAACTATTTTAAGCCCCCTCAAAGGATCTAGATTCACTCATAAGCCAAACTGAAAACAGCCTAAGAGCTGGAAAGGTGGCTGCATGGGGTAAAACAGCACACAGCATCAGCTACAGCCCAGGAAACAACCAGCCCCTTCCAGCCACAGGAAACTCCAGCCCTTTGCAATGCACAT
This sequence comes from Todiramphus chloris collaris, assembly GCA_025345505.1. Classification (NCBI taxonomy): domain Eukaryota; kingdom Metazoa; phylum Chordata; class Aves; order Coraciiformes; family Alcedinidae; genus Todiramphus; species Todiramphus chloris. The sequence goes on from JANVCC010000038.1 coordinate 10,158,767, forward strand.
TAGAAATCTGGTTTAAAGCCAAAATGAAGGGAATTTACGTTTCAGCACACTACAGGTGGTTAAAACTAGGTCTGAATCCATCACAGAGCAGGTAATAAGGCACATCACTATTTTCAATGAATAGGGAGAGCTAAAAGTGCAGCTCCTGTGCAGGAACCTTTCTCATCAGTGAGTGTTTTGAAGCACCGTTCCTGCCAGATGCACTATGTCCTGATAAATAAGTTGGACCGTTTCAAAGTGCAGAATCTGAGAGGCAGGGGTATAGATATGCTCTGGGGAGTCAAATTTAACTTGCCTGAGACAGGCATCTACCTGGCTGGTTTTCACCAGGCCGCATGATGGGTGATGACCCAGAGACTTCAGCAAACAGCAGCCCTGAGCTGCCCGGCCTCGCAGGATGCAGCTCTGGGTACCCTGGGCTCACGCGGGGGCCACGGTGGGCTCCGGCGCTGCAGCAGCAAACAGGCAGCCTGGGGCATTTGAAGGAGCAAAGTTTGTAAAAACCAGCACTGTAACAGGAGCCAAAAGCCAGGATGAAGACGGGTAGCAGAGGGGCAAACCTCCTTTGCTTTTGGGGTACAGCTTTATTTCGGCAACGTGCCGAATTTGTAGCTAGGAAGGATGCAACAGGCGAGGACCGACGGGTGCCGGGGCCCCGCAGCCGGGCGAATCCGCATCCTGTGACATCTTGCCCTGTCAAGTGCAATTACTGTAATCTTCCACAGCTTCTCAAAATACGGATCCCGGCTTAGAAACCGGGCATCCGCAGCATGAAAGCTGCCTTTGTGCCCGGGCAGAGCCTGGGCGCAAGCCAGACGTTAGGTGCATGAAGAAAATGAGTTCTCCACGTGCTGGGAGAAGGGAGGAAAAGCAAGCTTTCCCGCCCGACCCCTCTGCAGACAGGCTGGATTTTACCCACGTCTCCCCAAAGCAGTTGGCAACGGGCTGGGAGCTGCACAGCCGCGTATCCCCCCAGGACTAACGGGGCCGGTGACCACAATCCTGCACCCTGGGTGAGCAGAGCACAGCCAGCGCATCGGACCATGGGGGCGGCTCACGGGAAAAAGGTAACGGGGCAGTTTCATTCGGGGCTGCTGAGGCTGTGGCGGGCTGATGGAGAAGGCACCATCTGCTCACATGGTGTTTGTTTTGCCCCGCGCGTGCTAAGGCAGCTGACGGTATCGAGGGATTAGAGGGAAGGGACCCACTCCTCCGTATGGGTGTCACTCGTCAGGGCTGGATTAAGTAATTCCACCTGATGGGCTCAGCATTAGGGCCTACGAGGGCTTCCAGGACAGCAAGGAGGGATCAGAGCATTGCGTTAGGATGGGCGAAGTTTGGCTTTCTGGGGAGAAACATCAAGCTCGCTCTGAACGCGTCCGACAGTCTGAGGGCTGTCTCCCACAGATGTGGTGCAGCGAGCCCCAAGTATTTCTTGATCTGTGAGTTGCTGCCAGGTCCCTCCCAGGACGGGAAGCCACTGAGGCAGGTCTCACAGCAGCCAGGCGTTATCTCCCCCTCCTCCGAATCCGCCAGGGACTGCGGTCACACAGCTCCAAGAGGAAACGGGGCTTTACAGAGCCGGAGCCTTGTGGAGGCACCTAGAGATGGTTGTGCTGAGGATGCTATTAGATGTCATTGTGCTTTCATGGCTGATGACATCAGCGCCTAGAGACGCAGCATCACCATTCAGTTGCGATGCCCTGATCCAGTATTATATTTCTGTAGCTTCCCTCCTAGCTCTAACAGAAATGCACTCATGACCACGCTGCTATTGCAATGGGGACAGCAGTGACCCTTTGCCCCAGGAGGGAACCTGCATGCTCAGCTGAGCATGGTCTGTGGCCTTCAGAGGTGTGGACACAGCCAAACCAGATGCCTTTCAGAAGTTTGCAAACCTTCTGGGCTTTCTTCCAAAACCAGAGCTAGACACTTTTGCAGGGGAAATGCAACCCACTGGCTAGTGTTACTAACACTCAAAGGGAAAATTTGGGCTGATGTGGGACTAGTAAACATTTATCTATTTCCCTGGACCTTGGAGAAGAGTCAAGTACAGGAGGTGCTGTTCCCACCCAGCCCCCTCCCTCTCCAACACCCAGCGTGCCAATACCACGCTGTCTCCAGCACACAGGGGAGCCACCATTGTTACTGGGGCTCAAGGCTATGACAGCACACCCAGGAGGAGCCATGCTCTGCCCACAGCTAATCCCCAGACCTTTGCTCACATGGCTGTGACCTTCAGGCTTCGGCACATTTGTACAGGCATTATTGAAAGCAGGAAAATAAGCTGGTTAGGTCAGGCTTGGCTCAGTGCCACCCAGTTCAGCCCTGCTGCATGCAAAGCTATCGATGCCAGCCTCTCGACCACCAGACCAGACAGTTATTGGACAATTTTCCCCATTGCTCCCTCTTTCCACAACACTGTGATCCCACCACAGCCCATCACTGGATGACCTGGCTTTGAAATGCTCCCGGGAGCTTGGGCTCTCCCATCACTACAGCTTGCTGGCAGCCACAAAAAGCTCTGAGACAGTTTTACTTTCATGGGCACCAGGAGGTCAGAGATTTCACTCCCATTTCAGCCTTCCAAACATTGCCAGGGTTGACAAAAGACTGTGCCACTGCCCAACTGGCACCAAGCAGGGATGTCTGACTGGCAGCTCTTGGGTCAGTGCTTTATCATTAGGCTGAAACTGGTGGGGGATGGAAACAAGAAGCCTCTTCTTGCTGCCTTTCCAGGGTGGGCAAGCTCCAGACCTCCCCAAGGACCAGGTGGGCAGGAAAGTTCTTCCCCCAGCCCTCATAGAACCAGCACATCTCAGGGCACAGGCATGACCGCATCCACCAGCTACAGCCCAGAGAGGACCCACACAAGAGCACAGAGCAGGAGGAAGACTCAGCACCCCTCACCAGCACTGCCTGCATTAGCAGTCTCAGCTGCACCCCTTTTAAGTTTAGACCAGAGCAGCACTCCAAGGGGATTACAGTAGTGGATTGTGGAGTGCAAGGCAATCCCCAGCTCCACAACAAAAGGGACCGGAAAGGCTGCCAGCATGTCTCCAAGGACATTTCTACTTTCAAAGGCTGCAGCTGCTCCCAAAAAACCTGTTCTGGTATCACCACTGTCCCATGGGCCCAAGCCAACAGCAGGGCTCCAGCAAATCACAGTCTCCTGACAGGGCACCCTTTGCTGCAAGGCAAGGGCTGGTTCAGTGCTGCTGAGGAGCTGGTGGCAATTCCTCCACTCTGCAGAGCACCAGCACTGCTGGGCACAGGGATGGGGCTAACATCCCTCTAACCACAGCAAACCACCTTCAAATAATGCTGCAAGCGCAGCCTCCCCAGCAGCAGCTCCCCAGGGTGCTCAGGCAGATGCTCCCACCTCTCCACTGCTTTTCTCCCTGGTTTCTTAAGGCAGGGTTTGCACAGTGGCTGCTTCCCCAGGGAAAGTTTTCTGTCCCCAAATTCCCAAGAGTGTCAGTTTACACTAATGTCAGATGAGCTGAGATTAGCCTTGCTGCTGAGTGGGGAGCTTTGCTCTGCGGCCGGTTTAAAATAACAAGAGGCATTGTGCCAGTGCCAGTGCCAGTGCCAGTGCCAGGGAGAGGCTCCGCTTGTTCAGGCAAACCACAGTACCTGGTTGCCCATGCTGAAAACTGGGACTTTGAGAGCATCCTTTAAAACTCCTCCAGCTGAGCAGAAGGACAGGATCAGCATTTCTGGGAGCTGTTGGGAGGATTTGCCCACAAGCACAACACTGCACTGGTGAGAGTACCCCCAGGGCCTGGACAGGGAAGTGCTTTCACTTGTGTCCCAGCTCACGCAGGACAGACTCTCTGGTCTATCATCCACCATTCTCTTCAGGGTACAAGGGAGGTGGGCCAGGACATGCACCATGTCCCTTAGCTGCCCCAGCACATCTGGCCCAGAGCAAAGCCCCATTTCAGAACAACTTTGGTTTCTTCCAAGTTACTCCACCACCACACTTTGCTGCACTTCACTGAGTTTTCTCCCCAGCGATCATACGCGTTATTCATACGGGAGGTGAAGGCTACAAAAATCAACACTTCAGCTCCAGAATAAAAAGCAAGTCCTAAAAAAATTTCCTCTACAAAAGGAGGGGAGGGCGAAAAATTCTCTTACTCTGTCCCTCGTTAGCAGGAGGAGGCTTTCAAACAGGCATATAGGTGCCACTGCCCTTCCAGCAGCTCTGCTGTGGGCAACAACAGGGTCATGTTCCTACCATGCATCTGTGTAGAAGTCAGTCATCTTGTTTGTCAGGAGAATGGTCTCACTCTTGAAAAGGCATCTGTCTGCTGCTGTCACAGGGCAGGGGAAGAATAAGAGAGCAAAGTTGTGATTTTCAGGGTTTTCCACCCATCCTGAAGGAGGCAGGGAGCAGAAGTTGTATTTTCCCCGCATCACTTAATGCTGACCAAGAGACTCCCTTCTTCAGACCCTGCATGCAGGTGAAGACCCAGAAGCAGGCAACCCTCCCATGGGACTAATCCTGACTGTTCATCTCTGCACACATACCCTGCTTGGCACCACCCCAGCACCAGGTCCACACATGCAGGGCAACTCCAGCTACAGCAGCATCCACCATGCTCAGCATCATGACTTTTCTTGGCTAGCACCAGCTGCTAAAACCATGGTCCAACAGGCAGCAGAGCTCCAAAGCGCCAAAGCAACATTTAAAGGGAAAATTTTAAAAGTCTTTATTATTAAATGAATGATCCAGAGGGACCAAAAAGCCGATTCTTGCCATTCAAGAGCTTAGAAACTCTCATCCTCACTACAAAAATCCTGGGTCCTTCTTCTGGAAAGCACAGGACCAAGTAAGGTGAACAAGAGCGGCTGCACCTGTGGCTGGCAGGAGAGGTTTATAATGAGAAAGAAAAGGGCTGTTTCATGCTGGTACAGCAGAGCACAGGGAAGAAAATACCATGAACAGACCAGCACAGGGGCTGTCCTGGTAGAGGGACACCAATCCACTGATTGCACGAGGCCAAAAAAGGCAGCCACAGGACCCGTCATCACTAGCATCTTCCTCTCAGCTGCCAGCATGGGCAGCAGCTGGAATTTAAACCACTTCAGAAGCAAGATGAGGAATAAGGCCCAAATTTCTCCCAGAAGGGATGAAAGTGCAGAAAGAGGCATGAAATGCAGTAGCTTGTGGACACCCAGGATGGTCCAGCAGCCCCTCTCATATGAGAGGGGACACTGTAGGGACACAGTCCTCCAAGGCATTGGGCTGGGACGCTGCTGTCCCATCACGCTCCACAGACTTGACAGGCATGGTGGGATTTCGTGGCTCTCCCTCACAGCTATTTCAGAAAGCTGGTAGCCACTGTGTCTGCCAGCTCTTTTAAAGCATCCCTGTGCTCAGGCAGCACAAGAGCCCTCCAAGGGACCCTGCCCACTCTGCCACTGAAGCAGTGGCTGCCCTCCCCCTCCAGCTGGGTCTGCCGCTCCACGCTCAGCAAGAGGGATTGTGGATGCCAAGGTCCGTGAGCAGAACAAGTCCCACCAACAGTCACTGAATGCCACCAGTTGTTTGGTGGCACTGGCCCCGAGACCAAATCAACAAGTCAGATGGCAACAGGGAACCACAATGTTTCAGTGCCTGGAGCATTGCAGTGCCTGGGGACAGGGGTTTGCTATTTGCTGCCTGCAACAAGCCTTGGTTCAGTGGGACAGAATGAGAGCTGATAGCTTTGCACACCATAAAAGTCCCAAAGTGCCTCATGAGAGTGGGGAGATCATTGATAAAAAGCTTATTTCTGGGCAAAAACAACATATACCCAGAAAATAACAGGTCAGGCTCACGTGACAGCAAACATCTGCAATTCCTCTCACCTGTCTGACACAGCACAGCCCAGAGTGTGAGCTGAGCCAGGGCTGGTCCTAAACCTGCACAGAAGCTCTCTAAGCTGACTTTACCCAGGTGAGGACAGCTGGGGACTCCGATTAAGAAGTGACTCTGCTCCAGGCTTTTGTAGCTTTCAAAGAAAGGAAAATAAGGTGCTGCAGCCTCCCAGTCCTCAGAAGCCAAACTCATTACAGAGTTGCACTAGCTCCGGAAAATAGATCACAGCTTCATTTCTTACCTCTCCATCCCAAGTACCCAGTCAGCACAGGTTAACCAGCTCCAACACCTAATGTCACCCACTCCCTGCCTGCAGAGAGGATGACATTTTGGTCCCGAGAATGCTCATCTGGGCTCAGTGCTGGCACAGAACTAATTTGGACAGAGCAGCCCCAGTTTAAGGCTGTGCCTTCCCCAGCCTGAACTATTGCTTCTGCAGCTGCACAGGATCAGCAGCCTACGCGCTGTGCCCTTCATCGCCGTGCAAAAGCCACTGCCATGATATCCACCCCAACTCTCTGGACAGCTGACTTGGCCCTGAAGCAGCACAGGGGTGCACACACAAGCACAGGACATGCAGTCCTCATGCCAGGAAGGTGACTGAGCACATCCTAGAGGTCTATGCATGAGAAGCTGTGATACGGGGGTTTGATCTGTGGTTGAAGGTTATGGGCAGGACACAGAGGAGCGTCTGTCAGCCCCTCCAGAGGAAGGATGGACGCTGTCTGGATCTGGTCAATGCTGTCTACAGCATCTGGGCTTGCAAGGGAGCCACAGAAGAGGGCTCACACTGAAGGGAAGTGCATGATGCTCTCATGGGGAGACCAGAAAGATCACTGCATAGGAAATGCAGCATCTGCCAGGTCTGGGATGGCTCAGCAGTCCTCAGATGAAAATGGATTAAAGCAATTAAAGGCTTCACTGCTTCACTGCTTCAGTCTGCTCCTGGGGAGCTTGTTCAAGTGGCACCTGCTGCCTCCTCATGAACCTTGTGATAACAGGGATACTTCACCTCTTCCTCCACTGCTGCTCCCTCCATTTGCAGCCCATGGTGGCAGGCAACCTGGAGGGCAGCATCTTGTTCCAGATGACAGCCAAACCTCCTCCCTTCTGGCCCCTTCCCTTTGGGGTCCTCCCTGCACAGAAGGCAGCTGGCTGCTGCTGCCACACACTGCCCGCTGAGAACTTACCACCCTGCTCTACCTTGCCAGCCTGGTATCAGCAGTGCCTGGGACTGTGAGGGCATTTTTGCCCTTACTTTTCACAAGCCCCATTGTTTGAAGCTAAGGACCAATTCTAGTCATCCTGGCCAGGTAAAAAGCACAACAAGGTGGTGTCAGAAGAGCGGATTTCTGATGGCAGCACTATCCTTGGCCCCTAACATGTCATCCCCAGTTGTGAAATGGAGTGATGTTGCCACTGCAGCCTTGTTGCTCTGGGACAGCATGACACAGTACCAGCAATAAATGTTATCCCTATTTTTGCAAAGTACCATTCTTCAAGGCACTTCAGAGTGTCGTACTGGTCTCTCTGCAGCATAACAGCAATTCCCTCCAAAACTGCTGGAGCCCTTTTGTGCCAGTGACTCATGTTCTTCCCATGCAGTCAGCAGCATTCCCAGATATAGTGGAGCAGTCTTTCACATCATCAGTGGTGCCAAACCTCCAGCACAGGACAAAAGTAAGCTTCTGAGACAGGTGAAAAATGATTTATCCTTAGCAACAGCTTAACTCCTGCTACCAGCACTGAGCTGGGCAATGCAGGTATTGCCAATAGATAGCAGGGTGAGAAATTGGTTTTGTCCCAGCGTGCAGCAGTGTTACATACTCTGCACATTGCAAAGGACCAGATTAAAGAGCGCTGAACTGCAGGTAAGGGTGTCCTTAGGACCAAGGCAGAATAGTGAGTGCATCAGCACAATTCCGATGGATGGATGCACGGCTCCAGTTTGTGCTAGGAAGCTGCTGAGAGCCTCTCCATGCCCCACGCAGTGGGATGTCAGGCTTCACAGTCAGCTTGAATGCTGACAAACGAGCCTTGTGCACTGGTTGCCACAGGGCTGAGTCCTGTCACTGATTGCTCTCATTAATCTGCAGGAAATTTTGGGCTGAGGTCTGGTGTGTCACACTCCATCTCCCCAGCTGCGGGGTCCCGTGCAACTGGGGAGCAGCATTTGCTCAGCTTCAGCGGGGAGCTCGGTCGGGGGATCCATGCCTTGGGGCTGGTGGCTCCAGCAAACTCCTTTCTCATGCTGCTCCTTCCTTCCTTTAGCTTTTTTTTTCTGGGCAGTCTGTGAAATCAAATGTGATTTGCCATCTTTCATGGCCGCAGGAAGGCTGTGCTTGCCTTCTGGGGCCAGCCTCACCACGAGGATTTGGGAGGGGAGTGGCATTGGTGACAAAGACAGGCAGAGGTCAGCACAGCACTCATCTGTGTCAAATTGTGTTTTCTTTATGAATAAAATAACAGGGAGCGCTATTTGAAGCATTTGCAATTTTCCACTCGACTGGGCAGCAAAGTGCCCACCTGGCTGGTGCTCCCTGCCAGCGCCGCGGGAGCTGCAGCGACGTGAGCCTGGCCCTGTGGCCAAACCAAGAGCCCAGCCTCCTCCTGCAAGCCTAGCTCTGCAAATTGCTGTTGTCAAAAAATCCCCTAGGCTGCTACTTGCCCCCTTGAGAGCGGCCACAAACATCCTATTCTCAGCTCCACTTTAGCCCAAGAAATGCTGCAGACTCGCAGAGGTCAGAAGACTTGTAATGAAATGTTACACCAATAACCTGATATTTCTCAGAGACCTTTGCAATATGATAGTGAAATCAGCTATGGCTGTGGCCAGGGACCAGGAGTAATACAAGCTCCCAGTTTTGCTTGACAGACTTGCTCACCCCTGAGCAAACGTGGACGGAGGGCTGGAGAATGGCAGCAGAGCAACGGGCAGCCTGGCACAGGTAGCAGTGGGACTGGGTGCCAGATGCTGTGGTGGTTCAGAGACCCTGCTGAGACCCCTTCCCGTGACAAGGGCAGTGCCGTGGCAGCAGATTTCATAGCTGGAAGCGCCGGGATGTGCCTGGACATTGATTCCTGGGTGCCTGCCAGTCCTGATTGCAAAACCTGCCAAAATAACAGTGTCTCATAATGAGCTGGGAGCAGAGGAATGTGCACGGTCAAGCTCCCTGCCGGGGAGTAACTCTCTCGAACCCAGCGTTGCCCTGTCCCTGTAAGAGTAAGGAACCCACAGTTTCTTGCAACAGCCCTGACAGCAGCTACATCATGACCTCCACCAGGAAGGAAGAGCCCAGTCTGGCAGTTCTGGAGGGAGGAGTTGTTATACTGCCTTTCCTAGCCCTCAAGAAATTATGAAAATTCATCTAAACTGCAGCACATCCTCCAGCCAAGGCCAGGAGGGAGTTAGCAGTGATATTAGACACTGGGGTTTGTGGCTGATTTTCTCTGTGTTTCTTCTTAACAAGAAAATGGCATCATCTCTGCAAACATGTGCACCAGCTTGCTGAATCAAATCAGCCTCACCACCTCACATGGCAAGACTTTGCAGCAAAACAATCAAGCTGACAGATTTTTGTGCATTGACATCACAGATGGGAAAAAGTCTTACTAATCCTCAAAAGTTTCTTCCAGTGGATGATTCCACTGAGCTCTCTGGATCAGTCCCAGCTGCTGCAAATGGGCAGATAAACCAGAATTCAGCAATAACACAGGAGGCTTGGGCAACAGCTTAGCTGGTATCTCAGCATCCAGGAGCATGTATTTGCACCTTATGGACAAAGTACCTTTCTCCAAGTCCATCCGCTCCCAGATAGATTGGGCAACTTCCAGTCCTGCTAATGGTGCCTCCCTCCCAAAACCAGGTCTGTGGGAGATTCACATCAGTTCTCAGCCTGGGTGGCATTTTGCCCACTTTAATACCCCTTTATCACCCTGATCTGATTGCAGCAATTTCTTGCCTAATTTATTAGCTCAGATTTTGGCTACAGCACAGTATATATGCCATGATATTGCACCTTAATGGCACCTGTATTGATCTGAATCTGCCTGAAACCATTCTTCTTGCCCTCTCTGTGGCTCACACTCTGGCTGCGCTGACGGCTCATTTCCCTAACTGCTTTCATCAAAGCACAAACATGGTCCAAAATTACCAGCTATCAATTTTACTGCAAGTAAATATTAGAGCACCCCACGTATAGGCCAAGTAACACTGATTAATGGTTTATACAGGGAGGCTGGCTTTAAGCCACAGCAGGAGCATTGCACTCCCCGAGCAGGGAGCCATGGAGGAGGGATGCCCGCTTAGAGCTGCTGGGTCAAAGCAGCTGCAAAACTGCCTCCAGACATTTGCTGCAGGAGCTGTTTGCTGTGCCTCACAGTCAGGGCCAGGCACGGTCCTGCTGGGATAGAACGATGCCCAGGGTGTTTGGGAGTAACAAAGAACAGTAGAAGTACAACGTGGGACTACTTACTATTTATACCTTGTGTTGCTTTGTTTCATTTAACCACATTTAATAGCCAGGCTATTTCCAGATCAAGCAGTAGGTGTCTTCACTGACATGTTCGAAGGAGGCTGGAGATCCCAGGCAGCAGCTGGCCTCTGAGTTCAAAGTGGTATCTGCTTCCATCAACACAGTGTCTCCAGGATCCTCCTTCTCTTACTGGGAAATTCCCTGGCCGGGGCTGCTGCAGGCTGGTTGCTGCTGCCACTGATGGAAGCACCAGGTGGGCTTGGGGCAGCTCCTCTTTCATTTGCCTGGCATACTTGGCATCTGTCCTGCAGTGGGGCATAATGTAGTCCAATATCTGATTTTATTACTACATCTTACTCGGGGCAAGATGCAGTTGCACTGCACACAGAAGTTATTTTCACATGGAAATAGTAAGTTTGGGGAAAACAGAAGGCATTTTCCACCCAATTACTGCAATACATGCTCCCCATCCAAGCTCTCACAGTGTCAAATGAAGGCCCCTGACTCCTGCAGTAACTATCCCCCTGCCCAGCTGGGTTTGGGACAGACTCCCATAATCCGCTCTGTCCCATGTGGAGCAGACAAAAGTCTCTAACATGTGGGCAATCATTAACTCCCCACTGTGAGCCGGGAAGGTGCGAGAAACCGTCCTGCTCTGCAAACACACTCATGGCTCGAGTGGAGATTAGCAGGAGTGTTTATACAGCCACCCCCTGCCACGGAGGTGACGGGGTATCAGGAACCAAGCAGAGCTCTGACCAGCCACCATGTCCCCTGGCCTTGGCTTTGACACTGTCAAGGTCACCACCACAGTGCACCCAGCACAGCTTCTTAGGTTGCAGTGGGATTGCAAGAAGTTTCTTCCAGGGGCTGGGACACACAGTGGGAAGGAGGGCTGGGCTGTCCAGCTGGCCCCCACCAGCACAAGCAGCACCTCAGCCAACATCTAGCATTAACCCAGAAAAAGAAAAAATGTTTAACCAACCCCCAGGACCTCCCTGCAACAGGAATTGAAACTCTGTCTGCCTTCAAGTCCCAGCTCCGGGTGACTTTAGTGGGGTCAGAATTTTGTCTACGTATGGAGAGCCTGGACATGACTGGCAGCGACGCTGTGCTCCCAACCCTGTGCTGTGAGTGGAGATTTCATAAAGATAGAGTTAGGCAGGGCCAGGCAGAGCTGTCTGCTCTGTAATTCACAGCTTGCATCCTCGGCACTGTGACCAGGCAGACAGCAAGCCCATCTTGGCGGCAGCGTTATCTCTCTGTCATTGTATTCACATCGGCTGGCTGCGTTACGCAGCCTTGGAAAAGACAGTATTTGTGTTGGGCACTCTTTTGACATATCTGGGGTTTTTTAATATACAGGAGACGTGTCCACACAAGAAAGCTCCTGGTGCCGCAGCAGTTGTCTAGAGAAATGTCAGCCAGAAACCAACATCACTAGCAATGTTGGCTAGATAGTAACTCAGAAGCTAAAAGTCAGTCTAATGTACAGCACCAGTAACAAGGACATGGCTGCGGGCTCCCCCAGAGCCATCTTCCTCTTCCCAGCATTCATCAGTTAACCATACAGCCACCCATCAGCAACACCCCTGTGCTCCCGGCACAGGGACTCCCCTGGGCTCACTCATCTGGGCGTGACGCCTCCAAACAAGACCCCTGCCTGCCTCATCCCTCAAAGTGTTTAAGACCAGGTTGGACGAGGCTCTGAGCAACCTGGTCTAGTGGGAAGTGTCCCTGCCCATGGCAGTGGGGTTGGAACTAGACGGTCTTTAAGGTCCCTTCCAACTCAAACCATTCTGTGATTCTGTGAAACAGCCCACAGCACTCACAGCAACATGTGACCATGCTGGGCACAGGACGTGCAATGAGGGATGCTGAGGTGAGGCACATCGCCTTCTCCTGGGACACGAAGCCACTTCATAGGAAGCACGGGGGCAGTTGGTGAATGATGCAACTCTGCCTGCAGGAGCCACTCCAGATGAAAACCACACAGCAGGCAACAGCCTTCACACAGTAACCTTCAGGGAGCTACAGGGGGAATAGGAAGGCTTTTTGTTAGTCCCAAAGAATCAGGAGAACAGAGTGAGATTACTTACTAATTTAGATAACAAAGAGAATCGTTGTGCAAGGAGCTCCAAGAAAAAGAGTTTGGCCATAAAAAGGCCTCTGGTTCAGGATGGGAGGTCCTAAGAACCCCGCAAACACACTTCCCTGCAGAGAAGAGCCCGGATGTGCAGCTGGTTAGGCACCAGGGTTCATCAGACAGAAATATGTCCAGAAAATTCAGCTTGCCTTTTCCCAATTAGTTTTACTCAGTTGAAAGCAGGTGATGATGTATCACAGCCCTTTTCCACTCCCCCATCTACCACACATAACCAAACTTCCTGAGGAGCTGAAAGCTGGTTTAAAATGATGCACTTTTCCCCCTTTGACAGATCTCCAGTGAACTCACAGAGATGAAGCTCACCACCTGCTACTTAGCCTGTTCAAAGGCAACTGGAGGGGAGTAGTACAGATGTGCATCTAGCTTTTTTTCCGTTAAAAATGGAGCCAAAATGGTATTTTGGAGTGTGCAACGAGCAGACAGGCTATGGGGCAATGAGCAAAGGGAAGGGAATCTGCACGGCCAAAAAAGCTCATACGTGGTCTGAGGTGCAGGCTGCAGTTTGAGCAGACAAACTGCACAACTTCCCCACTTAAAGCCTTCTCCTCTGCCACAACTTTGGCTTAGGGGCAAAAGCTGTGTGGGACCTTCAAAACCCTGCCTGCGTCTAACAGTGGGACAGGCTGCCCCTGCTCACGCAAGCACACGTATGCACACACCACACACAGAGGAATGCAGACCAGCCTGCCTCTCACCTCCTGCGTTTGATGAACCATGGCAATTAAATTTAGGAGCCACTGGAGGTTAAAAAAAATATTTTTTAAGTCTCTAGTAGCAAATGATCAGCAACTCCTCCTATGTTTCATCTCCTATAACAGAGCAGTATCTGTACAGTCCTGTCCCATTTCTCTCTTGTCTTTTCTTCCAGAAAGAATATTCCCTCGAGCCCAAGTGTCTGAGTGGAAGTGGGAAGCCTGGCAATGCCATCTCAGGTGAGTGCCAGTAGCCAGCACTGCCCCAGGGAGGACTTTGCGAGGTGAGCTGGGAGAGACTGGGGCCTCTGTTCACATACAGTGGTGCTGAGCCCTGGGCCAGAGAATGCAGCTGGGCTGAGGGAAAATGCTGGGATGTGGAGGGGAGCAAAATGGGGAGAGGTGAAAATAAGTGAATAAGCACCTCCATGCTCATGGAAGCCTGGCCTCTTTCTCCAGTTCTTCCCAGGGCCAGCAGCATCAGGCCAGGATGTGGCTGTGACAGTGCACGCACCCATGGGTGCTGCACTGTATGAATGTGGCTGCTGAGCACCATGGCAGTGACGCCTGGCTTCTCTTATCCCCTTCCTTCTTTTGTTCCCTTCCTCTGGGTGGCAATCGTTTTGCCCCATCCCTGCCTGAAACACTGGGCATCTGCAGGCTGGCACAGGGCAACCTGGTCAGAGCTGGACTGCAGCACTCTTCCAAGAGACAAAAAGAGCTGCTAGGGTAGTTTTAACTCCTTCTCCTCCCCCAGCTTTGCAGCCTCTGGTTTCCCAGGTCATGGCTATTCGGGGACAACCAACACAGTACCTCCAGCCACAGTGAGGATGGGAACAAGGAGCCCAATCCAGGCAGGGGCTGCATCTCAGCAGGATGAGATCTGGGGCAGCAGGAGCCTGGGCAGCGCTACAGTGGCATCACCTAGCCCTGGTGCCTGCAGGATGCCCACAGGTCATGTGCAGGGGCTGCTTCTCCCTCCCGCAGCCCTCACCCACGGGGTGCAGCAGCTGCTGCCCCTGGTCCACGCAGCAGTCGGTAGATGACGGGGTATTGCAACACACCAGGGAATAATCACGATAACTCGAGCGGTTGCCCTGGTGCCGGGCTTGGCTGTTGCAGTGGTTGCTAAAGAGAGTGGGCGTGCGGCTTCCTCTGGGGTGATCTGATTTCTCCGGGAGCGTGGTTAAGGCACGCTTAGGAGAAATCGTCCTCCGTGGAGCAGGACACGACCTCTCTGCCTGCCAGCAACAGCGTCTGTGCTGAGCAGGCTGCTCGGGCGCCTGGGCACACACGGAGCTGTTTGCTTTGGGGGTACGAAACGCCTAACTTGTTCATCCATCCCGGAGAGACATCATCTGGCAACGAAGAGCAAAGGCAGCAAGTTTCCAGGGTGCCAGAGAGACCTCTTGGACCAGCACCAGGGAGCGGGCAAGGCCACCGGCTACTGCTAGCCGAGTACCATCCCTCAGTGGGGTCCCCTTAGGGTGGCAAGAGCAGCAGGGAGGAAGCACCGGTGCAGCAGCCGCCTCCACGTGACTCACCATCCCCGCTCCTGCCAGAGAGACGTGGCAGCTTCATTGGACCTGGCCAAAAGTCATGCAGGCACGAGCGCAGCCGGGCAGAAGTGGCAGCCTCAGCCCCCACAGCCCCATGTCGTGGGGCACTGGGCAGCACCTGCCCCCTGGGCTCCCCAGGGCCACGCTGCGGAAATCAGGTAAGCCCAGGGTCCCCCAGGCTGGCCTAGGAGGTCCCTGCTTCTCTGCCAGCTCCCCACTGCAGGGACCGGCTGCTGAGCCCCTGTGGGATTCGACTGCACTGCAGATGTATTTACGCACAGGTGACTTTGGACCCCGGGTTCAATTTTATTTGAGATATCATGTTACTTTAATAGTTCAGTAGCCAGTTGAGAAGCTGCCCTTCTGCTTCTCTTGCCTCTCAGAACAGACCCGGAGTCCACAAGAAACTCCTCAAGCAAACCCACGCTGCAGCCCAAACCCTCTTTTCGGAGAGGCATTGGGCTGGACAGGGGGCACGGGCTAATACAGCCCCGGCAACTCGACGTGGGAGGATTTTCTCTGTATTCAACAAAATACCCTTGAGCTGCCTTAAAATATTTATTAATGATTGATGTGTGTCTCTATAATAGGCAGGCAAACGCACAGAGCAAATATTTGATGGGATGTTAAAAGTTTGTGATTGGGAAATGCTGCTAAGCGTCTGTCACCACTTAACAGAACTATACAAGAGCTCCGCATGCCGCTTGCAAAAGGCACGGGGCTGATGTCCCTTGGCGATTGCTAACAGAATGGGATCCCAGTCTTGTTATCTTTGCTTATCACAGTCCAAGGTAATTAAATGAAATGATTAACCAGCACACCCATTCCTGCCTGCCTGCAGGCAGAGGGGAGCTCACTGCTGCCTGACTGTACAAGTATTTCCAGCTTTATCCGACACAAAAGAGGGAACTTGGAACTTCTACGCACCAAACAGCTCAACTAACCCCAAACCTGTCGGGATTTCTCTCTTCCAAATAGGTGTGCATGAATGCAAAGCTCAGTGGGTGACCATGGTGACATCTCAGGGTCCTCTACAGTGTGATTGCAGGTAGTGGTGTGTGAGCAGCCCAGGCTGGGCCCACCTCCCTCTCTGTGCCCCCCACCTGACCTTTGGTGGGTGTGCTGCTGGTGTAAATGGGAGACCCCAGCCCCATGGGCTGTGGTGCTGGCACAGTGCTCAGCAAGGGTGGGCAGGACTAGCTATACTGGTGGGAGAACATGTCTGTACTGGTACGGAGCACTGTCTGTACTGGTGAGCAGCACAGGCTGTACTGGTGGGGAGCACTGGCTATACTGGCAGGCTATACTGGCAGTCCGATCCCCAGCATGTGCTCAGCAGAGAAGCAAAGGCAGGAACAGTGGTGACATGCAGCAGCGGTACCAGGAGCTGCAGGGCCATGTCCCTCTGCCCCATCTTACCTTTCCTTTAGGGTTTTCTTTCCCTCTCCAACCCTGTGACCTCGTGGGGTTTATTCCAGAACATCAGGGCCGTGCAAAGGCAAAGGGACCCAAGGTGTGTCCATCTGCTGCCCCGAGGCTGCCACCCGATAGCTGGGAACCACTTCCCACAGTGGCCACATCAAGTTACACTCACCCTATTGCATTATAAATACCAGAATTAGCCTTACTTAATTATTTAAAACTATAGATTAAAAGCAGACAAAGGTTCCTTGCCTTTTCTCCCAGAGCACACGTATCATTTATCGGTGTCACAGTCACCTGGTGACAAGCAAGGGGGAGTGTGCCAGGTCTATCGGTATGAGATGCTCCTGAGCTGCTGGAATAGCAGGAACCAGAGTGGAAAATCACAGTGAGGAGGGGAGCTGGTATCATCTTGCCTAGGGAGGGGAATGAATCTGCCAATCTTGGTGTTTGCCACACTATTATTATTATTATTATTATTATCATTATCATTATTGCTATTATCATCATTATTAACATCATTATCATCATTATTAACACCATCATCATCCATCACTAGGGCAGTAAGCCACAGCAGTCATTAAGCTGATGTGAAGGAATGATGGGGATTTTGTTCCAGGCTCAGCTGCGTAACAGTGACACGGGGATTAGCTGGGGCATTAAGGCTCATTTTGTGGGCTCGGCTGTGGAGGGACCTCCTTGCCAAAGGGCTTCCAGTCACTGTGAGCCTCCTCATTGGGCAGCACCCACATCTAACCCCCTAAAGCTGGCACCTGGGTGCCTCTCACTGCCCTGAACCTACCAATCCTGAGGAAAGTGGCTTCCAAAAAAACAAGTGCCCAGCTCTGAGGTCGAACTGCTCGTCCTCCTGGCAGCAGCACATCCTCCACAGTGCAATAGCACACCTGAAAGCTGCTCTTGCCACACAAACCTTTGGGGCTCACAAAGACCAACACAGTTATTTTCCTGCCCCGTGATGCCAACTGCAGCTATTCTGTGTTTCTAAAATACACTTAGTTAATGCTAGGAAAAACAGGCAAATTAGCAAATGCTATCAATTCCCGCATCTAAAAAGAAAGACAAACTTTCAGCTTCATTCTTGGTAGGACTTAACATACATCGTGGCCTTTTCTGCCATTACACCCTCATGGGAAAAGCTGTAAGGCTGAACTCCAGCTCCACTCACTTCAGACACTGGAAATGCATTGGCTGAAAGTTTGTGCTCTAAAAAAAAGTTAACTTCTGTTAAACATGTAGTAGTGTGCAGGTACCAGTGTGTACAAGGAACAGAAGCTAGAGATCCTATACACCTCCACCTGCATGTGTAAGCCCGAGCAGGAAGGGTGGGAGGGACGGTACCCTCATCCTGGGGAAGAGGTCTCCATGGGGAATGGAGGTCTCCCTGGGGAGCAGATGCCGTTGGGGGCCGTAGCCCAGAAAAGGGATGTTTTCTCCCATGGTTTGAGTCAAGTGTGTCAGAAACATTATTTCCCAGGCTCAGGTTACTTGTGTAAATAGCTTTAAACCAGTCCTGCTGACCCATGTGTTGGTTCTGCAGTCGCCTTACTCGCAGGATGTGTATGAACAGCTTCTTTCAGCAGCTCTTCATTAATCTGTCAGTTATTTAAAAAAGACATATTCATGATTAAAACCCAGGCATCCAGAAAACCAGAACTTCTTCTCTTTAGCCACAGTTTTAGGTGATCATTTCTGCCCAGGAAATGGTCCC
Organism: Todiramphus chloris collaris; assembly: GCA_025345505.1. NCBI lineage: Eukaryota > Metazoa > Chordata > Aves > Coraciiformes > Alcedinidae > Todiramphus > Todiramphus chloris. The sequence goes on from JANVCC010000038.1 coordinate 10,176,680, forward strand.
TTGTGTCAGTGGTTTTACAAAACCAGACCCAGGGCTCTGACTCTGGGTGTCCTGAATTTTTTTGTTCAGTCTCATCCCTTCTGCCAAATAACAGGGTTTCACAGAATTACAAATAGCAATATCCTCTGAGTTTGGATGCCATTCCCAGAATAATGCCCTTTTCCTGTTTTTACATGGATGGCATTTCACAGAGGCCCATTCTCTGCCCAGAAAGGGATGCCCATACAAGCTTTTTAACAAAAGAAGTTTGGTCATCATCTGCCCCTATCAACAAACCTCTCCTGAGATGCTCTAGCTGGAAAATCAGTTCTCAAATGACACAGATGGCAGAAATAAAAGACTATGAACTACAATTGCTTCATAGATTTCAGCTCAAACTAAACACTGTCGGGTGCTGCAGAAGCTGGCATCAACAGCTTTGTGAGTTAAGGATGCTGAGAAACAACAGGGCATGGTTGCAGAGGGCAGGGCACGCGGCAGAGCAGGGCTGCCTGCGGTGCTGAAGAGAAACACGGTTTGAAGGTGGCATGGAAAAGGGACAAGAGATGTACAGGGAAAGGGAGAGTGGCTCACAGAGGACATTGAGGAGAGCTTGGTAAAACAAAAGTCAAGGGGGAGGAGGCATTTCACGTGAACACCTGCAAAAAGCAGCTGTTGTGCTGCTGCACCCTCTATTCTCCTATGCAGTCACAAGTTGAGAGGTGCTGGGTATGAGCTCAGACCTCCACCCTGCTGCTTTCTAAGCCCAAAAGCTATGGATTAATTTTCTTTTCAATCTCTTTTGGTTTTTCCCTTGTAAAGATCAGCAGGAGCCATGCAGGCAGCTGTAAGCAGAGCTGCACCCCTTACCTGCCCTTTCCAGGGCCATTAATCCCCTTAACATTCCTGGGGATTATTTCCATCCCGACAGAACGGTGCTGCCAGCAGCAGCGCGAGGAGCAGCGCACGGCGCAGAATCCCAGCGCAGAGGGACTCACGGGCAACCCACCAGAGAGGGACAAGTCACTTCATCCTATATAAATGCTCTGTGAAGGGCATCTCCTCTTAGTGAGAGAAAACCAAAAAGCAGCAGCAGCAGCAGCAAAGGGAAGTGTAGCTCAGCTCCAGCCGCAGCCAAGTCCCTCTGTCTGGTGCGTGTCCTCCTCCTCCTGCTCCTGCTCCTCTTCAAGAGCAGGCTGAAACTTTTCTCCTTGCTCTGGGCTGCACAAAAGCCACTGAGCACCCCAAGCAGCACACTGCATTTTACACTCCTGGTAGGGTATATTTAATGGGTTTTTCGAAATATTCAGGTTTTCAAAGGCATTTAATGTTGTGCCAAATCTGCCTGATAGACTGTTCCCCAAAAGACTGGCTCTGAGCATAATCAGAAGTGGAAACAATTTGGCCCAGGAAGGCAGACAGATGATTTTATTGCAAGTCTCAATCAAGGGGATTTATAAGCATTTCTAGGTGGTCTAAGCAGGAGTTTCGCTTTGCTTTAAATTAGAAGAGACCAAGATATTGAAGTGTAATTTTTCTCCTCCAGCCAATCCCATACGTTGAGACAGGAAGGTGGTTGGTCTCTGGGTCATCTCAAAGATGCTAAATATTCCCTGAGGGGTCTCCTAGGAAACAAATCAAGACTGAGAGCTTGTTTCACAGCTATGGTTGGGAGAGAAGATAATGCCATGCATGAAGTCCAAGTATCTGCCAGTGGCCCTGGTCTCCTCATCCAGAGAGTCTTGCTTTTTACTTACAGAAAAGTTACTTGGACACATATCTTTCCTAGAAAGCCTCAGGCTTCTAGAAATGAGGAAAGTGAAAATATTTAAAAGCAAGCAAAAGACCGAGTATGTTGAAGCAAACATAGCTACTTTTTATAAGCAACACTCCAAAGCAGATCTATTTAAAGGTCACACTGTTTTTCTGAGTACAGCAGAGAATATTAAAATGCACATGTATTTTTTTGTTTATATCTTGCCAAGAACAATATAAAAATGTCTAACAGCTTTTGCTAATTTATAGTGGTGGCCAAGGAGGTGCCAGAGCAGAGCCTTGTTCATTGATCTACGGTTGAATCATGCAAAACCAGACATCCTGCTGTAAATCCACTGCAGAGACCTGGCTTGATTTATACCTCCAACACTATAAATAATGACAAAAAGCAGCCTGATAGCAGTCTGTCTCCCCTTACACAGACATGAATTACATCAGGTCTTGAAGATGATAGATCTACTACACAAGAAACATTTTGCACTGGGTCCCTATCTGCCAACCTGCAGGAGAAAGGATGTCCCATCCTTACTCCCAGCATAACCTCAAGCTGTGTTTCAGACTCACCAATATTTTTATACTCTCATTTTTCTTTTTCTGCTCTATGCAAATGAAGACATTCCTTGAATTGTCACAGATTAAGGTCTTCTGAAGGTTGAATGTACTATTCTTATAGTGAGGTTCAAGGCTCTTTCCAGTCCAGGCAGAGACACAGTCAGAGCTTTGACTTTGTCCCCGAGGCAGCAGTATGGACACCAAACCCTGAGGTCAGTGTCTGCACACCTGCAGGCACATCTAGCACAGTGAAAAACAAGCTTGAAGCTACCTGCTGTGTCCTGGTCCCCCTCAGTATTTTTCAGAAAAATTACACTCATTTTGAGGGCTTTTGTATGGCCATTTAAGAGCCACCTAGACAGAAATGCTTCCAGACAGTTTCAGTTCTTCCCACTCCTTCCTTCACAGAATTTTCTTAATTTCTACTAGTTTCGGGGAAAAGTTCCCCATCTGCCTTCAGTAAATAGGTTGATAAATTGCTGCTGCTTTGCAAGCTTCTGCCATGCAATGTTAGGTTGCTGCAGTCCGGAAATAACCACATTAGCTCACTCAAGACCTCCAGGTTCACTGTAGTGGTCCCCCAAAATGCTGCATAAACAGAGGGTCCTCCAAGGCAGGGAGAGGCCCTTCTGTGATCATCCTGGGTGTCTGGAGGGTGGAAACATCACAAGACCAAACTGGAGGGCTGGATGACACTGTACAATGGTGTTATACACTGATGGGTGTTAGCCCTGTGTGGATGTAGGGACAGCCTGCCCCAAGCAATTCTCCCAGGGTCTGGGTCTTGAGAGTCAGGGAAGAAGGGACTTCCTCTCCTGAGTTGCAAACTCCTGAGTTACCCCATACATCATGAATGCAGGGGTAAAAAAAGTAATGGTGCAGCACCAGTGCCCAGGGAGCCAGTACAGCTTAGCGGCAGGGCCCGAGAGCTACTTGGTATAGAAAAAAACCCACCAAAGTCACTAGAGCTACAGCCATTTACAGCATCCAGGTTGGTCCTTCAGGCTTGGTTGGCTGTGTAATCCCTCCACACTCACTGCTCACTGCATTATCCCCTAGCAGAGCACAACAGGCGGATTGAAGATGGACAAACCCAAGAGTGATACGTCCCAGCCCTTCCGCTGCTGTGCAGCAGGATTTGGTACCCAGCACACAAGCACATGTGGGCTCTGTCACTGGAGGTAGCTCTGGTCTAAATGACAGGCCAGGAAGAGTGGGAAAAGGGTGACAGGATGACACAGTGATGCTAAGGCTAGTCAGTTGGTATAACTCTCCAAAAAAGGTGTTTCCATTAAAAACACCTGGCATATTATTTAAATTACTCCATGGAGAGACTTTTTGCTTTGAAGAATGAATGCCATTTGAAATGGAAGCTCATCCATTTCATTCATGCTAAAACAAACCTTTGCTTTTTTACCTTCCTTCCTTGTCTTTTGTCTGCCTCTTCTCCTGTGAAAAAAAGACCAAAAAAGGGGAGAAGTAGAAGAAGGAAAAAAAAAACAAAGCAATTTCACCTCAGTGAAAATCTGACATGTTTTCTTATTGTTCAAAACCTGACTAAATTGTTCAAAACCTTAACAAAAATTTAGCCATGAAATTGTGTTGCCTTAACCCTTGGCTGTTCTTCAGTCCCTGCATCTCTCTGGAAGGCAACATTTAGCCCCCAGTTTCAGCCTGCAGAGTCCAGCCTCACAGGGGTTTGAGTCAGCCTGGCACTTGCCATCAAACATCAAACCACGCTACCTTCCCTTCTGCCAGCAGTGATGAATGATCCCAGGGGAAAATAATTTGATACAAGAAATCACTGGTTCCAGCTTCCAAGCACCCTTTAAATATGTACTGAACTATTCACCCCAATTACACTCATGTAATGGGCTCTGATTTGTTTTCCTTTGTTCCCAAAGCAGTAGGGCACTGGCCACATTAACATTCAATGAGTTGTTTGATATTGAATCATTTCTTTAGTGGTATTATTTCTTACACAATTCTGTGTGATTGCAATCCACTTCACATTTGATAAGTACTTACTGACTATGAAAGAATGACCTAGCCTGCTTTCTCTTGCCTTTTTTTATTGATTTCTCTTTTAAAAGAATTTTACTCCTTTTATACATGAGATTGCAGTAAGAAAGAGAGGCAACATTACTGAACAACTGTTTGCCTTGCTGTTCCATCAACCCATATAACTTCACACTAAGCCCCCAAAAATACTGTAATAATGAGAGACAGACATTGAGCTGCCTACACCCTTTTCCTGGGACTTTTTGTTCCCACTGGTAAACTTCCAAATTGTTCCAGTGAATAGTCAGGAATAAATTGCTCTTTCTGAGCCCCTGATTAGACAGTACACTGAATAATTGTAGGCAGTCCCACTGTCTCTGCACTTAAAGACACAGCCCACCACATGCAGTTTGCCTTACAAGTTGTGCTTTGCACTCACTTTGTATAGGGTTTTTATGTAAAGGAGAAATGCAGAGCACTTGGAATATAACAACGGTGAACATGCCCTGTGGTTTGCCTGAAATCCAAGCTGCCACCACTTCCAAAACAGCATGCTCTTGTTTTTATGTCCAGAACATATACATTATTACAGCACGATCACACACTGCATGGGTGAATTATGCTTTTCCTGATTATTTACAGGCTTGATCCTGATTATTAGGCCAGCAGGATATCAGCAAAATCTTTCCTTGACAAGAGGTTTCAGATACAGCAGAAATTCCTGAAGCCTGTGTTTCAGAAGCCCCTCAAACCCTGCAGCATCTCCTTGTGCTAAGGGATTGATGACCAAAGCAGCAGCTCAGCACAGTCCACACCCATGGCTGCTTCCAGGCCTATCCTGCATTAATTAATCCTTGGCACTAAATGCTGCAGTCACTGAAGTAAGCAACTGGCGAGTCATTTAAGTGATCTAATTAATATGTGCCTCATCAACAACAAAAAGGAAATACTTTTTAAAACCTCTAAAAACCCCACACCAGCACATGGAGACGTGCACACAGACAGTGACACAAGCATCGAGCAGCTGGGGCAGGCACTGTCTCTTTTTCTCTGTCTTGCCCAGCGAAGGAGAGCTCCAGTGGGTTCCCACAGCACAGCAAGGTGAGACTTCTCATGCAAACAACTCTCTTTTCTTCCAGCATCAATGTACACTGAAATACAGAGGGAGCAACCAGATGGTGGGAATATCCTGACTCATCCAGACTACATAGATGGAAACCCAGACCTCATCAAACCTAAAAAGCTCCTAAATCCTGTAAAAGCCTCAAAGAGCCACCAAGAGCTGCACAGAGAGCTTCTGATGAACCACAAAAGGTAAGAGGAGGTCGCAGCCTGCTGCTGAATGTGTCTGAGAGGGGCTGAGCCACTGGAGTTCAAGTGCCAGCAACAGCCTGAGAGTGCGAAGGGCACAATAGATCCCTTTGCTTACAAACAAACAAACAAACAAACACAGCGTAAAACTTGCAGAAGACCTTTTCTCTGACATGACAGTTTCTTTTCAAACAAAAGCAGAATTCAAAACCCCCTGCTCTGCCACCCTGAAGCATCGGATAGCATCTTTTGGAGCTGCTTGCTATTTCCACCCACATCAAGCCACAAGCACCAGAAGATGTGAGGCATCCCTGCAGCCCCTTTCTCAGTGTCCCACATGTGTTTTCACCCTGGTCCTGGTTTTTTTTACCTCCACCGCTGACTTAGAATCATAAAATCTTAGAATTGTCAGGGTCGGAAGGGACCTTAAAGGTCATCTAGTTCCACCCCCCTGCCGTGGGCAGGGACATCTCCCACTAGAGCAGGTTGCTCAGAGTCCCATCCAGCCTGGTCTTAAAAACTTCTAAGGATGGGGCTTCCACCACCTCTCTGGGCAACCTGTTCCAGTGTCTCACCACCCTCATGGGGAAGAAATTCTTTCCAAGACGCCAGCAATGTACAACATTCCTGTGTACTTTAAGGTCAAGACAAGGACAGTAAGAGGTCCAGGCTGCATGGAGCCACTGAAAGCTGAGAGAGCACCAGGGTGAGATTATCTATATAAGAAGGAGGTTAATTACTGTTTCCCTAAAAATCCAACACGTAAATATAGGCAATTCACATTCCTGACTTCCTATCCCATCACCCCAGTTTAACTTTTTTGGGGTACAGATACAACATCAAAAAAATTACACTAGTGACTGGGAACCTATAAGCGCGTCATTCCTTTGCAGTAACAGTCTGAACATCAGTGCAATAAAAGCATATTCAATTCAGAGGCTTTTAAGCACAGCAAGAAATCTGCTGGCTTTATATTAACAGTTTCTGAACACCCTGAAATATTCTGACACAATAGCACTTTAGCCATCTAATTAAAAGGAGCACAGCATTCAAAAGGACTACAGCCATCAGAAGAACCAGACACATGCATCAATTCAGCAAACAACCAAGCCTGCCAGTGGGGTGTATTAATCAATCCTGGCACTGGCTGGGCTTGGGTTTGATTTCATTTTCCCAGAATCAGAAGAATTACAGGGACCATACTCAGGCCATTCCCCAGCATCAAGGCAGAGTTAACTATACCAGCCAGGTATTTTTAAAACTCTCTGGCTTGAGAGTGACCATATCCCACCCAGTGACAGTGCTGAGTTTAAAGGCTCATCCACCAGCACTGGCTTTGATCTCACAGAACATGATTCCAGTCTAACCATAATGGAACAAAGAATCAAGAAATCCCTGAAACAGAGGTAGCAGAGATGAATGGGAGCAGTCAGGGTACAGACCCTATGGCTTCAGACTGAGCCGAACTTCAAACTGGTAAATAAAAAGTATGCCACTGCTTTGTATTCTAGTTCTGCACCTGCTGCAGTGTTACATCCACACGTGCCATCAAATATTAGCAGGAGGCAGCCCCCCTGCAGCCATCCTGCACCTCCTGACCCCTTCCTTACAGTCCCGGATGTCTCAAGCATCAGTTTACACCTGCTTTGGTTCGGGTCTCCCAAATATTTCTCAGCAAATACATGAAACGAACCCTACTGTGAACAATAATCCACCACTGCTGGTTCCTTGCCACTTTTGAATCCACCGGTTTTGCTTCCTGCTACCTGTTACTACAGAGGAAGAGAGGGGACAATGGGAGGGAGAAGGATCTACAACTTGCTCCTGTTCCTGCTTTTCTGTTCTTTTTTACCCTTAAGCAGCAGGGAGAAGCAACTAAAATCAGCAGCTTGTGCAACAACCCCCCTATCTTAACCAACACCTCTGGGTACTAACAACACAGGATGATTAAATCAAAGAGTAGCAGTAACAAATCCACAGGCAACATGGCAAGCTGTGTCTCCAGCAAGCCAAGGCAGGTTTGCTTTCTCTCAAGCCTTGGTAAAAGCATTTCTGCAGCATCTAAGTTCCTCCTGCCTTGAAAAACCATCATGAAAGCTCTGAGGACAACACTTTGGCTTTCACTGATCTCACAGTGAACTTCGTCCTGTCAAAAAGCAAAAGAAGAAATTAGGATATGAAACATGGTACTGTGAGGATATGAGCACTGGTCCCTAGCCATGCTGTGACAGTGCAAAGGTTTGCTGCGTCTGGAGAGTGTTTCCCTCTCCTGCCTGCCAGTTCAGTTCCTGATGATGTGACATACAACCTCAGCGCTTGCCACCATGTCAAGAAAGCTCCATAGTCCATGGGGTTTGATGCCTCTGCTTTCAAATGACCTTAGCAGAAACCAACCAGCCTTTAGTCAACAGAAACCTCCCAGTGCCAAGGAGGAGTTTTTCATTAATAGCGCACCCCAGCCCACCATGCCCTGGGCAAGCCCTTAGCACAGACATGGGGAGGTCCCCTCCTCGCCTCAAAACAGACCTTCACACGCAGGAACACCAAACACCCCACATTTTACAACAGGACTCACAAATCCTCTCAGCTGACTCATTTAAACAAGTGTTAGCTCATGAAAGTGGTCAGGCCTCACTCCTTCCCAGTGCGTGACAGCTATGAGGTCTTCAACTTCTTCTTCTCAAAAATACATCAGCCAGCTACTTTTAGCCCTCTATTCTCTTGCAAGATTACTTACATCCCAGCTGCTACTGCAGAAGAAAGCCTGCATAAATGTGGTCTTGACCATTTCTTAATAATCTGTTCTTCAGCAACACAAAACTCTGTGTGGTTGCAGTAAAGTCCTTCCTGAATTCAGCAAATGCTCAACTTCCCAGAAACTTCAGGATTTGCCTCTCTCTGGCTAGGGCTCACTGAGGCACAGGGTCACTGCTCTTAGTGATTTAAGCCAGGAAGCTGATGGATTTTACAAAGGCAGGTTCCTTTTGGCAAGGAGGAGATAAGTTGGTCAAACCTGGAAGGTACGAACCATCCCATGAGCACATCTGGACTTGTTCCACTTTCACCCATAGCCCTACATAGTCATAACTACTCCCATGCTTCCAAGGGAGCAGAAGCTGGTGGGAAGGTGGCTGGGGCCAGCTGCAGCAGGCAAACCTTAGTGTCTAAATTCAGGCATGGCAACAGTCAAAGCGTTAGGTTTCTGAAATTTGTTTGGAGAACTTTTACCTCTTTGCCACGTATCTATGCCTTGCCCGCATGTCCTTGCTATGTCTCCTTTCCTGTGACCCCGTCCCTCACAGAAAAGGGCTTGGAGCAGCCCCACTTCATCCGAGATGATTCAGGCGGCTGAAGGGGAGCCAGGCGCCTGTGCCAGCGGCAAATGATCTGGCTTCCAGGAGAAGATGACATTTCACTTTGGCCTCTTGACCCAAACTTTCCATGCCAACGAGGGGATCGCTAGCCCTCAGCAATGAGGCAAAGCTGGGATGCAACGGGGTGGAAAGGAACTGCCAGGACAATTATTGCAGATCAATGACTACCCCTGCTGGTGGAAAAAAAATCGTCATTATTTAAAATGCCCTCAACGCAGCTGAGTCTGTCACTGACATGATAAAAAACAGTAAGAGCAGGAGCCAACCGAAGGTGCCATTTCCACAACCGACCCAGAAAGCTGTAGCACCTCAGTGTAAGGGGATGAGCAAACCTTCCAGCACCACAAACCCCATACACAGACAGCAAGCACAGTGCCCACCGCAGGCAGGCAGCCCCAGGTGCTGTTCCAGCAGTAAAGTGCTCCCAGTAACACCCTCAAAGCCTTGTGGATGGATTTGTGGCCCAGGACTGGCTTGTGGACCAGGTCTCCCATGTTTCCATTTAGGACTGAGAAGAGTTTTGGGGTTGCCAGGCTGGCAGTGGTTACACCCTAGGGTGCAGGTGCTCTGGCCCTGATTTACCTGCTTTTTATCCACAGAGGTTTGAGCATGGAGAGCAAACCAGAACTGCAGCGGGTGCTCGAGCACCGACGGCGAAACCAGCTCATCAGACAGAAGAAGGAAGAGGAAGAAGCAAAGAAATTGCAGTCTCCTTTTGAAAAAGAGCTATTAAAGAGGCACCAGAGGCTGGATCAGGTATGGCTGAGTTTTCAGTCATTCCCAGGTTATCCTAACCACCACGGGGCACAAATCACAGGGGAGATGGGTGGGCTGAGGGCCAACCCAAGGTGTAGCATTGCTACCCCTCCATAAAACAGGAGCCATAGTACATCCTTCACTGCTTCTCAATGCAGCTGCAGCACCCTCATCCTCGCAGTGGGACCCACCTTGTTTGTACCACCTCACCCAGGAAAACCGCCATGCACTGCTGGCCCTGGGGCTCCTCCAGGTCCCACGTGGTGTTCTTGGGATGCGCTTTCCAGTTCAAAGCACCCCAAATAGCATGGAAGCTGTTGCAGCACCCACCACAGGGGTGCTCAGGGCACTGGGGTGAGGGGTGAGAGGCTGCAGAAGTGCAGGAAGGTACAAATCCTGCTGCAATCACACCCAAGCTGCTTTAGGGAGTAGTTCCCAGCAAGTATCATGGCCAAATATGTGGCTGGGGAAAGCAATATTCAGAGTGGACATTTGTCAGCAGCATAGCCATGCCCTGGGTGCTCTGTGCCTGCCCTCTTGCCAAAACCAGTGCAAGCAGCAAGCAGGCTTGTTGCCACTGAAAATAAAGTCATTACCTGTCCTACTTGCCAGTATTTGCACTGAAAATGGATAAAACAAGTTTATATAATTAAAAGCACAACAGGTCTCTTGCAATAATACCAGACAAAGCTGAGATCACTTGAAAATCAAAGGCCAGCACTCTCTGAAAAGAACCAGGAATATGAAACAAGGTGGTTTAGGGAGACATCCATGAAGACTTTACATATAAAAGTGAGGCAGTACAATGACATACCTCCCCTTAGACAATAACCTAATGCTGAGAGCTTTTCCCAGGCTCAAAGGCCTCCTTTGCTGGGAAGGATTCAAATCTCCTCCTCCCTCTATGTCAGGTCTGAAGAATTTCCAGCAGAAAAGCAGGGAAATGTTTCTCCCTGCCCCAAAAAAAAAAAAAAATAAATAAAAAAAATTCAGTGGACCAGAAAAGGAGACTAAATGTGAGCATGGCTCTGGCGTAATGGTTTGGAAAAAGAGAGCACTGGCATGTGCACTACACACTCATTCAACTTCGGGCAGTAATAACTGGACACCTAGCAATAATGAAGCCCACCATTTTAATGTAGCTAATGCACTTTTGTCCTTTAGCATGCACAGATAATGGTGACTCTTCTTTCTTACAGCTGGAGAAAGAGCAGGAGAAACAAGAAGACCATGCACCAGAATTCATTAAAGTGAAGGAAAACCTGAGAAGAACATCTACGGTAACAGGGGACGAGAAAGCAGCGTAGCTTCTCCCGAAACCCAACAAGGATCCTACCAAGGCCAGTGCTAACACATACACGCTGACATCTCTGTACATGGTGGACATTCACAGCCACGTCGTTGGGGCTACTTACGGTTATTAACGCTTGCTCCAGTAGAAGGCACAAAAAAAGGTTTTCCCAGCCCAGGAAAGTATCGCTGTGGAAAAAGAGCAGTATTCACCGAAGACGTGCTCACACGAGGACATGCAGAGAGAAACGATGTTATTTCCTCCCCCCCTGCAGATTGTGGGTGCATGTTAACATCCAGCTAACTCTTGGTTAACCCTTGAGACATGACAACTGTTTAAGCCAGGGAAGTCTGTGGAGGGATGGTCTGGGGGACCCCTGCTTCTTCCTGGAAGCGGGCTTGCCAAGCACAGGGTCACGGCAGGGTGGCTGCAGCTCTGGAGAACCCCCTAGAAACCTGGCCTGGTAACTAAAAGGGACAATCTGTGTATTACTGAGAATAGCCCAGATGACTGTAATGGCTTTCCCAAAGGTCACTGGTATTGCACCAGTGTGCAAGTCAAGCCTGGCTGGGGCTCTGTGTCCCAGCAGCACACCTGTACTATTAGAGTAAACAGCCTTGGTGTGCCCATACCAATGAAGCACAGGCAGGTGCAACCGTTCCTCACAAGCAGCTTTGTTTAGAGGTTTGAAAATAGCTATTTAGGCAGTTCCATGCTCAGGCAGAAAATGCATTGGACTATACACCATCAAGGCCTCAAGTGGGAGGCAAATGCTCTGTGTAGAAAGCAAAGGCAGGGTGTTTTCAGTGTTCACGGAAGCATGCAGTGACCAGGCAGCAGATCCTTGTGGATGTAGCAGACAAACTGATTCTTGCCACTGGACTACTGAGCTTCAGCCCTTCACCCAGCAGCTGGACATGTGCTGCCACAAAAAATGTCCTGTGATTGAGAGGTGGTCATGTTGTACTGGTGCCAGGCCGCTGTCCAGTTAACTACCCTGCACACAGCTGGCATCTGTAGGCACCAGGGGCTATGGAGCACACACGTAATTGTGCAAAACTATTTGTCAGCCCCTTTTCCAGATGTCAGAACTGCCTCATTTCAGCTGCCACCTTACAAAGCTAAAAATCTTCTTGCTGCTGGAACTGCAAAGCTGAGATAGATGGTACATTTGCACCACATATGGACAGAGCCTACCACATTTATGGGGCACCCGTGCCCTGAGGTGTCCATATCTAGAGCTAAAATTGCACTTTGAGGAAGATCTCAGCTTCTTGCTTCTCACAACATCCCTGATACAAAGCCTAAACAGCATAACTCACAGACTGCCTTTGAACACTGGCTTTTGTATGGCAAGCCTCTCTGGACCGAGTCAGCTAGGAAGGCAACACACGGTTAAACAATATCTACTACCCACATCTTCAGTGAACCCATATGTAAATTAAGGGAAACTGGGCATTTATGACATATTTATTAAAAGGTTATTAATCCATTCCCTAGCCTCCCTGGCTCAGTGGGGCGTTTCATTTTGGAGGGCTGTTGCACGACCTGGCAGCTTGAGTCAAACACCTGAGCCACACCACGTGGCAAGAGCAGTGATACAGATACAGGGCTTCCACAACAGACTGGACTATAAAAGTCCTTAAATCAGTTTCAGTCTTCGAGTGCCCCATCTGATGGCACTGTCTCTGCAGCAGGTTTTAAGCCCCTTGCTCATACTACACTAGTTTTTATTTGAGAAATCCAGTGCATGTAGTCACTACGGGTTAAAACAAGATCTAAAGGATTTATTATGACCTTTAAAATTGTAAAGTTTTTCATATAGGTTATGATTAAAGCCATGAGGAAGCAGCAGCATCGAGCAATTTTTTAGAGGAGAAAAAAAAAATTCTCCAAGGAAAAAAAAGGTGTTGTTATGGATGCTTCTACTCAGCTGTAAAGAAAGCTGTGTGATACTCCATAGATAACACTGACTTAAATAATAAGCCAGAATTACTGTGCTGCTGTTGTGCTAGGGGCCGTGGCACAGATTAAGTAACATTGATCAAAGAGCTCAAAAAACGTCAGCAAATTAATTTGTAACTTTGCCACAGGTGGAAATGCACCCCAGGAAAGGCAATCTGTCGCTCCACATGCACCAGTAAAATCAGTGTTATCAGCTCACCCGGGCTGGGATGGGGGCACTTATGCAAGTCCTTGGGTGGGAGCCATCCGGTAAGATCTGGGTAAGCTGAGTGCTCAGATCAGCAATGAAAAGGTTGAAAATACTTTGCTGGTGTCTTCTTGAGTATGTAATTGTTATCTGGAAAAAAAATAATGAAGGTGTCTCCTTTTGATGTAGTGTCTACCAAGCACATTTGGGTTGCACATGAACACGCTCCCTGATTTCTAGGGTGTGTCTGGGCCATTCTCAGCAGGTGTCCAGAAGGGAAAGGGAGGGCCAGGCCACGTTGTCCTAACTCAGGCTGAGATAATAGAGACACAAGAAATCCTTCCAGCAATGGAGAGAAAGCAGAAAGCCCTGACCTGTCTGCCCACCAGGACCCCAGAGGCTGTGAGCCAGGACCCAGCTGCATGTCCCCACCCTGGCCCACTGACCTGGCCTCAAGCAGCCAGCGCTGGCAGCTCCTGCGGGGCTGGCACCGGCTGTAGCAGCCCCATGGCACGTGGTGGGGCACACAGCACTTCGTCCTCAGCTGCAGGCTCCAGCCCTCCATGATGGCACATGGGAAATGATGCTTTTCCTGCTCAAGCATTGGCTTAAATATCACAGCGTTTTCCAACAGAGCTCTTCTCACCCCTGAGAACTGCTAATCACCTTCTGAATTGGGCTCAGACCCAGAGCCTGGACAACCTTCACTAATGATGTTGTGCTTCATGGCATGGCAGCAGGGAAGTCACACCCAAAGTACCATCACTGTAGGAATCCCCGGGAAGATTTGTGGGCATTTTTGTGTCTCTTCTTCTTTCAAATGAATACCTATACCCTTTAAACACATTCCTGAATAATCGTGGTGTAGCCAGAAGATACAGATTACCAGAGTATTGATGGAAGACAATTTTTTGCACTGTGTACGTTGCCTATGTGGTATATAGTCTATATTCTGTGTTGGTGTTTATACATTTATATAAAATATGTCATGCAGCTCTACTTCATTAATTCACACTATTTAATGTGGACACTTCTGAAGAAATAAACTGATGATTGTATATTTTGCTCTTTTCCACAAGGAACTGAAAAAACTGTAAGGATGCAAGCAGACAACAGTGAAATAAATAGAATGAACACAAAAATCAGTGAAGTCTGACAGCAACTGCTTTGTTAGTGCTCTTAATTTACTCATCAATGTGCTGTTTTAATCATGAGCATCCAATGCTGCATCCATTGCTTATCCCCAGACCTCATCTCAATTTACTGAAAGTTTAAGGGCACAAAAACTGTAGAATCAGGCTTTGTGCACTGAAACTTCCCATGTGTTTGACTTGTAAGTGGCCAGGGATGCCCACCTGCCTGGTAGGATAAAACCCACAAAGCCAAGGAAACACATTTCCTTTGGATTTAATCTAAAAACTCAGTTTTGAATTGAAGGTAATCCTCACATTAGCAAGCCCATTTCACACTTTTAAAATGTTTTACAAGCAACCAAAGACCACAGATTTAGAAAAAGAGAGGATAATTCACACATGCAGACCACACACACCATGCTCCCTGAACACCAGGACTAGAACTGAACAGTGAAAGCAAAAAGGACTTCTCTGTCTCATTAGCAATATCCTTAACAACAGAGACAACAACTTCCAGCTGAGAACAAAGCAGAGCTGGTGCTTGGATGCATTTCACTTGACACCAGGTACCTAATGTGGTTGCCACACTGGGAGGTACATGGCATTCCCAACCTTCCACACCCAATGGCACTGGTGTGGGCAGTCAGATCATCATTAGGGATGAGGGCACCCTGACTAAACCTGTCCTTCAGGTCAGGTTGCCCAACCACCTTGTTGCCACTTACAATAATAGCTCACTTGTTATCCTACCATGGCAAGCTGTGTACTTCATTTTTCGGCACAAACCACACAAAGGAAATATCTTTACTGGGGAGAGTGGCCTTTGGTAAGACACGAGACCAGAGGACTCAGGCAGGGTTTTGTAAAATGCTTTATCAACCTTTTGCAGCTCTAATTGGTGAGGTTTCCACTGGCTATGCCCCAAGACTGCTTACACTAATCACACACTTCCTTTCATGTGCGGATGCCAAAGGCATTCATATTATGACAGTTCTTCAGCGGAAGAGAGTAAGAAGCAATCATTTCTGTTCTTTAAAGATACACTGCCTTGAAGTTATGCACAAGTTGCTCCATTACCTGGATTTTTCATACTGCAGAGTTTTCAATACCAGCTTTGCAATTTATCGAGGTCATGCTGAGATCTCTTTTCCTATGCACTCACCCCTGAAGTGCTCCTAGATAGTTTGCTGCAGTAGAATGTCCTGACAGGGAACTCCTGCTGCCTAATGTACATCTCACTGCTGCTTCAGAAATGGCAGATTCTGGGGTTTTTTTTCCTCAAACTAGCAGTACCCTCAGACTGGTCCTGGCTGACACCCTTTCTTAGAAGTCTCCTCTGCCTATCCCAGGTATTTCTTTATATTTACAGCATTTCCCCAAATTATCAAAAACTGCCACAGACTGACCACAGACTTGATAAAAGCATCACATGAAACCTGTGAATTGGACAAGATACCAGGGATATCCTGACTTGTGGAAATGGGGGAAAATGCAAAATTATCAGCAACATAATAATTGTGGTGTGTCCCAGCACACTGTGACCAGGTCCATTGCCCATAGAATCATAGAATCATTATGATTGGAAAGGACCTCCAGGGTCATCAAGTCCAACCTTTGTCCTAGCATTTCTCTAACCACTACACCATATCCTCAAGCTCCACATCTAATCGTTCTTTAAACATCTCCAGGGATGGTGACTCCACCACCTCCCTGGGCAGCCTGTTCCAGTGCCTAACCACCCTCTCTGTGAAGAATTTCCTCCTAATATCTAATCCTAAATAAGCCTAACAATCTAAACCTCCCCTGACGCAACTTGAGTCCATTCCCCCTCGTCCAATCATTACTCATTTGAGAGAAGAGACCAACACCAGCCTCTCTACAACCTCCTTTGAGGTAGTTGTAGAGGGCAATAAGGTCTCCTCTCAGCCTCCTCTTCTCCAGACTAAACAAACCCAGTTCCCTCAGCCGCTCCTCACAGGGCATGCTTTCCAGCCCTTTCACCAGCTTTGTTGCCCTCCTCTGCACTCGCTCCAGCCCCTCGATGTCCCTCCTGTGCTGTGGTGACCAAAACTGGACACAGTACTCAAGGTGTGGTCTCACAAGTGCCAAGTACAGGGGCACGATCACCTCCCTACTCCTACTGGTCACACCGTTTCTGATCCAGGCCAGGATGCCACTGGCCTTCTTGGCCACCTGGGCACACTGCTGGCTCATGTTCAGCCGGCTATTGACCAACACCCCCAGGTCCTTTTCCCCAGGCAGCTCTGCAGCCACTCCTCCCCAAGCCTGTAGCGTTGCTGGGGGTTGTTGTGACCGAAGTGCATGACCCAGCACTTGGCTTTGTTAAACTCCATACAATTGAGCTCAGCCCATCTCTCCAGCCTGTCCAGATCCCGCTGCAGAGCCTTCCTACCCTCAAGCAGATCCACACTTGCGCTTCATTTTGTGTTATCTGCAAATGTACTGAGGGTACATTCAATTCCCTCGTCCAGGTCATTGATGAATATATTAAACAAGACGGGTCCCAAAACTGAGCCCCGAGGGACGCCACTTGTGACTGGAGCACGCTCATGGCGTTACAGCCAGCTGTTCTGATTTACTGCTGCTTTTCATGGCTGCTGGGCTTGGTTCTCTCAGGCTCAAGCTTGAAATTATAGTTACACAAAGCTACCTCAGATTTCACATCCTTTGCTTAACTTCCCATGTGAAAGCAATTCTACAGTACAGTGAATTCCAACTGTTTCACCTCCTTCCCTGGCAGAGCAGTTCCCAGTGAGAGAGAAACAGGTCCAGAGCAACAGCACAGTCAGGCTCGTTCCGACACAGCCGGGGCTGGGGGTAAGCTGCCAGCCCCTGCCCCCCAGACACCAGGGCGGGCTGCAGCAGGGGCAGACCCGGCAGCGCTGGGGACGAAGGCAGCTCACACCCCGCGGCAGCCTCCCTCTGCCCCCCAGCGCGACCCGGCCCGTGACGCATCCCAGGGCTCCCAGCTTGCACCCCAAACTGCGGGAAGGGCCGAGGGCTGAGCCATAACCGAGCTGGGCAGACCTTGGGCAAGTCCAATCCACGGGCAATGAGCAGCCCGAGGGGAGCTCTCCTCCATCCCGAGACTCGCAACGGAAAAAAAAAAAACCCGACTAAAAATACTGGGAGGAGGCAGGATTCCCCTTTGATGAGAGAGCTGCAAGCACGGCCTCCACGGCGCAAAGAGCCTGAAGTAAGATCAGAAAACGGGCATTTCCTGGGGCAGAGGCTCCAGCGCTGCCGGCGCTGGCAGGCGCGGGGCTCTCCCCCGGCAGGGCTCTGTCCCCGGCAGGGCTCTGTCCCCGGCAGGGCTCTCCCCCCGGCAGGGCTCCCCCCGGCAGGGCTCCCCCCGGCAGGCCGCTGCCCGCAGACCTGGGCTCCCGCCGCGCACTCGCAAACACACCCATGGGCCGGGCCAGGCCCCGCGGCCCCGGGGACAAGGGCCCTGCAGCGGGGGCCGCGGCAGCCGCGGCACGGGCAGGTAGGCAGCGGCCGGACGGGTTCCCGAAGGACCGGCGGGACGAGGTACGTGGGGTTTGGCGTTCCTGGCAGCGGAGAGACAGCCGGATTGCTCTCGCGGTGCCTCACGGAGGAGGGAGCTGCTGGGCGAGCCGTGCCAGCCCTTCCTGGGACGGCTCAAGGGCAGGTCTGGGTTACTCCAGCCTTCTGCCCTCAGAACGCGGCTTTGGGGCTTCTATCCCTCCCACGACGAGGAGACCCCTTGAGTTAAAGGTCCGAATACCAGCAAAGCGGGAAGTAACGCATTTGCGAGAGTTTCCAGAGGTTAAATTTCTTACGTTATTAAAAATAGTTCAGGGAGGCAGGCAGCTTCAAGGGAAAAACCTGCTTTGTTTTCTACACTTTTTTTTAAATAGCATCCTGCCACAGATGCCTCTGAGAGGGGAACTCATGGGTGCAGAGTTGATGTGAAGCCGAGCCCCGTGGCAGCAGCAGCAGCAGCGCGGGCAGAGCTGCCAAGCGCCTGTGAGCGCAGCTCCGGAAGCTTCGCAGCGGGTCCCTGCGGTGGGGGCAAGGGGCCAGAAACTCTAATTAACACATAATTGGGGGATAGTCCAGCAGGAACTTCTCACAAGATACTGGGGACCGGTGAAAAAAAAGATTTTCTGTTTGGAAGAAAAAATCCCAAGCCCTGCATTTTGAGCTCTTCAATGTGTGCTACATTTTCATTGGCTGTATCGTTGCAATGAGGATGAGACAGTGCCTAAATATTTGTGCAACCCCTGTGCAGGTACAACATCTTCAGCAATCCTACTGAAACCGCTCCTCACCGCACCCAGCGCCTTCATCGACCGCCCGCTGAAGGGGTGCCAGCACCAAGGAGCTCCGTCCCATCCCAGACAGCTCAGCCTCCAAGCTATGGCTCTGCTGGAGACCGGCAAGTATTCAAAGGGCTCAGTCCCCGGTGACGTGAATCCTGACCTCGCCAGTGAGAGGCAAACGGCCTCCTTCAGTGTGGAAAAGCTCACGGCTTGGCTGGATGGTGGCGCGAAGCACACTCGGATGCGGAGGGCAGTGGGTGAGTGAGGTCCTGGCCCTGAGCCAGTATGGAACATGCCTATGTCCCTGCTGTTTCTGCTCCTCCTTTGCAGCACGGTGGGGTTTTTTTTTCTGCTCCCAGGTGTTTGCTTATCATCTCTTTCTTAAAAAAGTGTGAGCATGGATATGGAGTCCCCTGTTAGTGTAAATCAACATGACTCCGCCACAGCCACTCCTTCTGTCTGAAGCTTTTCCCCTTCTCTGCTCCCATCCCCCGTATCTCTGACAAAACTGGTTAAACTGGAGTACAAGGACTGAGGTACCCAAAGGCGAGCATCTCTTTACAGGGGGACTGTGTACTCTGTGCGTGGGGGCTGGTGCTGCTGTGCAGCAATGCACACTGTGCGTGAACCCCACTCACCAACCCTCCTCGGCACAGCAGGCTCATCTGGCTGGGGAATTCCTTGCGTGCATTGGCTTGGCCATGCTGAGCTGCTCTCTCTCGTGGTGGGTGTGCTGAAAAATGACTGTGCTCAGAAGGAACAGAGAAAAAACAAAATCTTTTGTCTCTATAACTACATCCATATTATACCCTCATCAAATGAAAACCAGAGAGGCCACTAGGATCACACACTTCATGGTGCAGCTGGAGCTCAGTATAACCTTAAATGTGAATGTACTCAAGGTTTTAAGGCAAAAAAGGGAGCAGCAGGAGCATTCAGGGTGACACAAAGTGCAAACCCAAGGGTTGTTTCACAACATTGCAAAGGCCTGGTAAAGTCCTGAGCCAAAGCATGGGTGCTGAGCAGGACATCTGGCAACTCTAGCCCTTAGCCACGCTCTGGGCAAAACCCAGGTCTATACAGGAACAGCCATTAGAGACAGAGAGGGATCCACAGCATTTTCTGCTTGAGGCACAGTCACCTCCAGTGCCCTGACAGAGCCTTATCCTGCAGGTCACTCAACAGACCCTTCTTCTCATGCCCACTTGGTTCCCCTCCCCTCCTTCTTCCACAAAGCCACAGCTTTTCAGAGTTAGGTGTGACAGCCATCAGAGCCAGCACTGACAAAATAAAACCTGCCTGCAGTCACCCTAAAAAGTCAGAGCACTAGTACCCATGACCCCAGCCTTGCCCCCTCCCCTCGAGCAGAGCTCAAGGTGCTGCCTACACCTTCCCAGCCCCAGGAGAACCAACTCATTTGTGTTGCTTTGCAGTTGAAGCTATCGAATGTGACCCTGTGTTTAGCAGAGAAAATCAGTATTTCCAGACCCAGAATGAGAGGTATGAAGCAGCAGTCAGAAAAGCTGTTCACCTCCAGAAAAAGATGCGTGAGATGGGATGGACTGACAATGGACCTGAATATAAGTACATTTACAGGTGATTTTTATTTATTTTTTAAAATAGACAATTTTTTTTTTTTTTTTAAGTTTTATATGACAACAAGGATCAGCTTTAGCAAAGGCTGGAGGAGGCCAGCAGATAAAGTTTTGATATAAATGTGCTGCAGCTTTTTAGATTAGCAGCATGCTCAGGAAAAGGGAAAATGATAATACATGGCAGGGAACTTCTCACAGAGCAGCACACAGGCACAGTGCGATAGATCACAGCAGGGTCATGTCCCCAGCATGATATTTCCACTCCTGCAAGCTCTTTACCTGTGCTGTAGCTCTCACACCACCCCTCAGGCATTTTTCCATGTATAACCAGAACTGGAAGTGGTGCTGTTTCAGTTATGTTACTGACTTCCAGATAAGTTAAGAATTACATTTTCTCTATTTAGAAAACCTATATTTTACTAAAAAAAGGAAGGAAAAAAACTCCCTTAGTTTGTAGGTAAATGGAATAAAATAGTTCTCACCATCCTTTCTGTAAACTTTTCTTAGCCCTTTGCACAGCATTGATCTCCACCTTTTAATTTTAGTTACTTGCCCTTCCTCCTTTCCCCCTTTGTTAAATAAAAGCACCAGCTT
The DNA here is from genome assembly GCA_025345505.1 of Todiramphus chloris collaris. Lineage (NCBI taxonomy): Eukaryota > Metazoa > Chordata > Aves > Coraciiformes > Alcedinidae > Todiramphus > Todiramphus chloris. The sequence goes on from JANVCC010000038.1 coordinate 10,197,498, forward strand.
GCTGTTGCCCAGTACACACTCTCAGTTTGGTGGTGTTACGTATCCAGTAAGAAGTTGCAAGTTCAAAAGCACTATTGAGAAGGGCAGTGGCTGCACCTTGCAATCACCACTGACACTCAAAGTCACTTTCCAGTATTTCTCATATGAAAGATGATAATTCTTTATGTCAAGCTCTTTGCTGCCTACAGTCAGTGGGACTGATAAAGGGGGAAAGTCTTCCATCAAGAGATCTTGGACCTGATCATTATATTCCCAATAAAAAGCACCTCTCCACTCCTCCCTCAGAAGAAGACAAAATTCCTAGCAATTTTAAAAACCGAACAAAACTCATCTGTCTCCCCTACAAAGGGCTGGTTTTCTCAGCCCCCCTGATGCCAAAGGCTTCATCAGGGGAGGCTGCCACATTTTTCTGGATTAAGAGCACAGTTGCCTTGCAGGGCAGCTCTTCTCTGATGAAACACCAGGCAAGCACCAAGCGCTCACTGACAAAGTCCTGGTGCCTCCTGGTGCCAGACAGGACGAATCCCTTGCGCACATTTAAAAGCCAGGTTTTTCAAAACGTAGTTAAAGCAGCATTATTTCTGGATGGGCTGCCAAGTGTTCATTAAGTCTTTTTCTGTTAATCAAAGCAATTTCCCTTTAACTTCTTTGTTCATATTCCACCCCACACTTTTTCAGCATGACTGGTTCTCTCTCAGGGCCAGTATAAAAGAAAAGTCATAGCCCTTTGTTAACAATAGAAGGTATCTAGCAAGAATGAGATGCTCACTAGAGCGCTGCAGTAAAGCAGCATGCTAAGAGCCATACAGGCTACTGAGAACAACAGAGCCACTTTGACGTGTGAGAGCGCATGTACTCGGGGGATTCAACCATATTCTGAAGAATCCCAGGAAGAGGGACTGTATTCCTCGTATTTTCTTCAGATTTCACATACACAAGAAAAAGCTTAAAAGCAAATGAGTTTCTCATTTGCACCATGGAAATTACTGTACCCAATTCCCCATACACAGCGTCTGGATGTACGGCTTTTGGGGGTGCATGCAGCCCTATCAGCTGGCAGTGGCAAAGGGCCTGACCAGACAATAAACCAGGTGTCACAAAGACATATTTGAGTTTCTCCACAAGAAAAAACCATCTCAAGTCATGTCAAATCTCTGTGAGCCCCAGGATTGTTCACTGACAGTGACAGACGGCAAACACCAGGGAACAGTACAGCAACAACCCAACGTACCAAGCTATTTTCCCCAGAATGGGAAAGTTCAGGAAATCCAGGTCTCAGGTGCCTATGTGTGGAATTCAGTCTAATGTCTCCCACAGTGAATTGCCAGGGTCTGGGGGATGTGGGGTAGAGTGGTGGGGTTAGTTTTTAGCTCAGCCTTAAAATGTGACTTAAATAACGAGGAAAAAAGTCCTGTGAAGTCAAATGAAGGCACAAAGGACTCACGAGATATCAGAGCCACAGGAGCTTTGGAGCTGGGCTGTGTTTTTAAGAGCTCAGCATCTGCTGCTCAGAAACAGCAATTCCTCCAAGAGCAAGTGAAATAATGAGCTTTAACGCTGAAGCAAACTATATTATAAAAGAACGAACAAAAGCAGCTCAGAAGAGCACTTTTCCTGTAACCCTGCATTGATGCTGGCCATCAGGTAAGGGATGACAACACAGAAATCAAAAGGCAGTACACGGTACTGTCTGGTGACTGCCTCAGCATCACTGCCTCATTCCTCACATCCCTGGAACTTCATCTCTGTAAAAATACCCCTTGTGCCTCCTCCCCAGGGCATTGGCAGGAGATGTTGCATTTCTCCTTCACCGCATCTTCATGAGAAGTATTTCAATGCTGGGCTCTGACAAACAGATTGCCAAATGGATTCCTCTCGCCAGCCAGTATCAGATCATTGGAAGCTACGCCCAGACTGAACTGGGGCATGGTAAGGCTGCAAAGAAGACACACTTTCTATAAGACAAATTGCTATGGCCAAGATTCTTGGAGGAATTTGAGTTCAAGCTGTCCACACTTCACTGGGGCAGGGGGTGGCTGGGGGCAGGGAAATGCCACCTGTGTCTTAGAGGTTGATATCCTCAGCATTCCTGTGCAAACCGGAGATGTGCTGGCTTTGGGTTTGCCAATGTGGAAAAAACCCAACTGGGGGGGGTGGGGGACAAATCACAGTTAGATAGCAAGCAGTTAGCATCAGTGGAGAGGATCAATCAGGCAGCTTGCCCAAGTTGATGGCTGTCACTGTGAACCAGGCAGCTTGCTTGAGTACCAGGTGGTTCAAGACATCTCTGCAGGAGATGGTGTGGGGTCACTGCGAGCATTGTCCCACTGTTCTCTTCAGGAGCGTAAACCACACAACCTGGTGATAACTCACACCAGCTCCAGGGATCCTCTGCTCTCACTTGTGAGAGACAAGGTTTTTTTGGGTTTTTTTTTTAAAGGAACTTATCTTCAGGGTTTGGAAACAACAGCAGTCTTTGATATCACTGCTCAGGAGTTTATACTGAACACACCAAAGATCTCTGCCATGAAGTGGTGGCCTGGAGACAGTAAGTACGACACAAAATATTTTTGTTTTCCTCAGTTTGCTTCCTTCAGTTACCTGGTCTGTGTTTGAGGGCCCAGGTGCTAGCAAAGGAATTGAGTAAGAGATGCACACACAGGGAGACAAGAGACCAAGGGGTTTTGTATGAGTTCAAAGGTCAGAAGGGAGCCACCATCATTTATCAAAAGCCCTTGGGTGGCAGGGCTGGAGAACTTCACTCAAGAAAACTCCTGACTCAGTGGGAATCACTCTTGTCTTCTTTCTAAATAATACTCAGACCACCAAAAACTGCAGGGAGGTCATCAGCATAAAGGATTCAAGTCATCGGCCAGTCTTGGCATAAAGGATTAAAATGTGAAAATCATGGCTCGCCTCAGGAAGGTATTTTAACCCCAGGAGATAACTGGAGTTGTATCTGTGGATCACCCTGTGTTAGAGACACCTACACACAGTCGGCACCGGTTGCTGTTACCTGTGGAAGTGTTTGCACTGTAACGCGTCTTAAGGGAACGGGGCTGGTTTTCTTCTTGCAGTGGGAAGGTCAGCGACTCACACGGTGGTCTTTGCTCAGCTGTACACCCGCGGGCAGTGCTATGGCATACACCCCTTCATCGTGCAGATACGCAGCCTTCAAGACCATTCACTCTGCCCAGGTAAACCACCCCAGACATTGCAGCACTTGTGCAGATGCTCTGCCTGTTTTAATGTTTTCTAAAGCATCAGGCCCAGGGAAAGCAAGTTATAATTGCCAAAACCAAACCAAGACAGATACCCAAGGCATAGTTATCATTAACCCAGTTTTTTATCTAAAGGAAGGTTTAATGTATCCTTAGGCTTACCCACACCAAGCTGCCTTCTTAACCAGAAGCCTGGGATGCTCTGACAACCCCTGCAACACCATGAGTTCATCAGGCCAGTTCTGACCCTTGCCAACACAGCTAACAGATGGATCACGGAAACAAAACACCACAAGGCATTTGAATGCCTGTTTCATCCCTCAGGCGAGATCACCCATGCTGGGAAGAAGCAGAGCTGAACATGCCCTTCCTTAGAGATCCCCAGCCTGACACAAAAGAAGGAGAAAAAAGTTCAAGTGATAGTAAGCAGGCTATGTTTTCTTCTGCTGCAGGCATAACTGCAGGAGACATAGGTCCCAAAATGAGTTTTGAGCATACTGACAATGGCTTCCTCATGCTGCAGAACGTGCACATCCCCAGGGAGAACATGCTGAACAAGTTTTGTGAGGTATGTAGAGACTGACATCAGGCTTACCCATCAGACTCTCATTGCACAGCCAGAGAGACAACAGGGACCTGCCTAAATTTAGGACAAAAATCTTCCTTTGAGGTGTCTGCAAGTCTCTGTGGTTTTAACAAGGGCAGAAATTACCTGAATCTTAAATGAAACTCGGTATCAGGAATTCCATGTTCAGAGGTTGGTGATCACAGGGCAGGCAGAACCTATCTGAGCCAGATGCAGTAAGTTTGTCTCTTCAAATGGGTAAGTTTCATCCGTCGTACATAAAAATGTAGTTTTGCATTCAGTGAAGGATCTTTATGTCTATTTTATTCTACGCATAGAGATTACGCAACCGTCCTAGTATTGAAGCATTGAAGAAGGTGGCATCTAACAACCTCTTTCTACTCTAGGTTCAACCAGATGGCACCTACGTAAGATGGGGGTCACAGCAGATTAATTATTTCACAATGACTACGGTGCGCATTTCTCTCCTGTCGGACGAAGTTATCATGCCTGTAATGAAAGCCTGCACCATTGCCATCCGATACTCCATAGTCCGCCGGCAGTCCGTGTTGAGGCCTGGGTAATGCCAGTCAAGCCTGCAGCAGTGGGAAGGGGACCATAGGCTGTGTTTCCTCACACTAGTCTGTATTTCTACTTTAGATCTTACCTTTCAGCACATCACATGGGCTTATTTCCCAGCCCAGATAGGGTACGACAAACATGTTTCCCCAATATTTACATTAACAAAGTACAAGAGAATGTTTACAGTTGTTTCTAAGATAAGTTTAGTAGTTTGAATAGCTCAGTGGTTCAAACAAGCAACTTCCTTTTCTTATAACTGTCCTTCCCGTATAATCCCTGTAACTCAGCAGAATCCAAAGCAGATGAGTTGCTGAATTCTTATTCCATAGCATCCTACTAGTGGGCACAACATTAAAATACCTTCCAATATCCAGAATCCCAATATCCACACTTTACAACACTACATTTTATTATTCTGGTAAGAATCCCTGTAGTTTTCAAACAGATTATTTCATTTGAATGGATTTCAAAAATTTCCACTTAAATCTTCATTCAAAAGCAAGAAGGTACTAATGAGAACATGGTTTGATTCTAATGCAAACCAAACACAAGAGCACAGCATGCTGAACTAGTGTAATAAGCAGTTCCATCATTAGAAGTCCCAAGTGTACTAACCACAGCAAAAATGGTAAGGAGCATGCAAAAATAGCTCAGAAATCTTAAAATAATTTAGAGTCATTTTCAGAGAAGCCTATCTACACCAAGGGCTACAAAGAGTTTGGAAAGCAAAAGTTTTTCAGGGTGCAGTGTCACTGCCTCCCCTATAATACTTATCAACTAGCTGTCCTTAAAGGCTTCACCCTCGTCATCTCCCACAGTCCCTGTTCCCCCTCCATACCAACCGATCACACAGAACCTTTTCTCCTGTTGGGCTGGTTCACCACCATAGCAGAAAAATCACTTTTTTTTCTAGTTAGGCTGGTTTCTCTAGAAGTTTAGCAAGCTGGGCAGATTTTGCTGCCACAACATCAGCTCCATCCTGTTCACATACTGCTTCTTGGTCATGAAAAATGCTGGTTTTCATTATGTGCATGGTAAACTAACTAGCTATTTCCTTGTCTGCACTTTCCCTGCTTCATCAGCTGTCTTCCAACAGGGAACAAGAAGCAAAAATCCTTGACTACCAGACTCAGCAAGAGAAATTGCTGCCCCAGTTGGCAGCAGTCTATGCCTTTCATTTCATCACCGACTACCTGCAGAACCTATTCGACAGGGCGTACAGAGAGATTCAGATGAAGAATTTTGACATGCTGCCAGAGGTGAGCTTCAACAGGGTTAGCTCATACAGCACTTACCATCTCTAAATATCAAAGTATTTTACAAAACCGGACAAGCATTCCTCTCACCACTAGAGAAATGGAGAAAGAGGAAGCACTAAGATCAAATGGTGTGTCCTATCTAGGTCCACAACCAATCAGCAACAGCATTTGCTTTACCACCTCAAATTTTTTGTTTCGGGAACTATTGCAGAATGAAAAGTCCTTGAAAAGCTTGTCTGTTTGATTAAAGCTTTGTTCCAAGTAACTGGTGGCATGCACAAAGCATTATTTCACAACTTCATCTACAAACACACATGCAAATAGTCACTTCTAAACCAAAACCAAAAATGGGACTTTTTAGATAGAAGATTTGCAACTGGAAGCCTGAAATGAAAACACATTCTGAACAAGGGCAGCCAAAGCCACTACTGCTTGAGAGAAACACAAAAATGCATTAACTGACCACGGTGTGCCCAGCACAAGGGTGTGCAGCATCCCAGACAGAAACTGAAGGCCAGGCTCAGGGAGCTGCATGCTACATTAGCATGCAAAGGAGGATCTGATAGGAAAAATATCATCAAAGTAAAAAAGGGAAACTTACTCTGAGGTTTGCTTTAGAACACTTCTACTATTAACACTCTGCCTTTTTTGTTTTGTTTTTTTTTTTTTATAAACAGCTCCATGCATTTTCTTCAGGCTTTAAAGCTGTGGTTACTCAGTACTGCACTTCAGCAGTGGAGATCTGCCTCCGGGCATGCGGGGGACACGGCTACTCCTTGCTGAGTGGACTCCCTTCCTTGTATACTAAAATACTTGCCTCTTGTATTTATGAAGGGGAAAACACCATTTTGCTCCTGCAAACTGCCAGGTAACAATTCAAACCTGTTCCTCTGGAAGCCTGCACCCTCATTTATTCAGCCTCTACCACTTCTCCAAAACCAGTAAAACCAGATACTCCTTTCTCATAACACCTTCTAAAAATACAGCTCAGGACATAAACTATTCAAGTCCTCTGTCTAACAGGCATGGAGATGTGTGGGAATTGGATTATCTCTTCTATTTTTGGTTTTGGAATGTATGCAGGTGCTGTTCTGCATAACCTCATTTTCCTCTTTGTCTAGCAGCACAGCAGAAGCATCACTATACAAGTTTTGTGGTTTATTTTTTAAGCAACCAATGTAACATGACATTGGCAATGCAAGGCTGATTCGGAGAAGGCAAAGTGGTTGGATACTGAAAGTGGATGAGTCATGCTCCAAGAACATCACTCTCCTCCAAACACACAGCCTGATGATTATCCAGAGTAGATGAAATACAGGAGAAGGAAACTCCAGCTGCTTGAAGTTTTAATAACGTGTGTTTTTACTAGAAGGAGAAACCCAGTACACTTCCCAGGGACAGAGGTGCTACCATGTAGCTCTGTGCTTGCGTGCAGACGCTGCTGCACTCAATACTGTCTCTTCTTGTAAGATTAATAGCAAAGTGAGGAGAAATGCTCTAACCTTTTACTCCCTGACCTGGTCAGTCTAGGTCATAGCAGAGGAGCAACAAAAATAAAGGAGTAGGGAATGTTCCTTGGACACATTTTTAGCTCCACGAAAGGATCTCATGTTTCTCAACATAATGTGACTGTGTTGGGGATATGAGAAGGTAGAAGGTAAGACCAAACCACCGTTAAGACTCACAGAACATAAAGACTTGGGTTGCAAAGTTGATAATCACCATGCTGCTGAGACTGCTAATAGCCACAGCAAGTTCCTTCCTAAAAACTCATTGCTACCGGTTGCTGGAGCATTAAATACAGTAGACAGGCTATCCCTGAGACTGATCACAGATCAGGTTATTGTGAATAATGTGCAAAGCAAAAAGTCATTACTTGTTCAAATCTATTCTAGGTCACTGATGGGATGGGTCATACCTTGCTGCTCCTCACCCAAGCCCACTTTACTTTTTGTATGACCATTTGCTGCGTGGGGATCACAACCATACTTTGCTCTGCCTGTTACCCTCTTCCCAGGTTCCTGATCAAGTGCTTCATGGCAGCCAGCACCGGCCAGCCTGTTCCACCATCTGTCACTTACCTGGCTGCAGTGAAACCTGGCAAGTGTCCAGCCAAGAACAAGCTGCATTTTCTCAATCCAGATATTTACACTGAGGCCTATCAACACGTGGCAGCCAGGTCAGTACGAAGGATGGAAGATGGGATTTCTCTCTTCAACATCAGGAATGTGTTAAGAGCTTAGCTTCTTCCTTGCTTTAAAATAATTAAGTTACACAGGAATTGACACCCATCTGCTCGTGAAAGAGAAAAGGAAGAATCCACAGGATTAACAGCCATGTCAGTTGTTCAGTACAAAGCTTTCGCGTTCAGAACATCAGAAGTTTTTAAGCCGCATGCTACCTAAACCCTATATTCTATAGAGTTGATTCTATACTGAGAGGATAGCATTATTTAAGTAAATCCCAAACTACTTCACCAGTTGCCATCTAAAACCTTTAGGCAACTGGACCCTGTGCAATTCTGTACAGAAAGTTAAAATTTCACACACCTGTGAAACCGATGCAAAAACAGAGCCTCTCATTCTGACTGTAGCCTTTCAACTAAACACAAATAAAAATGGTATCACGAGCAGCCTCATTAGTGTTACGTGCACACTTAGGGGTCATAATAGGCATCATCTCTGAAAACCAGATAAACAGACAACCCTGCTGTTATTTAAATCAGTGTGAAAACGGAGTCATTCTTTGGTAGGCTTTGGTGTCAGTGGGAGCAGGATTTGGATCCCTGTGCAGAAAAGCAGAAACATACTGTAATATCAGTCCAGTATTAGCACTGCTTTGTTTTGCAAACCCTCCTTATGCACACACAACCCAAGAAAAACTCACCAGACCCCCTAGTAAACTATGCTAGAAGCTGAGAAGGCAGAAACCCTTCAGTAACAGGGTGGCCTGGGTGCTTCTCACAAGATTTTCCATAATCTGAGTTCATTCATAGTGAGCGTAGGTAACTTCAAATGTCAGATATGCCACAAAACCACACATGAGTTTGTATGAAATGAGTGGTGTGGGCTGCTCTATTCATATACAACATGTTCTTTTCAATTTTCCAGACTTGTAAGCAGCACAGCAGCTAAACTACAGAACTTGATTCAGTCTGGAGTCAAAAAGCATGATGCATGGAACCAGTGCACAGTGCAGCTGGCACAGGCTGCGAAGGTTAGTGAAATTTATCTGCTTATTTGACATTTGTCTTTATGATACAATATGCCACAGAAATTAAATGATTAGCTTTTTAAAGTCTCACTTACTGTTTTCTGTTAGCACCTCAGGGATGCCACAAAGACCAGGGCACCACTGTGAGCTGCACAGTGGAAAAATTGTAGTAAGGAGCAATTCCCGATCTAAAGAACATGCCACCTGAATAGGCCAGACAGGAAAAGAATAGAGGAAGTAGAAATGAAAGGGAAATTAAAAAACAAAATACAGTAATGGTTATGCTGCCACTACTAGCAGAACCAGACCTCCCATATCCTGCAATTAGAACCCACCATCTTCAGCTAATGTTCATCTTTTTATAAGAATCCAGCATTTCTGGCTCCCAGAGGAAAGCCTCCCCAAAGCCACCCTACTGGCAGCTGGTGGAATCACAGCAAGGGTGAAACATGCCTGGCATTTCTTACATCTGCTGCTCTCACAAGGAAAGATGACTGCAGGGAAAACAATGAAAAGCAGTGATAAGTGCAATGATAATTACTACTGAAAGAAAAAATCTAATCAAAGTCAAATTAATAAGACATTCAAACCCAACTCCTAGTTCACATAAGTTACACGGGCAATGAGCATGACTTCAGCTGAAGTAGTCTCAGGACAGCAGCATTTGTTCCCCAAAACTGGGGTTAGTTAGTGCAGAACTAAGCAGAAAAGGAATCAAGATGGGGAGAAAAGCACCAAATTTAAATGAAAACCAAAGCCACTGACACTTCAGTATCGCCAAAAAACAAAATTCTTTTTTTTAATATGCAATTAAGTACAATTCCTCTACAATTACAGTGAAGGTTTTCCTTCCTAAGCTGAAGAAATGAAGATTTTTTGAAACAGATCCATGGCTTTATTTTAACTTTATTCAATTTTTAATGAAAAACATCTAGCTGTAATCTACAGCTCAGACAGAGCCAACCCAAATTGAAATGGATTTAGGAAGAAGCCCAAGAGAGAAAAAGGAACCCTACACATACTTAACTGTGATGATACCATCTTGGTGCTTTCATAGCAGGGAATGGCCCCCATGTAGTCAGTCAGGTGGATGAAGTCCTTGATGAGTCAAACTCTTTCTCAGCAATAGCCAGGATCCTTTCAAAACACATAAATGTAAATATATTTTGAATGGAATGAAAGTGAAGTAAAAATGCTCCTGTTTGAGATTACCTCTAGAAAAGGCTCTGACCAGCGCTTCCCACACACATGGGGCTAAACAAACTGCTCCCTCATGAACCCACTCAACTGGGTGGCCAAGGTCTCTGGACTAAAGAGCAGGGGAGATTGACCATGTGTCAGAGGTAGAAGTAGAATCCAGCTCTGAGAAGCAAGGAGAACCTAGACACGGTACTACTCAGAAATATACTCTTTCTGAGGAGCCTAACACACACAGAGGGCTGGCTGTAGTTTTGTCAGTGGTGATTGTGCTGCTAGATGCTTCAGGAAATGTGATCTGGGGCCCCAGTCTTAGATACTTGAGGGAAAGGAAGAGTCACCCAAAAACTTTGAGTTTCACCCATAACTTTAAAAGTTTGATAGCCTGCTGCTTTCTTGGGGCACTTCTGAATTTATTTCTTATTTCACACCTTCCCTGGAGACTCACCCACATGACTGGTGTGGCAGGTATAAGAACTGATGCCTGCCATTTCTCAGCTGAGTGGCTCAGACACTGGGTATGATTTTGCTGCTGACTCCACACAGGCTAATTGCTCGAGTAGACACATAGCTTCTCAGACAGGTTCTGAAGTCCACGCTGCTTGCCCATGCCAGCAGGAATAGCTGCAGTGCAGGTGTGTTCTGCTTACACCCACAGCTGGGAAGAGAATAGTACAGTGAGGGAGTGAACCCACACAGATCCCAGCACCACCAACCACCCACAGTAATGGCAGCATAACAAGGGTCACCCCCATGAATGGGTGGAGTCAGCCTGCTTCATTTGCTCTGGACCCCAGCTAATGTTTCTGTTACTTGGCAGTTAAGACACTCTGCTGGTGTCTGGCCCAGAAATCATCAGTTTACTTAAAACCACAAACTGAGAGGTAAGTTGGAAAACATCTATTGTCACAGAACAACCAGAGCTGAAGTCCTGTAGACACTGAGGCCAATGTACCATGAGCCCAAAGTCTTCAACAGAATAGTTTTCTCCTGTTGATGTATAACCAAGATTCACTTGCTAGGGGTCAATGCAAGCACATTCCAGTGTGTTTCCATCACACAAACTCTTTGGGGTACTACCATGATTTCTGAAGTGGTTTTCTAGAGTTTGCAAATACCACAGTGTTGACTGTTTACAGCCCCAATTCTCTACTGTCCCTGCAAGACATGAATGCAAAAAGCCTGGTCAACCAGCAAACAAAGAATACAGACTGGAAAAGTGCCAGGGAAATTAAAAGGTTTTATATTCTTCGCAAGAACATTTGAGTCACTTGGCCTACTACAAGTGTTTTGAGGTGCATTCACTGTTGATTGCATTTGTTTTCCAGGCTCACTGCCACTACATCACAGTGAAGAACTTTGCAGAAACTGTGGAAAAGCTCAAGACCCAGGCTGGCATCCAGAAGATTATGAAACATCTTTGCGATCTTTTTGCATTACACGGGATCTTCTCAAATGGAGGGCTCTTCTTGCATGATGGATACATATCTGGAGCTCAAATGGACATGGTCACAGCATCATACCTGGACCTCCTGCCTGTCATTCGGTGAGCAGCTCTGGCATAAGAGGAGATACACAGCTATTCGAGTTGTCCCTGTGATAGGCACAAAGTAGCGCTGCCATACCTATGGCAACATCTCCAAAGTCAATTCACCTCATTCAGTTTTTCTTTTCATTGCCTGGCAGCACTAGAAACTGTTTTAAACATCTACACAGAGCTTGTTTCCACAGCAAAACAAACCTAAGTGTGCAGCTCCTCAGCAAACTCTAAATTAAAGTTCTGTAACATGAAATGAAGTTATAAATCAAGAAATCCTGAACAGTTTCTACAATTTGCAGGAAGCAGGAAGGTACACAGTCAGAGCAGCACTGGCAGGAGGCAGCCACCGCAACCGATCGCACACTGCAAAATCTGCTCAAGCCACAGCTAATACAGCCTACTCTGTTGCCATGGCTGAGTTGCAACTCGTACCCAAACAATCCTGCCCACAGCTAGTTCAGATGCATCTGCTCGACACCATTTATTACAACCTACGTGAATCCTGAGCTATGCTAAGGTTTTAACTTACTGCAGCATTCAAAAAGGCTTGTTGACAAAAGGCTCATCTTTCACTGCTCAATGCTGTTAAGAACAGATTAATTGATGGTGCAGAGAACTGAGTTGCTACTGTATGTAAAATTCTATTTAGGCCACCTGGAGAGAAACAAGAATACACCCTAAGCAATAGCCCAACAGCAACCATTTTCAGCACTGATTGCAGAATTCAAGTTAAGCCATAAGCTTAACATAATGTTTTCAAAAGCCTAAGCTGTTGTCCCTGGAATTCACTGTAACTTCTCTGTGTTAGTCCATTCCTCATTAACAGGATTGAGAAATGGAGCGAGTATTTACCTGAGTAATTAGAGGCAGTTATTTACAGTTAGTAGAAAGGATACAAACACTTCCTGGTCTGTAGCAAAAAACCCAGCCTTTCCCAAACCCTTGAACAGCCCTTCCCCAAAAGGAACTGGTAAATGCAAATGCCAACATTTGAACAAACTGCTTTGCATCCCTGTAGGTCCCTTTACCTGTAGGTGTGGGGTACAGACAGCACAACTTCCTAATCCCAGGATGATGAGGAAAAAAACCCCATCTCCTGCTCAGCAGAAAATGCTGTCATCATGTATTTGTCCTTACCCTGTTGCTGAGTGCTGTCAGATTGGCCCTGGGCTAGTCGGGCCCTTGGTGTGGTTCACAGTTGCTTTGTTCTTAAAGACACAAAGAGAGTAAAAGACCTTGACAAGCCTTGATGAGGTAATAGAAATACTTAAGAGTAGATGAAGGCTGGAGATCAGCAAAGCACTTCACATCAGTCTGGGAGCAACCTTACCCTATTTTGCAAGACAAACACACAGAGCATAAAAAAAACAAACAAAAAAACCCAACAACAACAAAAATCTGACAACAAGAAGAAGCAGGGACTGGCAGCATCTGCTGAGAAAACACTTGACACGAGACTAAATCCAGAAGTAGGGACGGTCCACAGGTGATTACAAGACCCTGCAAATACCCATTCAACAGTACAGACAACTCAGGGTGTTAGAAGAACGTGCCTCCAAGAAATCAAACCAAGCAGGATTTCCACCCCTGTGTAGGCAAGGGGAAAAAACAGCAGGAGTATTTTAGACTGAGGAGCCTGGACAGCTGACTTACGAGTTTATCTTTGACTTATTTTCCTCCCTTACAAAGCAACACCCACTTGAGTAATATGAATGTCATTCATCTACTCCACAGGAAGGATGCTCTTCCACTAGTGGATGCTTTTGACTTCACAGACAAGAGTCTGAATTCTGCGCTCGGGAGCTACGATGGACAGGTCTACCAGCGGCTCTACGAGTGGGCTCAAAAGTCACCAACCAACAAGCAGGTATGAGGCCACCTGTAGTCTTAGCTCCCACATTTACCTGAACGATGAATTACAGCCCCCAGAGTATTTGAGCCTGTACCAGGGAGTGGGACTATCATGTGCCACATACGTGCCTTGGACTTTTTTATCACTGAGGTAACATTGTACAAATTAAGCTAACCCAAAAGTCTGCTTATGTAGTTTACATATTATGGAACAACACTAGATGGCTGCGAGAGTCATGAAATGCAGGCTATTTCCCATACACTGGCACATTTATTAGTGCAATACTTATTTTTTTAATGCAATATATTATGCAATAATATAATATATTAATAATAATATATTATGCAATACTATTTTTTTTAATACTATGTTTAACCAGAGAAAGTATAAATGTTAAACAAGGCAATTTCATCCTTCATGGTCTTTAGCACTTTACTTTCACTACTTAATTCATCCATATAGTGGAGCAATTTTAAATTCTGCACAATGTAAACAGCTATTGCTCGGTTTGAAAACTCATTTTGCCTGAAGTGAGATTTTTACTGTGGTAATCAGCAACTCTTTGAAATTCTACAGCTTAACACAAAACTCGCCTTAAGCAAACATTGAAGTCCAAGCATATTTTTTGGAATTAAATAGCATGCTGTCCCATTTGGGATGAGTATTTTGAACTGATTATGAAGGACAGCATACAGGGAAAGAGATCTTGCACATAGCTGAAATAGCTGATGGTTTGGTTTTGAATAGTCTAGCTTCCAGAGATTATGCTTAAGAATAGAGGGGAAAAAAAAAAAAACACAAATAGCCTTTTCCTTCCTCTTAATTACCATTCATTTCTTTCCACATGCTCTTTCTGAACAGATGAGCCCAGCCTACGAGAGGTATTTGAAGCCACTTCTTCACAACAAGCTATCGAAATTATGAAGATCTAAGTGAAGGCCACACATTTCCTCCTGTTCTTTGTGAGGCAGGACATTTATGAAGCATCAGTAATGACTAATCAGAATTAATAATTGGTTGCTTACTTGCAGTTGCAGCAAGTTCGAAACAAGGCTTAGCCAGCCATTTGCATGTAATCAGACAGAAGCCAAACAATGCTGAGCAATACCCACTGCTATGAGGCAGTCTAGTCAGAAATAGCCTGGGGTTCACTGCTTTCTAACCCAAAGGGTCCTGACAGCATCAGAACAATGCCATTTGGCTTTGTTCTTTTTCTAAACCCACATTATGAGCTGAAGGAAGGTAAGCTTATGGTCCTTGGTTTCTTGGAACAACTTATTCTCTTAGATCTAGCAGTATATTGGAATGGACATCTGTTGGGACTATTAAAATATCTCTTAACATGCTCAGAAGTGCAGCATTCCTGGATAACAAAGGTTCAGACACAGCCTATGTCAGCTCCAGCCTGCAGAGTTTACTTTCCTATTAACAGAGCCTCTCATACTGTCTTTCTGTAAATCTTGGGCTCCAATAAAATGTATTATTTGGAAAACTGCTTCTCTAATTATTATACTTCACAATTATGGAAATGGCAGCCTGATCCAGGACAGTCATTAATTTGCTAGTAAATGAAGTGTTGCAAAGAACATCTTGTGATTATAGTCCATGCCAGTTAACACAACTATTTCTTACCACGTCCTGCAGGAAAGAAAAAACTTTCTTCTCAGCTTCATCAGTTCAGCTTTTCTTTTCCTTCCCTTTTAGGAAGAATAAAACTCTTACTGCCTCTTATTACAAAATTCAAAAACCCTGCAATGTATGAAGAGGGGGAGATGAAACATGACAGAGAAATAAACCCCCAAGACAGTCCTTTTGAGTAGAGAGGATGGAAAGTACTCACCATAGAAATCCAGACACCCTCTTCTATCCCCAAAGACCTGTGGTCCACACAGCCCAGAGAGCAAAGCATCTGCAGTAAGGAACACTTGTGACAAGAACTGCATGGGAGAACAGGGTTCATTCATCAAAAAGGCTGTTGTCTCTCTTGCTCCCAACAGCATTCAAGGTAGAGCAGAACCAGAAATTCTATTAATAACTATGACAAAGTGCCCAAGATAAGCAGAAATGGCTATATGAAGTTGAGTAAAAACACAGAACTCGAGTGCCTTGAACACCATCAGAAACAACACTCTACAGCTAAAATTGATAAAGTCACTAGATAAATCACTGACAAACCAGGTAATGCTACTTAGTGGCTACAGGTATTTAGGCTCTGTGTTCCCTCCATCCCTGTCCCTTCAGCCAGTAGAAATACTTGCCATCTTTCTGTTAGTCAGAATGCAGTTTTCAAAACACAAGCTTCTTCTATAATGAGGACAGTTGAATCAACTGATTAATACAAAAAGGAACAAAGTACATCAGTAATGGAGAATGAAGCCCTACCGCAGCATCTGAACTACTCTGCAGCACCAAAAAAGAAAAACCCAACAAGTTTGGGTGGGTTGTTTTGTTGGTTTGTTTTAAGTCTTACGCGTTCTAGAAGACAAAAAGAAAATACTAAATAGTATTCTGTATTTCACATTTTTATTAGCTTCTTGCTGGCAGGCATTACACTTGGGAATAATATTGCACCAGGCATTAAAAATATGAATTCTACCACAGGGACATTTTGCATTTAGAATCCAATATAAATATTTCTAATCATATTTCCATGGCTACAGATAATATTTGGTTGCTTGACTTATATGCATAGAAAGAAACAGTTGTCATAACTGTAAAAAACTGTACTTATCAAGTACTTTTAAAGGGTGGGGTTTGTTCTCCTAGAATATTACAATACTGTTTATTGATTTAGAAACTAAATTAGTCTACACAATAGCAGCTTTTCCCCAACTGCATTTTAAATTCTGTTTCTTGCTCCCAGTGTCATAGCATTAGATGGATTAGAAACCATTTAAATGGAGGTAATTTTAGCACTTGAAGTTGCGTTAGAGAATTGTGTTAATGACACAAAATACCCTATTGTACTAATTCTTCGGACTCCCTCTTTCAAACAAAAAGGTGTCTTGACTGAACAGGCACATGCATGGTTTTTTTCTGAACAGGACAAAAGGACAGAGCTGCTAGAGAATGAAACTCCTCCAGTCCTTACTTATAAACAATAAATAGTTGTATAAAAAAAACAAAACAGCCCACATTGTTGCTTTAGTCAAAATCCAGACTCTCTTGGGTTTACTGTTCAATTAAGTTGCTAATCACTGAGGTGGCTCCTGTGGAGTCAGAATCAGTCATCAGTTTTCCGTGCCAGTCTACAGAAAGTCCAGTTATGCTCCACGGTGTTTTCATTGGCACGCTCGCTCATATGATGAACTCTGGTATTCCTGATCGTGAAGCCTTGCTTTGTGATGTACTCCATCAGATGGACTCTGAGAGACACTTCCTGGTGGTAATCGCACGGCCCAAAAGTAAAGGAAACCTGGCAGTCCCTAGTGTCCATCATATGCTTATTCCACTTTGTGAAGTGGTTTGAAATGCCTTCCAGTAACGAATGGACTTTTGTTGTGATAGTGAGCTGCGTGATGATTACAGCCACTGGGTTGGAGTACTTGGAAAGCTTCCGGGTGCTGGACAGCTCCACCACCTCCTCGAAGGTATCCACAGGATACAGCGGCTTGGGGTCATTAAGACACTGAATTAGCGGTTCAATCTGGTAGAAGTCCGCTTCCTTCCGGAGCAGGTCGAACTCCTTGAAGTCCAGTGGCAAAGTGAGCTCTGAGGTCCTTAAAAAGTTAAGAACATAACGGAAAAGTGGTCCATCTCTGTCAATAAAGTAATTGCCCTGAGAGTCCCTGGCAGTGGGGAAGTCTCCCCTGAACATGGCCCCAAGCATTGAGTCAGGATATCTCGTTAGAGTTGTGAGGGATGTCGTATACATGTGTCCACCCACATTTAGCGTGACTGGATCAGTCATCTAGAAAGAGAGAAATTGCAGAGTTTATCAAGCCACCGCAAGAAGATTCAATCACCTCACCAACACACACGGCAAATACTGTTTGAAAACTGCAGGCTCTGAAGAGAATCATGATTCTCCCATTCAAAGCCTTCAAGTGGTGTTTAAACCCGAACAAACCCAAGCCACCTAGCAACACAGCACAACTGGCAACTAGACAGGAAGATATTTAACATTCAGAATGCACATTTCCAGAATGCTTTAGAAATCCTAACAACTGAGCTGCTGTCACTGAAGCAAGTTTGCATTCGGGCAACATGGTTTTTTTCCTATTCTGCAGATGGGGAAATGAGAACAGAGATTTCCTGAAGAACAAGTTCGTCTGAACGAGGCCCACCAGTGTTCCTTACTTTCACAATCTGTCTCTCATTATAGAGCAAACACACACACACAAAAAATAAAAAATAAAAAAAATCAGCTGAACAAGTCTTAAGCCTCTCTCTCTCCCTTAAAAGAGTATGACAGTGCAAGACAGAGGACCAAGAGCAAATAATCCATGCTCTGGTTAAAAGGCATCATAAAACAAGCAAGCAAAAAAGAACTTTCAGCTTTCAACTCTAAAAAGAAATACTTAATAGCAAATTTGCATGCTGCATGGAAGAGGGGGATAGAGCACAAACCAGTCTGCATCAGTTTCCAGATAGCACATGAAG
Source organism: Todiramphus chloris collaris (assembly GCA_025345505.1). Classification (NCBI taxonomy): domain Eukaryota; kingdom Metazoa; phylum Chordata; class Aves; order Coraciiformes; family Alcedinidae; genus Todiramphus; species Todiramphus chloris. The sequence goes on from JANVCC010000038.1 coordinate 10,215,529, forward strand.
AAGCAAGAGAGAAAGGAACATAAATCCCATCTGGCCACCAACCCTAACAACCAGGACTGCGGCCAGGCAGAGAAGAGAGACATATGCACAGCAGCAGAATGTTTAGAGAAAGAGAAAAGGAGAAAAATAAGATGTGTTTGTCTAGTTTCAGACCGGGTTTATAATGAAAACAGGGTTTATAATGTTTCTTTACAAATAAAATGACAAAGTCCTTAAAATTATAGACGGGAAGCACAAACTATTTTCAGCCTTCGTGTGTTAGGGAAACAGTAACAGTGAGCTTAAGGTGTAAGCTAAGTACTCACTGACTGCACCTAGGAAACAGGAATCTCTCCCCACAAACAGCACGCAAGGTGAAGCACTCCAGAGAATCTAAGTAAGCTGTTGTAACACGCACAGTTTTTCTTCTCACACGACTGACGCTCTGAATCTACACAAGACAGACTTGGAAGGATTCTTACGGCAAGAGCTTGAAGGCCCAGTTGTATTGCACAGCACACACTTACACAGGCTCACTTACCATATATCCCCAGTCTCCATTATCCATCTGTTCAGTTGCTTGAACTGTGCTACTCCAAGTTTAACAGAAGGCTGCAGAAAGGATACGCAATTCACCTCCTATTATCTCCCTGCAGGAAAAAGCACACACAAAACAAAGAACAAAACATGGCAGACCATCAGTACCTACAAGAACCACCAAGGGGAATGCTTTCTAATCAAAGGCAGGCTCTCTGCCAGGACAGCATTCAGCTACAAAGCCACATCCCCAGAAGAATCTACGAACGGGCTTTTCCCTCCTTCTCCCTTCACACTACCCACAGGGCTGCCTCTGGCGCACGCGGGCAACCACTTCACCCGCTGCCTGACCAGCGCAGTTTTCTTAACTAAAAAGCCACGTGCCTCTGAGGATAACATAAGGTCACAAATGCACTACCTTTCACCCAGGCAACTGTGAGTACTCTGACAGACAGATGTCTTTTTCCCAATTATAAAAGGCTTATTTAGCCACCACTGAGGTCATGTGTTATCTGTTAATATTAGTCAAAATTCCCATGCTCCAGTTTCAAACTGGACAGAAGAATAAATCAAGCATGAAGCCAACTGACAGAAGAAAAAAAATAATCATCTCACTGCATAATTAATAATTCAGTAGTGGAGAGCTGCAATTGTCAGCAAGAACATTAATCTACAAGAGCGTGAATGGACTTCACAGACACATATGTACTCTCAAACAGAATCTCTTTAGGGACAAGGCAGAGGACATCAAACATGTTTCCAACAACGCTCCAACACAAGCAATTTGAGAAGTGGTTCATGCTGCAACTTCCCAGAAGATGACTTCCCTGAACTGCTGACTTGCATAACAAGAGACTCTCTCCACATGAGCACGACAAGGGAAATCCACAGCCTGGATCATGCAACTCGCAGGGCTGGGAGCGAGGCAGAAGCAAACGACCCCAGACAGCAGTGGAGATTTTCCAAAGGTGGCCTGTTGATCATGCCAAGCGATGCAGGGACAGGAAAGACAGTCTTTAGTAAACTTTTATCCCTACCCAGAGCTTGTCTCTGCTAGAACTGCTGAAAATTTAGGTCAGTCTGTTTTAAGTAGGGTACAGCTTCTCAGTTTTGTTTATTTTTACATCATAAAGACCACACAGTTATCAAGACTTCTGCTCCCATCCTCTTTACTAGCAGTTACCCAGCTAAAAGCAGCACAAAGATTCAGTGGAGACAGAGCCCTACATTCCAGAACAACTGAAGGTTCCTAGTTAATTCCCAGCCAAAAAGATGACTTGCCCTTCTCGTTCCTAGTAAATGAGGTTGGTCTCATTCATCACAGAACGAGGCAGCACACACCACTTCTCTGGGCTCTGCTACCCTGCCCAAGCCCGCAGCCTGGGCACAACAGTGTCCAGCAGGTTAGGCATTTGTGGGCCAGCAGCACAAGCACAGACTCAGCTGCATCTCAGATGTATTAGAAGAGTACAAAACACAAAATCAGTGTATGAAAACAGTGAGGTCAGACAACAGAAGAGTAAGGAATACTAAGATACAGAACTAGTCATACCAGGATCCTATTTTCACAAATTAGAGACTGAGCATGCCTTAAGAAAGCACACTAAAGCCCATCCCCCTGGCAGCAGATAAACCTGGAATGCCAGCTCTTTTGCCAACCTCTGCAATTATTTTAACTGCTCACAAATCAAGAAGCAAATTCATTCAGGTTTTCTTTATTTGGAATTGTCATTCAAGTACAGCTCATTAACTTTTACCCATAGCCCAGACCTTTTAAATGCCAGCACTTATCAGTGCTTTTCTGGTCAAAGAACACCAGTATAACATTCAGATGCATTAAAACCATAGCAGCAACTGATACAGGTTTCTGATACTTAAGGAAGACATTAACTTGGAAGTGAAATGATGCAGCCAGTCAGAAACTTCCCTAGTAATCATGATAGAAGAGGCTTGCAGTCTAAATAAAATTAACTGGAATTATCCATTCAGAAAAGACTTTTTCAGGGAAAGAAACAGATGACACCACCTGTCTGTACGAGGGTATGAACTAATCTTTGATCACAACAAGGCCACGTAACACCAGAGCGAATAATTTACAAGAGCAATTACCTGAAACAAACCCAGCTCTCGACAGGTAAGTGGCATCAAGAAGTCTCACTGACCTGTGTAAGGACCCAGAATCACTAAAAATGCACAAACCTCCACGGCAAAGCCAGTGCTGGAGCAAGATGTACAACGCAAAGGGATGCTATTGCGAGGCCATCCCAAGATGCCTGACTGTGATCACTACTACCTGCTGCTTCTCTCATCAGCCTAGGAGCTCTGATTTTCTAGGTAAAAATAGCTCTGTTCAAATACAACCTGAGATAAGGACTAGCAAACTACACTGTAACCAGGGTGGGGATGTACACCTTTCATGACGTACGTCCTTTCAATGCCTAAAATTCATTCTGAATAAAATTCATTCTGAATGAAATACAGTGATGGATCAGTGGGGGTGGGCAGACACTCAAACCATCCACACAAGATGGGCAGCCTCGAGCCAGCTCTTGTCCCCGTGTCACACAACATACTAAATCCAGGGACAGCCTTGCTAAAGTGGCTATTCACCTCCACCCAGCAGATAACAGATGACATGCAGCCATATCCCAAGGCAGCCTGCCTTTAATAACCAAAAGAAATACTCATTGAAGATGAAATTCAGCCAAACTGCTGACACCATTTAAGCCAAACAGGATGTCAGTTTTTGATGAGAGCAGAAGTGCACTGATCGTGTCAAACCAAAGTCCTGCTTTCGTTAAGCTGCTTCTGTAAGCAGGGAGAAGAGAGACAGCATTAACATGGCCATCACAGCTACTGCTGTAGCCCACCGCAAAGCACATCCAAAACTAGAAAAGCATTGTAAGAAGTGAGTACCTTTGAAAAAAAGCACTCATCATTTTGTACTTAATACACCAAATTGGATACCCGAATTTTATAAAATGCTCACTCTCATTTCATATCTTATGACTCAGAGGATTACAAGGCTAGTTACCAGCAACACTGCTGCAACAGGTAGTCCCACTAACTTCAGTAGGGCTTCTTCCAGAGCTGCTAAAATGCATTTTGCAAGCTAAAATTCAGAGAAAACAAACAAGAGGCAGCTGAACGTCTGTATCTGTGAGCACACGCAGAGCCCAGGACAGGCCAGAGGATGCCAGCAGCACTGCCAAGCGTTTGCACTGCAGAGACCACACGCACTGCATTTGGTCAAGGCCACAGGCTACGCACGGCACCCGGAGAAACCACTGCACCGGTGTCAGATGTAGTTACTTGAAGGAGAATCAGAAATGCACCTAGCAATTAAAAGTCAAAGGCATGCACCACCTGATTTGATCTGCATGCTTTTCATCTAGGTTTTCCAACAAAAGGATCGAAGGATTTACTTGTGGTGTTAAGTCTTTAATGGAAAGTTTGGTATCAGTATTACAACACAAGCTGTTTAACCTCCACACAAGCTGTTTAACCTCAACAGTTACTTTAGATTTCTGGGCCAGTATAAAGTTGACAGGAATTCTACCAATGGCAACTTAAAAAATAAAAAGGGCAAAGCTAGGACTCACACAGATAAAATATACTTGGTATTTCAAGCCACTCACCCACTTAGTGAGCTCCCTGGCTCTCAAATTCAGATCTCCAAAGATGAAAAGAGACTCCTGCCCTCAGCACAGTTATGTTGTACATGAACAACCTCTCTGCTCCCCAGCCAGTCGTAACATTTGAAAGGCAAGTTTTTATTGTAAATCATTATTGGTGACTCACCTGAACCGACAAAAACTAAGCTAGCACCACTGATGACTGTACTCCACCAAGCTGTACAGCGAGATGACAGTCTGCAGAGCAAGCCCATGAGGCTCCAGAACTCTGCTACCCTAACCAAGGGAGCAAGGAGGAGGTAAACTCTCAAAACAAATCAGTTACCGAACATTCTGGAATTTAGCAGATCAGCTTCACTGAAGAAAGCATCCATCATCTTCTACACATGTCAAGCTTAAAATGACTAATACAGTTTATTAAAAAATAACTTCAGTCTTGCTTTTCTTTAGTTGCCTTTTACTAACACATAGTCTTCACCGCAGGCAGGAGGGGAAAGACATTCATGCCAGCCACTCAGCATTTTCACTCCTTTGTGTCTAATTGCTTCACTGTAAATTCCAAGCTCCCAAAGTTTCCTTCCCTCCCCCAAGGAGCTTTATGACATCCTGGTTTAAGTCCCGGTTACAAACTTTCCTTTTAATTGCTATTTGTTTGAAGAGCTCACATCACGATATCGCTTTGGCCCTCCTCTCACTTGTCCCTAGCCTGGTCCTGCTGGCACTGCTGAAACAAGCCAAGGCACCCAGGCTTTCAGCACCCGTGACAACGGTTGGGTTTTACCTATCTATCTGGATTCTGTTGAATTAATCAGTAGCTGTCTGCGTGTGGAAACAAGCCTCCAAACAATTCTGGAGGAAGGCAGGTGTCAGAACACCAAGCCTCCCTACATACACCAAAGGGGCTCAGCACATGCACGGACCAAGGAAGCAAGACAGGGGTAGAAATCCTTCCTGCAAGCTCAAGCCAGAGAGGGGCCCGGACCTGCAGCAGAAGCTGGGAAGAGCCAGTTTCCATCACAGAGGAGCCAAAGAGCTCGTGGTGGAAGAACTCACCCCAGGATCACAATGATTCAGCAAAGATGCTGGATATGAACCCAGACATTTTTACTCCCCATGTTACAAGTGACCCAAGAGCCCACACCTTCACCCCCACCCTAAAGCAGTGTCCCAGCTCTGCCCCCTCTCCCCGGTGGGGCAGGGGGACCCATCTCCCTCCCATCACGGGGCAGGACCCACCTAGCCCAGACCCTCCCCAACAGAAATCATGCCAGGCACCCCGGCTCCCATCCTGGCATCTTCCCAGCTCCCTCTCCCCTTCAACCAGGAACAGCACCCAGGTACCAGCTGTCCCATCCCCACCTCACACCAGGGTCCCTGCATCCTGCTCCGCAGCCCTTCCCCACCACCGAAGAGGCCCCGGGCGCCCAGCCCTCCACCCTACCACTCACTCCCACCCGAGACGCGACCGTCCCGCCTTAAAGCGCTCCCCCACAGAGGGTGCGGGCACCTCGCCCCGCACGGGCCCCAGCCGCCCGGTCCCTCCCCGCTCTGCCGAACCAGGGCAGGCCCCGGGCGCTCAGCCCCTCACCCCCTCGTCCCGGGGCGGCCCAGCCCGGCCCAGCACTCACAGGCGCAGCTCCCGGTGCTGAAGCAGAGCCCGGCGGCGGCAGCGGCGGGGACGACTGAGCGCGAGCCCAGGGCTGAGCCGCTGGCGCCGGCGGAGGCGGAGCGAGGGTGTGCCCTGCTCAGGCCGCGCCCCGGGACACGCCCCCCGCCCGCCGGAGTTGGGGAGGGGAGGGGAGGGCCTGGCTGTGGGGGCGCCTCAGCACCGCCCCCCGCTTCTCTCAGGGCCGCCAACCGGGTGGCCGCGCTCAGCGCCCACCTCGGCCCCGCGCCCGGCCGCGGAGTCACCGAGGGGGGTGGGAGGTGCCCGGCCCGGGCAGCCCCGTCGCCAAAAGGCGAAGCCGTGGCCGCGGGCGGAGCGCTCGAGCCCGAGCCATGCGCCTCTCCCTCAGCGCGGGGCGGGCGCGCGGTTGTCCCCACCGGGCCCAGCCACCGCCGCCGCCGCCGCCAAGAACCGGAAGTGGCGTTCAAGGGCCGCGCCGCCCATCTCCGCCGTCGCGGGCGGGCGTTCTCGCGAGAGCTGGGGGCGGGACGAAGCCTCTGACAGTGGGGGCGGGGCCTCGTCGTCACCGGCGGCGCGCGGCGCCCCGTTCCCTCCGCGCTAGAGGACACGGCCAAGATGGCGGCGTCTGCGGCGGTATTGCGGTACCTGGCGCCGGTGGGCGCCCGCCTCGCCCGCCTCCCGCCGCAGGGCCGCGCCGCCGGGCGGCAGCTCCAGCCGCGCAGGGGGATCCGCCTCTCCGCGCCCGCCGCCATACAGGTAGCGGGGCCGCCGCGGGGAGGGGTGCCCCGAAAGAGGGCTTGGGGGAGAGGGGCTCGTCCTCCCCAGGGGAAGCGTCCGGCCCCGGGGCGGTTGGGCGGGGAGGTGACTCTGCTTCCCTGGCGTGTGGGGATCCCGGCGGCTACCGGCCGTGTCCCCGCCCAGCCCGGCTGCCGCTGTCTCGCAGGTGACGGTGCGGGACGCGCTGAACCAGGCGCTGGATGAGGAGCTGGAGCGGGACGAGCGCGTCTTCCTGCTGGGTGAGGAGGTGGCCCAGTATGATGGCGCCTACAAGGTATGTGGATGCCGTTACCGGGCCGGGAAAGGGCCTCTGGTGGGCCCTGACTCCTCTCTCCACCCCTGCAGATCTCCAGGGGTCTCTGGAAGAAATACGGGGACAAGAGGGTGATTGACACGCCGATATCAGAGGTAAGGCTGCCGTCTCCCCATCCCTGGCAGTCCCTTTGTCAGCCACTCCTCTGGTGCTTACCTCTGGGTTTCCTTCTCTTCCAGATGGGCTTCACAGGAATTGCTGTTGGCGCCGCTATGGTTTGTAAATTTGCATTTCTCTACTGATCTTAAAAATGTAAAATAAACTATTTTAATATAAAAATACACTAATACATATTTTAATATATTTAATAGGCCGGGTTGAGACCAGTGTGTGAATTCATGACGTTCAACTTCTCCATGCAAGCGATTGATCAGGTGATAAACTCCGCTGCCAAGACCTGTTACATGTCTTCAGGATCCATCGCTGTTCCCATCGTCTTCCGGGGCCCCAATGGGGCATCAGCTGGAGTCGCTGCTCAGCACTCTCAGTGCTTTGCAGCTTGGTACGGGCACTGTCCGGGACTGAAAGTTGTTAGTCCCTGGAGCTCAGAAGATGCTAAAGGTCTGCTGAAAGCATCAATCCGGGACGATAACCCAGGTGAGCACAGGCAGATCATGGCAATACCTGGAACTCAATCCTGAAAAGAACGACCGTTTTCCCCTCCTGCCCCATCTGAAACAACAGCAAAAAGATTGTTAAACCCTAAAACACTTAAGGTTGCTTTACTGCAGCTTTCTGCTACTTCAAAAGCACAGAAGTATTTATTCTTTTCCTCACAGTCACTTGCCTCACTAGCTGTAGACTAATTCTGTCCTGGTGCCAGCAACCTATCTTTAGGGCTAGTTTGGTACCAATCAGGAAACTCAGAAACATTTATGAATCTGTGATAAAGGTGTTAAAAAGGATGCAGATGAATCAGGAGGAGTTCTTGCATATACCATGTCTACGTAATGCATTTTTACAGATCATGAAATTCTGATGATAAATTTGGAACATTATTAACTAAAAGTAGGGCAGTTGTGTTTATTTTTCAAAAACATGCATGCAAAACCTAAGACCTTTCTAAAACTTGCAATTCTGTTGTTAAATAGCAAAATTTAAAGACTTGATCTCATTTAAAATTAACTGTAGACAATTTTTTAAGTAATTCAGCATTGAAGCAAACTGTGAGTTATTTATTTATTTTTACTTGCTTCCACAAACATACTCAAGTCCTTGTTGCCTGGCTGGGCTGTAGCATTTTGAGCTAGTCTGCTGCAGCACTGTTAATCAGTCGTCCTCTGCCTGCAGATTTACATGTTAATCCAAATGTGTTTTCTTCTAGTTGTGATGCTGGAAAATGAATTACTGTATGGTGTTCCCTTTGAAATGTCTGAACAGGCACAGTCAAAGGATTTTGTTATTCCAATTGGAAAAGCCAAAATAGAAAAGCAAGGTAAACTGAGAATACCATTTATTTCCTTATTAACTGAACTACTGGGGGGCTTTTTTAACCTCTCAGATATTCAGAACACTGCTGTTGTTGGGCACAGAAAAGTATTTCAAATGTTAAATATTCAAATAGGTTTTTTTTATCCAGTAGTAAACTGTTTTTCTGTTGACATATAAAGAAGGATCACCTGATTCTCTATACATCACCTAAACCTATATCCTTCTAAAGGATTTGTTCCATAGTATAGAAATGGAGTAGGTGATGGCTGAAAATTTTTTCCTCACCTTAGTACATAATTTTTGTCAAAAATGCAAAGAGAGATCACTGTAGTATTTCAGTGCCTTTGTTCATAATTGACCACTAAATTCTGTGAAAGTTTGAGATGGATAATCCAAAAACTCCATTAAATCTCTCTTCAGTTTCCTGAATTAAAGGGTAAAGTTTGTGTCTTAACATAATCCTGCTGCTGTTCTTCATGCTATATATACATATATATATATAGAATACTTAACATTTCAAATACTTAAATTTACAAGAGCATCCTAATGTGACCTTGAAAGGAATCTGACATCTAGAAAAAAGCTCTAAATCTTGTTTTCCTTTAACACCTTTTCTGTTCTAGGAACTCATGTTACGTTAGTGTCACACTCAAGACCTGTGGGACACTGTTTGGAAGCAGCTGCTGTACTTTCCAAAGAAGGTGTAGAGTGTGAGGTGGGTGGGGTTTCTGTTGCTTTTCTCTTTCTCTGCAGCAGGGGTAGGGAAAAAGCAGAGGGGCTTTGCATTCAGGCTCTACAAAACTTCAGTGTATTAACCACAAGCTTCTTATATTTGTAAATGCCTGAACAGCACGTGCATTTCACGTTTCTGCATTTGACCTTTTTATCACAAAGCTAAGGCAGAACTACTGATGACTTTCAGATTGACCCAGCTGTGTGGGAGGCAGAACAGTGACACTACGTATTTGTATGGCTGTGTCTCCATATAGCAGGACTCACCTATCTCTCATTTTCCAGGAGCCACCAGAACCTGTTCCACACAATCTGCCAGCATAAAGTGTTAGAAATTTTGCTACCTTTTAGATTGTATTCGAAGTCAGAATAGATGAAAATGCTAAAGGATATTGCACCCAAGCAGTGGTAACCAACAGGCTTAGATCATAACAAAGCTCACACAGCACCCCGCTCCTTTTCTCCCCTAGGTTATAAACCTGCGCACCATCCGGCCCATGGATATTGAGACGGTGGAAGCCAGCGTTGTAAAGACAAACCATCTTGTAACTGTGGAAGGAGGTTGGCCGCAGTTTGGAGTAGGTGCTGAAATCTGTGCCAGGATCATGGAAGGTACTGAGTTCTGCAATAATTACGTTAATCTAATTCCCTAGTCTAAATCCTGGCGAGTTCTTGATAAAGCCCGGGGAAGGCAAAGTTAGGGGATTTTATCTGAGGAGCTTGAGCCCAGCTGTCCTGCTCCAGAGAGTTTCAATGGGTGGTTCTGGCTCATTTTCCGTTGAGTAATTTTAATCCCTGGATGTGACTGTGTAAGCAGCAGGATAGAAGCTTTTTGTCTAAACTGTTGTGCATGAAGAGAAACAAGCAGGAGCAGCTTTCTCTGTAATATGAGAGCTCCGAGAACAAACCTGTTTAAATAGATTAAGATTTAGAAATTGAATTGAGAGAAAACTGTAGTCCATGGCAACCTGACAGCTGTCTTCTGTTTCAGGATCAGCCTTTAACTACTTGGATGCTCCAGCTGTGCGTGTTACCGGTGCAGATGTTCCTATGCCTTATGCAAAAATTTTAGAGGATAACTGCATACCTCAAGTGAAGGATATAATACTTGCCGTGAAGAAAACTTTGAACATCTAAGCTGTAAATACATGTTTTAAAGTCCTGCTTACAAGGTATTAATGGTTTAAGGCAAGTTGTATGCATAATTTTTGTTGTATAGTTACATGAACTTTTGTACAGTGGGGGAAGTACAGTGACCTCCCAGAATATTTATATGGGGTTACCCTCTAAGCCACACTTCATATAAGAAACAGTGTGGTAACGCTTGTTTGTTCAACAGTACAGGTGAGTTAGTGCTACTGTAGGTGGAGAAATGCTATTCTAAATTCAGAGTGAGGAAAAAAATCCTCCATTTCTGCTTGGCTCGTAATTACCAGACAAGCTGTGTGCGTTATGTCGGCTCTAGTGGTGGCTGAGTGGAGAACTGCAGTGAGCAAGAGGAGGTGCTGAGACCAGCCCTGCAATGCTGTACAGCTCTTCAGGAGCCCGTGGTCGCAAGGCTCATTAAAAAGGTCAAAGGATCAAACTAGCTGCCCAGAGCAGCTCTGGAAGCCTGGGGAAAGGGTTTAGTTAGCAGAGCACTCTGCTTGTGCAGGAAAGCTTCTGCACAAGAGCTTAAATAAACATCCTGATCCCCTTCAGTACGTGATGGGAAACACTACCTAAGTTTTCTTTACTAGCTGCCACATAGAGTGATAAAACAAACTTGCCCAGATGCTTTGCTTTTATGTTTTCATTTGTTCTTTTTTAAGCTCATCATATGGGCTAACAATAGCATAGTTCTTACAGTGCTTATAGTTCTTGCTTTATTCAGACGCACAGAGCCTGGGTCTGAAGCAGCAGTGGCGTAGATTGTGTTTGGAGAGCTGGGAAACAGTTGCTGCAGCCTTTTGACAGATCACCACATACCAGGGTGTAGCTGAGGGGCTGGTCCTGGCAGGCAGGGAGAGCTCTGCTCAGCTTTGTTCAGCAGCTTCTGGTGCAGGGTGCAAGCTGCCTTGGGAGCAGGCAGAGCGTGGCTTGCTCTGGGGCCCGGGCAGGGCCTTTCCCCTGCACTGCTGGAGAGGAGACACCTGCCTCGGGAAGCAGACAGAGGAGCTCGGGTCCTGTTTCCGTCAAGGGCCAGAAATACCTTTCAGGGTATTTCCTTTACTGGAAGTACCGTGGGGTTCTGAAGAAGTCTGGCTTGCAGGTGCAGTCCCAGCTAAGACACCCATCACCACACTGCTGGAGGAATTCCATTAACATTTTAATAAAAATGACTGAATATCACAGGTTACATGAAACTTTGTACAGACATTCTCTGCATAGTAACAAACACCGATGTACTTGAATTTAAAAAATGGATTATCTATAATCCTTTAAAGTGCAATTTGTTTAAGGTTTTAAATCAAAAAGGATCTTTCAATAAAGTTTCATCTTAGAATTAACTTGAAGTAACTTTGCATTTAACTGAATCAAGAATAATATCCCAGTGCCCTATTAACTCCCATTTCAACTGTTTCCTCACTTAAAAACACTTTCCCTTAAGAGTTCCAGGTAGGACATCCATTTAAACAAGTTTAATGAGACAGCATTTTTACTCCACCAGCAAAGACGGTGGGAATAAGATTTAATTCTCCAGTTCCCTCACCTGTGCAGTATGCTTAAGGGTCAGGTAGTTGGATTATCTAAAATAAAACTTGCTGATTTAATGAAACAAGAATTAAGATGAGTTACAAGTGCATGGAAGAGAGCTGAAAAACTGAGTAGACTAAAACCACACTCCTGTAATTTGAAAAAAAAGGGGAAGAGTAGAAAAAAAACATCATAGAATGCATTAATTCACCATGATCATGGGCTTTCCTAGTTTCAGATTTTTATTTAGCTGTATAGAAATTGCTGTACCCCTGAAGCTGTAGCTAGAGAACAAAGTCCTTGAAACCAAGTGAAGAACGGAGTACTTATCACAGCGTGGCAATTCAGACAAGACAGTGCTGCTACTCAAGGAAAGCTGGAAGAGGGGTAAATGGAGCGACAGCGTGATTAGCCACTCTGTGCTGGTGGATCAGTCGCCAGTCAGGAGGGTCTTGTTCCTAGACAGCACAGGAGGGGGAGAGGGAATTCAATCCTGGTATGGCCTCAGCTGATCCTGGGAGCACTGTAGTCGCACGTCTGTGTTTTCTTCAGAGTTCCTTTCTGAAAGTTTTGAATGGAGCTGAGTAAGGCTCCTCGGCTTGCGCTGACATTGGGCTGCGGGCTTGGCTGCGTTGGCACCTCTGCATTCGGAGGAGGAGGAGGAGGAGGAGGAGCTGCTGGTGGCAGGGGTGGTGGTGGTGGTGCTGGGGGTATTGATGACGCTCCTGTTGAGTTGAGGAGAAAAGATGTACTTTGGTTATGTCAGGGAGGTCCTGCCGCAGAGGACTGTGGCTGTTAGCTGGACTTTGTCAGTCCTGCACTAGTCAAACCAAAGTGGAGTGTGAAGAACAGAATGGATGAAAAATGCCAAAGTGATCAAATCCCTCTATCTGCAGGTGAATTGTGTCATCTGAGACACCTCTCAAATGAAGTGCCTGAAGTGCAGAACACATCTCAGATGTGATACTGTGCTGAGGGCAATGGAGATCACTTAACAGGACTTCCCAGCTTCAGCTTCCCTCGCATGTCCCCTGTGAAGCAGTTTGTGCTTTGGGTCATGAACAGGAACAAAGACTGGAAGCAAGCCTCACTATTTACTAACTTCACACTCTTATGAAGGACCACATCACTGTAGTATCTGTGAGGCTTGCTTGGTCAGATTATACTTCCTTTTTAAAGTAACTGCAGATAGAGTTTTCAGGAAGTGCTTTACACTTCCACAGTACTGTCAGACTGTCCAAACATGTCAAAAATGCTTGTTTCACAGGCTGAATGAATCACACTCACCTGCCACTCTCAGCACTTGCCTGCCTCTCATGTTCCCAACAGTTACCTTTGTGCTCTGGCCCTTGCTTTCTACCCCATCACATCCACCTCATGCTGCTCATCGTGCCTCAGCCTCCACATCCTGACTCCCTGGGAAGCCAGAGCTCGCAGTGGCATATGCAGGCAGCTAGCTCAGCAGCAAGGGCCTGCCTGGAGCTGCTTCCTGGCAGCTCAGATCTAGGCAGGTGTCCTTATTTGCCCCAACCAGCTCTGCCAAACACTCGGATCTTGTGCAGCTCTGCTGCTGCACGTTGCACCATCCTTTCTACACACAAGTACATTCAACAATCCAGGCAAGAGTAAGACCAAAGGGCTTCAGAGGCGATTCCTGGTTTTTCTCCAAGACCTCCCTCCACACGAAGGTGGCATTTGCAGCCCATTGCCAGCTGCATGGGGAACGATGGGCCTGTCTTGTCTCATATTCTGGAATGAGTAGGGGCATAATGATTATTACCATAAATCTATTCAATGGTGTATTTCAACTCCAGCATCTAGATGATGAACTATTCCATAGTAAGACTAGAGAGACAAAGAGCATCTGTAGTCTCGCCTCCAGTAGCTCTAGCCTACGAAGAGGAATACAGCAGAACTATGATACTGAAGGACAACAAAGCAAAACAACATGAGCTCAACCAAGAGACTATGATTACTAAAGTGGAACTGCTTGCTGTGAAGTAAGCAAACACCAAGCAGTTAAAGGACGTTACGCTGCACAGACTCAAGAGTCATTCGATGACGGATAAAGCTCAACTACAGAAAACAGAGTCGGCAAAGTTTTCTGTGCTCTACTTCCTCACTAACACTCACTCTTAGACCAACAGTTAAAAGGTTAACTGCTGTAATTAAAAAAACCAGTCATACTAGATGAAAGTCAAAACTCAAATCTCCCTGATAATTCTATTTGTACTGGTCTTTGAAGAGACACTTGTCCCATACAGAAGCAAGTTCAAAATGCACAGTATTTGCACAAAGCGTCCACTTTTGCCAGTGAACATTAGTTCACGCTGCAACTGTAGCACTTCCAACCCTTCAGAAGAAATTCCCATTGACATGAAAACCCTCTGTGACAACAAAACATGGAAATACATATTGGGCTCTTCTTCACTCTCCTCCCTTCCAGAGGAAATGCTGGAGTCTAGCAGAAATACCAGAGCTCAACTGAAACAATTTAACATACCTGTTGCATGTGGATCAACTGTTTTCTTACATAATCAAAACATTACATAGTGTTAGCACAAACTGAAACAAACTGCATATTGATGCCTTGGGGCCATCTAGCTTACCCAAATCTACTTGTTACTCTAGCCAAAGATACACGACAGTTTATTATTAGAAATACTGGAAAACCATCCCCTAGGTTAGCATCCTCCTGTTTGTCATGTGTGTACAGACTGACAGCAAAGCAAAACTTGACACTTTGCCACAGGAAGAACAAGACCAAGAACATCTTGAGTAACCTCTCTTGTGGTTAAAGTGGTCAGAAGGACTGGCATACCAACACTATCACCACACTGATCAGATAACTTCTGTAAAAGAGCCAAGACCAGCTAATCGTAAATTAAATGGCTTGAAAGAGATGCCAGAGAACAAAGATGAGATTTTTGGCTGGAATTGCAAGGTAAGGTTGAAGAGGCTATGCAAGAAGTTTAGGGACTGACCATGAAAACAGCAGCCAGGGCTCTATGGAATACAAATACAATGGTAACATGCAGTGAAGGAAGGTACACATTGGACAGAGAGGGTGGCAAAAAAACCATAAAGTGCTTGGACCACTAAATACTATTAGGCCAAGACTCCATGTGTTAGCTTCATATTTTGGTCTGGTTATTTTACAACAGGAGTAGAAAAGACAGAAGTAGAGGCCATCTTCCTTCCTGGAAAATTGTTAAATTCCTCAGGACTCGGTGAAACTGAGCTGCTAACACCATCATACAATTAACTCTTGGGAGACTCATTACAGACTACAATAATTCTTAACCTGAGCCCTGCCTTAAAACTCAAATACACACAGGTTTTAGACTGGTATCTGACTAGCTACGAGCACTACATTTTGAACCTATTCATCACGAGCACTATTCTAAAAAATCTTCAAACTCACTGATTTCAGTTAGTCAAAACCAAGCTGTCCCTCCCTTCTTAACATGAGTGGTGCAAAGGAAATTGTAGTTCACACTTGCATACTCAGATGCAGTTACAGCTGCAGACTAAATTGTTCTGCACAACAGTGAAATACTTGCCTATAATTACTAGAAAAAACCTGCATTTGAGCCAAGCGCTCGGTTATCACTACACCTTTCTAATACACCTGTTGGAAGAAGTTGCCTGCAAACACACATTTTACTCATTCATGCAGTTGTAAGAATAAAACACTCAAACAAGAACTTACCAAGGGTTTTTTACAGGGACATTTTTGTTAAAAGAGTGTGTTAAAAGGAATAGGAAGTAAATCAGATGCTGTAAACTTGATGCCTGAATTGAAACAAAAACTTAATTATGAATTTACAGTGACAGTAATTGTGCAAACAGCATTAAAAACTTGTCTGAGAATGGGGTGCAAACAAAATCATTTTAGTGATAGCGTTTTTAAAGATGCTGTATTTCATTAAAATAATCCATAAGGATGTTCAGATCTTTTTCTTCTATTCCCTCCCAATACTAGGCAAGTTCAAGATTTGCATTCAACTTTCCCATACAGAAACAGAGCATCTTTAAAGAGATAAATCAGCATTAGCTTACTTTTCTGAAAATTCACGTTCAAAATGATGCATGCTCTATTGAAGACAGCAGAGAAAGAGAGAGGACACAAGTTAATCATCTGGTTCTCGTGTCAGAGTGAGAAAAACAGATACTGTTAGCTGAAAAGTTAGTATAAAAATCAATACATTCTTATACACTGACAAATAGGAGGGTATCAGGATGACTTTTTCATATTACATATACAACACATTGCCTGATTCTGAATAAAAACACCATTTTCCATGCTATAAGCATTATTATACTCGATGAACAAATACAACACACATGCTTTCAGTTGCACACACCATAATTCAAGCTTTACAGGATTAAAGTGCATTTAGAGAGATTTAGCAAGAGATCTGCAGAAAGATCAGCCATAGAAGACAAACTCCATTCACCTCAAGGACACTTTCTGTTGTGTTAAATCCTGTATTTACACTTAAGGCTGCATATGTCAGAGACACTCAAAGAAGAGCACTTTCTAAAGCATTCAAACTGTCTTCCAGGAAGGTGAAGGGCAGAAAAGATGCACCATATGGGTGCGTACAAAAACATATGTCATACTGAAGGATTCAAAAAACAGGTCACAGAAAAAGACAGCTAAAGTTAACTACAACTTTTAACTGTATTCCTACAAGGAAGCAAAAATGGCACCCTCCAAACTTCCCTTTATTGTAAGAGAGTTTGCTGGTATTTTATGGTCATATTGGATCTAGAGAAGATGCAGTGACACATAAATAACCCATACCACAGTCTACATTCCTTCTGAAATAGCAGATTTGCAAGGAAGTAAAGAATTGTGCAAGTGGGGGGGGGGGATAAAAATCAAATATTCAAGGGAGAAAGTCAGAACCATGGGAAGTTACAGCAGAATGACTTGCCACATCAACAAAACCAGCCCAAAACATTTTAGTCAATGAAAAAAGTCCATGAAAACCTACATTGGTAGTAGACACCTTTCGCCTCAGAGCAGGTCACACAGTCAAGCTGTCATTATGAAGCCATCTGAAGCTAGCAATCACTTCAATTTCCAGTCTGTTTTGCACTGAAAATACGCCTTTGTCCAGAGACAGAGCACCTCAACATGCGAGAAACCCCCCGAATGAGGTTCCTGCCCCAGAGCATGTTAGTGTGGAGCCCAGTCCCTTTGGTCAGTGTCTCTGGCTCTGCATACACCTACAGACTACATTGATTTGGTTGGTTACAGGGCAGGACAAGGGCAAGAGCTCCTGTTTGGTACACTTCGCCATGCAGCCTTCATTTTGCCGTGGCATTGTATCAGCAAGATGCATTAAGATGCCATGATTCTAAAGCAACCAGAAAGACTGAAAGCCTCATTCACCTGTTGAGAGTCATCTCATCACACAGATACCCACAAGCAATTTTGGTTTAGAGGTAAATACCCTTAGTACAGGGAAAGAGAGATATATAAGCTATGGATGCTTCATTTGTCACAAAGAAAGTCCCACCATGGGGCCAACAAGTCTTTCATCAGGTCAGTAATAGCATCCTTGCTTACAACAGCTAAAACGACAACATTGCTGGTGAATAAATAAATAAATAAATCAGGCATGACAGCTTTCTCTTAGAACTAATATCTGAAGTCTCTTCTATGCATTCTACTCACAAAAGCATTCCTGAAATGGTGCCACTTGCCTGGACACCCCATCAAACGGATCAGAGCCGTCAGCACATTGAAGCACTTCCCAACCTGAAGGTGGGTAGGGCCCCGTGCACTGTGCCAAACGGTGCGGATCCCTACACGTTGTCACGAGCACACTGGCAGCAAGGTGACTGTCACACTGTGACAATGTGGCTTGAACAACAGAGCTGAGTTTTGAGCCCAAACTTAAGCCATTTTTAGCCATTTCAGCCACATCTACACAAGTTTATGTGTAGATGCCTGCATCACGTGCTCAAAGCTTCAAAAAGGTTTCAACCAGGATCCAACAGGTTCGAGTTAAAGTGTAAGTAACAGATAGTTTTATTGCAATAAATAAATAAATAAATGGTGTTTTCTAAACATCTGCCCATTTTGGATAGGCATAAGGTTTTCTTTTGCATTTTCAGCTACTTCTTTATTAAAGCATACAGACCTTGAAATAAACCCTCCAGCTATGAGTCAGCACATCCAAAGAACAGCGCTGTTATTGTGCAACACAATAACAGTAATTACCTCGTTTAGACTAACTGGGAGAAGTTAGTTCAGAAAATACACACTTCAACACACCCTCAACTTGAAGGAGGAATGACTAATTTGAATTTCAGCATGACTGATCTGAATCAAGTCACACAGACTGCAGTGTCCTTCAAGAGCCCATACAGAGCAAAGGCAAATTTGCCTGCATTGCTTTAGTTAACGACTCATAGAAAGTTCCCAGGACTAGAAATCACATGGCATGAATCACAGTAACAAATGGTGATGCTATGGACTGCTTCTCTAGAAATGTATTCCATTAACACCTTTTGCTGCTAATGTTTGCCAGTGCTCCTCTTCTAGCCTTTCATACTGAAGCACATCCACTGCCATTCAGTATTCACATTTGTAACCAAACTTTCATGAGCATTTTTATTGCCGACTTAAACAGATTCTTCACAACTTCTCACCACTCATCCTAAACATTAGCTGAAGTATCTGCACAGCTACCCATAAAATCAGAAAACAGAACAGGCCAAAAATAATACAATATTTTTAACCCAAATCAGTCTCTGGTTTGTTTCTACCAGTCCTACCGATGTTATCAATGGGCTGTAGCAGAACTGGCAGGATTTATGCAGCCCATGCCAGTGAATTTGTCACACACGAAATTCCTGAAACTACAGCACGGCTGTACAGGTGTAAAGAGACAATACACAGAAACAAGGGATCAACAAACAGTATTTCAGAATCCATAAATATCAGAACAAATGCATACTGCAATGTCAGGCCCAGAAAACGCCTAGCAAGTAGCAATGTTGGTAGGACTGGAGTAAGCAAGCACTTGTCCTCTGTGGGTAAATCATTATCACATATATCTCAAGAAAGGCTATTAAGTAAAAAAGAACAGTATTAAAAGGTTCTCTATGGCCCTCAAAAGAAGCCACACATCCATACTCAGGCTGACACAAGATAAGTGTCATCTCTGTGTTCCATTCTTGAAAACTACCATCCCTGGGAAAAACACCCGCAGCTGGGGGGAGGGGGGCACGTATAAAAAGCAAAGAAAAAGACAAACACTGTAGTGACTCTTGAACTTACCTGCTGTAGAGGGCGGAGTGGGAGATGATGGAGATGTTAATGGGGAACTCGCCCCAGAACCTGCTAAATAAAACAACAGTCTAGTAACTAAAGCTGTGACATTCAAATTCAACAGTCAGACAAGACAAATTGTTGGAAACAAGCCAACTTTATTGACTGAAGATCCAGTCCTGCATCCACTGAAATATTGAGAAAGATTCCCATTCGCAGGACAGTGTCACTCAGACCCGATCTGAACAGAGAGGCTTTACAGTACACAGTATCAGGGGAGGTCCAAGCACATAGGAAGCACACTCAACAGTATTCCTCAATGGGAAACACTTCTGCTGCGTAGGCTGTTGGGTTTCAGTGTCCAAATTCTGCTCTCCTTAAGAGTCGTGCCACTCTATGGATGGCACCCCATTTCTCCTTCTAAGAGATGATTTTCAGTCAGTTGCTGTACTCCACAAATTACTGTGATAGATCTGACTATTCCACAGTAGGCTGCTTTTGAACACATTTTAGCCAAGCAAGTCAACCCTGTTAAACTCTGCAGCAGTACTGACCATTACTTTCAACTAAATGAAGACCTGTCAAAGGCTTTGTTGTTCTAGAGTTTGGCACTGAAGCAGCAATTAAACAGATAATTTTCTCATTCATCTTAACACCTTACTATGGAATACAAATCATCACAGAGTTTCTTGATGAAGCCTGTATTATTAAATGGCTCAAATAACAGACATCATTATTCCACTCAAATATCAAACAGAATGAAGAGACCGATTAAATTTTTTTTTTGAGGAATGGGGCACAGAAGAGTGAATCTATTGATTTAAATTAGACAGCTGAATGTTTTAAGCCAGAAAAAGACAGGAGCAACTAAAGCATTGACATAGCTGTGTAGAAGTAAGCTCTTCTCTCTGTAGTTACCTGAGTTATTTGAATTGCTGTATTTTGCTGAGTGTTCTTCCCCACTTTCATAGGCAGAGCGTTTTGATTTCTTTAAAATGGAGCAGAAGAAACAGAACATGAAAATGAATAATTACTTTTTATGATAAAGACTGAACAGCCAACTCACAGTTTATCAATTCCCAATGTCCCTCTTCCCCACATCCAACACATGCTGCCATGATGACAACAGCAGAAAGGCTGTTCCACGCTCAAATATCTCCAGGCAAGCAACCAGGGCAACTCCAGCCACAAGGGAAAGGCAGAAAACTGACCCACCAAAAAGGAATTGAAATGCAGACAGCATGCTGCAGGAGCACACTAAAACAGTCTCCAATACCCTCAGCAGGCAGCAGGAAGCAGCACAGGTTGTCATATTTGTATGAGGTGTTAACAAAGACTGTTTTCATACAGCAACCTCAAGAAGGTTAAACCAATATGCAAGTCAGCTGCTATTGTAACTTAAATTTCTTGGGAAGTTTATCGCTTAGATACAGAAGTGAAAGTAAACAGGAAGCAGTACAGAGAAACAGGACAGGATAGAGCCATGAACCTCTGGTTGTGCATGCTAAACATTCAAAATAGACAGACGTCTTTTTCTGTGTGAGAAACCTATCTAAAGATTGCTTACTTTTCGTGCTAAGATCTTCCTTTTCTTTTTTTCTTCTTCAGAGCCATGATGAGATCGAGCTCTTGTCAGCCTTCTGTGCTGGTGAATCTTCAAAACGAGGGGAAAACCAGAAAAAAAACATGTTAAGATCTTAAATGTTTTCAAAGAAAGCATATATTTGGGATACAAGAAAACACACTGTAGTCACTTTGCGTGTTTACTTTTCTCTTTTCATTTTTGGTTTTTATCTTTACTTTTCCTGGTAGAGGATGGAGTCTCATACTGCAGTTAAAATGATCCTTTAGCTTAAAAGCCACTGCTTGTGAAGCTAACAGATGTTCAACAACTCCTCATACTGCATTTTTGGGTAAGCAAATCTGTTGAACAAAGCCTTTATTACTCAAAATCACTTTTGAGTAAAAACTCTTTCCCCATGTAAAAATGATAAGAGAAAACGGACTGTCTGTAGGAAAAATAGTAAAGAAATGCAGACATTACCAATTTCTGTTCTTCTGTTAATCGCTTTTCTATGCATTCCTTGGAGATTTTCAACGCCTCTTTTAGCTTAGAAGGAATCTAATACAGAGTAGAGAAGAAAAGCACAAAACATAACTTCAGCACTCAAAACTCACCATTCTTCTGATCATGTTGCTCATCTAAATCCCCAAGTCCTGGCACTATTCCCTTGGTGAAGGAGAAAAAAAGACCCTAGATGCACGTTTTCCACTCCAAACCCTAGCTACTCATCTAACATCAGGGACAAAAAAACCCACTGAATAATGGAAGGGATACACTAATGGCAGGGACAGCTAACTGGTTTGATATTTCAGTCACATCCCCAAACTGCCATGAGGCTGACAACACAAGACACATGGCATGTGCCCTCCAGAAGTGCTCTGGGGCAGGTCCCTACTGGAAGCAGATGTAGCTCTCCAGAAGTCCCAGCTCTGCACTACTGGACCTGTCAATAATGTGCTGATGGTCTCATCTAGCAAAATCAGTTTCCACAGGGCTTAGCACTTTGTTTTCTCTCACTACAAGGGACTCACATTACTTAACAGCCTCTGCTCAGATAGAGCTCCATCATGAGTCACACAAATGAGCTCCAGGACAGGAACTGCACTTGATGCTCATGGGTCACACCACACCTCCCTTCTGAGGCTGGCATAACATTCTTGGGTACAACTCAGCAAAGGAATCCAAATACTGATCACAACCACCATGAAGTCAAATAAACCCAGCTCTCCTCTATCCTGTCTGTCAATCAACATGTAGCTACCCACAGCCTGGCACCTTCACAAACTTCACAAATCAGTGTTCAACTCTACCTTGAACTGTGGTTTCTCGGAGTTTGTTAGCAGGACATCACTGAATAATCTGTGAGTGGATGAAAAAAGAAAATAATAATAATAAAAATAAAAATAAAAAGAGTATTATTCCCAAGAGATAGGAAGAACCACAGTGAGAATACTACTGGTACTCTTCACTTAATACCCACTTTCTCCTTTTCCTTCTCTGTCCTTATCCCTAGGTCACTGTTTGTTTTTTCCCCACAGGTTTTCATGTACTGCTTTTTATTTTCCAGCTCTGCTGTAAAATTAGCAGAATCCAACTGCTGTAGCCACTACTGATAGCAGAATAAGCAAGATTGTCTGAAGTATTTGGAAAGCTGATAGAACAGGTACAGAGAAGGGTTCCCCTAAAAAGAACATCTTTTCCTTAGAAGTATATGGATTCTTTAATGACAAAAGATTACTAGGGACTTTATTTTAAATTTCACCTGAAAAAAAGCAATGATTTTATTTAAGAAAAGAGCATGACTATTGTTTTAGCATTAACAACAATCATGTGAAAGATCAATGAGTGAACACAACATTTGAAAATGCTGCTTTGTCAGGGGGGTTGGACTAGATGATCTCCAGAAGTCTCTTCCAATCCCTACCATTCTGTGATTCTGTGTAAATACCTGTGAAAATATTCTTGTCCATACTCAGGCAAAGGCAACTAAAGCAAATATTCTAGTATTTTCACTCTCCCCTCTATGGTAGCAGCAGCAACAGCATAAATGATTACTCCTTTTCCATCCAAAACAAAGACACTAGAGGGCAATGTTAGTCTGAAAATAAAATGGTTAGTCCATTTCAAGATACTTTGCTCTGGAGAACATACTAGAAAACTGTCCCAGAAAGAGATCTCAAGCCTGGCTCCAAGATAAATATTTCAGAGATCGTTTGTTGCCGCTCACTATGAAAAGTTACCACAGGCCTATACTAGAGAAAACAAATGCAAGTCTAGAACCAAGTTTATAAGAACAGTATTCCTTGAAAAATTCAAAAATAAAAAACATTAAAAACTCTAAGAAAAACCTAGGAAAGTTCACCCTTGTTTACAGGGCATTTTCATGACCCTTTCTGATTACATGTCCTCAAAAAATAAAGCAAATTCATAGTTTATATGGTTATAATAAAGCTTTATAAATATTTAAATTACATTAATTGCACTGCACATCTACATCGAACACTTTTGTGAAGAGTATTGGTATGAAGAGAACGTAGGATATCATCACAGGGTGCAGTATAATATCCTACAGATCAAATACAGCGGGGCATGGATTGTTTGTTCAACATCTTTTTAAGATCTGTATATTCCTGTCTTCACAAAGTTTTCTTACAATATTACTCCCCTGCTCACATTCTTCACTCTACTTCCCACCTCCTTGTAGAGCAGAGGAAGGGAGGAGTAGAAGGAACTGAAGGCTGAGACAAGCCTGCAGTGGCTCTTCTCAATCAGGAAATACAAATCTTGGAGCACGTTCTACATGTTCTGCAACCTGTACACTGTGAGATCAGACCCAGACTTAGGTAAGGACATTCTGTCATTTATGAGGTGGTGACTCTGACACCTCGTACTTAGAAAAAAATAAAAGAACTCCCCACCAGCAGCTGTAGTTCTATGCTCAGCATGCTGGTGAAATGTCACAGCACAGTGACAGCAAATGATTTCCACAGTAACACTGTCTCCTAATTGCAGGCAGGGTGGCACTGCAGACAGGTACGATCCCCAGCTCAGTCATGTGCTGCCATTGCTCCCTTTCTGCATCCCGTACCTGCCCTTACCACTTCACTGCAGCACTGGGAGGACAGCCTGTAAGGAAATTTATTGTCTATGCCGCAGAGAATCCCTAAGCCAGCCCTGCAAGAAACCAGCCAGAACTTCTACACAGCATTTCATACCCAGACCCAGTCTAAATGTCACTGCTGAGCAAAGTAAGAGGTGTTTAGCTAGTCGTAAGTAAACTGATAGCAAAATCTACTGAAGTAGGTCTGAAGGGGACATGCAAAGGATCCTTTCTAAAGGCTTTAAAACAATCTGTAAATTACCTTAATCATGCTTGCACTACTTGAATAGCTGGATCAATTTAAACCATAGCACCATGATAAATAAAATGCATTCATAACAGCTCCAACACACCAAGAGACAAAGAAATGTTAAACGAGCATCTATCACGTTCACAATGGGATGGGTTCTGTGAAGCCTATCAGTTTTAAAGCTTCACTTGGGATACCTTAAACATCCCTCAGAACAAGGAGCAAACCTTTCTAAAAGGGAACAAGAGCAAAAAGGCTCTTCCTCCTAATATAATTAAAAACATTGCTATGAGTATAAAACAAGTAAAACAAGACTTACGGCATCTGTAAGAGCCGTGAAACAGTTGGCATGCCATTCTTCATAGCTTCACAGGTCAGAATGGATTCCAACACAGACACTACCAAAGAAAGAATAAGAATGAACACATTTTTGCACAGCAGGATAGCAAATGATTTAGAATGAACGTCTGGCACTGCTGTGGGACGTTCCCCTAAGTATTGCATCAACTAAGCAGGGATGAAGCTGCCTGGCATGTGTTTTTTATTATAATGTTACTATTACACATAAAAACTTTTCAAGAATACTAGACATGAGGTGAGGGAATCCAGACATCTAATTATTTACTATGCTCTGCTTTATCACTCAGTTAAATTAAAAAAAAAAAAAGTAAAAATACTTATTTATGTACTACATATATTTCAGGAAGGCTACATTTTCTATTTTTACAAATCCCTAACTAATTTTTTCCAGTCACAGGCTGTAAAGATCTTAGGCTGCTATTACACAGCACTTCAGCTTAGGTAAAAGGTAGGAGTATCCAGGCAGCTGAGGCTGACATTTTCTTATCTGTATACTAACCAACAAACACTGATGGTGCAGGGGGGAAGCTGTCTACTGGAATCGTATCTGGAGGTCTTCCATATGTCATTTCATACAGTAAGTGTCCAAAGCAATGTACATCAACACCTTCTAATGTCTGTGGAGGAAAATAAAAGCACAACTTGCTAGAACTAATCAGTTTTCAACAGCTGGCTGGAAAACATGATAACCCGTTAAAGAAAAAGAGTGGTCTTGCATTTGAAGATAGAAAAAAGGAATCATTAAGACAGTTCCTAACCAACGACCATTTCCTTGCATAACTTTAGCTCAAACAAAATCTTCACACCTCAAGCTAAAGAAGCTACTTTCTGTATGTGATGATACAAATGGGATAGCAGTATATTCTGTAACAACACAAAGCAGTAAACTCCTTTCATACATAGCAGTGTAGAGAGCCATACAGGGATACAAATCACAACCAAGCACATTTTCCTAGCTAAGTCAATCAGCAAAGACTGAGATTCATAATATGATCAGCTGTCATTTTACAGGGAGGTAGATAAAAAGACAGCAAAAATTCACGCCAAACAAACCTGGAAGAGTCTCCTTCACTCCTTCTTAAGTTTGTGCAAGCTGTACATACATGCTAAGCTCCCAGAAAGCATATTTCCCAGATTTTTGAATGCAGTTAAAACAGAAATAGCTTCTCTTACTGGAAGAGACTTGGAGCTTTGATGGCACTAACAGATTTGGACTAACCATGAACTTTTTATTGTTTCTTTGACAACAGAGTAGAACTTGTTTAGCAAGGTCAGCAAGTAGCTGTCTCGTTGTAATAAATTCTGTACAGCACCACGAGCATTTAAAGGCAGGGTAAGATGCTGGCTGAAAGACTGCATTGCTGCAACAAGGCAAATTTGGATTTCTATTTTTGAAGGAAGATAGAAATTTGCATTGCAAGCCTGCAGGTAAAAAACACCCTTCAAACAAATAAAAATTAGCTTTTAATAGCTTGATGTCTGCAAGCATCTAATCAATTTTCACAGTATTCCCACAAGACAAGGCTGGTTACTGCTCCCACCATAATAAGCTGTGCTCATTGTACAGACATACAAGGGAAAAAAATGTGGTAGACAATATGTGCATTCCTATGAAATACAAGACCAGGGTGGAAAGAGATCTTAAAATAGCTGCAGTTTACCTCTATTTGTGCCAGCACTGCTATCACAAAAAACACTCATGTGTGCTCCCCTTCTACCTGCTTACCTTTGGCCTCAGCCTCACTCCAGCATGCTGCAACAAAATTGCTGTGCAGCCAAACAGTGATTTGGAGGAAGCAGAAAAAGGATTTGATGAAGAAAAAGCTCAGATTAAATAAAAGAGAGACCTTTTTTTTTTTTTTTAATTCCAGTCAGTTCTCCACAAACAGCAGTTGAGGATAAAGGGATGCATAAAAGTCAGCTGAATTGTCTGAATCTTACATTAATTTTCCTAAACTGTGAGAAGTATGATCGGTAAAATGATGGAAGTCCCAACAAGGAATTTTCTAGATCCAGTAACTTGCAGGTGTCCCCATCCAACATCACATTGGCAGAGTGAAGATGGCCGTAAGGAAATCCTTTCTCATGCAAGAATTTTAATATCTGAAAAAAATCCAATACAGAAGCACTGTCACAAGATGCTCTGATGATCTCTTACATACTCTAGTACTAAAGCAGATACATAACAAATGAGGCCTCTCTTTGGAATGCTTGCTTAACTTGGTCTTCTGTCTCCATTATCTTTGTCTGACTATTCCTTTCCATTTCACTCGTAACATTTCTCACAAAACAAACATTTGATGCTGCTCCTCAAAGCAGGCTTATAGGCACCTCCCAAAGGGATCTGGAAACTAAAATCCACAACTCTACTGAATATTACAGTTTAAATAAAAATAAATAAATAAATAATCCATGACAATGAATTTATGCCACATGTTCTGCAGGCTAAGAATGATTTCTTTCCCTTTTTCCACAAGGGAAAAACAAGACTATCACCTCTCTCCCACTTAAACTCCACACATACCAACTGCCTTTTCTTTTTTTTTTTTTTCAAGTCAGAAATGGCCTCACACATACCTATCTAAATTCAACTCCCAGCAACTAATCTCAATTTACATTTAGCTTTGAAGTCTGCTGCTGAAATAAATCTTGTGTGCTCAAAAGTTTGTCTACTTTTTCTAGTTAAACCAGTTGTCCTCAAAAAAAAAATCATAAAGGCTGGTAAACAGAGAGAAAACAAATACCTCTAATATTTGCCTTCCATATGTTTTTATTTGCTGAAGTTCAAGACCTTGAATTTTTTTAGGATTGCAATACTTCTTCAGGAATGGGTCTTTTGGCTTTGTCTTTAAAAAGAAAAACACATATCAAGTATCATGCTCAGAAAAGCCAGTAATTGTCTTAGTTTGCTTAGCAATAGATGGCCAAGAGTTTTAGAAATGACAGAGTATTGTCATTCTAGCAAACATTCTATCATTTGATCTGGGAGGCACTGGGGAGACATTACCTTATAAATAAGGTCCTTCAGAGTCCCCTTTTCACTGAATGGTCTAATAAACAGTGCTGAAGATTCGTTGGCAGTGGCAAAAGTGATTTTGTATATATAGGGATGCTGCCGAGAGAAGAAACTGTAGGTAAGCTTTAGATGACAGATTCTGTAATTCATTTTGCTTGATTCACAAGTAAGAAAAGATCTGCCTGAATGTTATATTTAAAGTAATAAATTGGATTCTGTCAGTGACATTTGCTCAAGTTACTCAGTCATAACCTGGAGTAAATGCAGAGAAAACTTCACAAGAACATTGTTCAATTTCCACATAAATTATAAAACTAAACAAACCAAATTATCTTTTAACGAAATGCACTCCATTATCACTTACCCAGGAGTAGCTTTACTGCAGGTTTAAGTCATGCTAAGCTAATAAATTAATTCACTGTTTTATACAACTATGGCACATAAGGAAACTCAGCATTCATCACTGTCATAACAGTTTTATGTATTCAGAAATTATTACAACTTCCCCCAGCTTTGTTGGAAACAGTGACTTGTGCAACATATAAACTAACTGAAATTCCTAGTTAGGAAAAGACCTATGTCTTGTTCATGTCTTAATTTAATACATCATTTTCAGTCCGGTTTGGAGGTTGAGAACCTCTGCTTTTCAGCCTCTTCTGTTGAGTGCATCAGCTGAGTTCCAGGACTGCACAGAGGTTTACCAGCTTAAATACCATTCTTTTCAGCCTGTCTCTCACACGCTATCACCAAAGAGAAACTCCTTTTGGAGTCAAATGCTAGTTTTTCAGAGATGCCTACTGCATTTATAACAAGGCATTGCACAAGAGCTTAAACTGTACAGCCTCCATTGTACCTCTGCTTAAATACTCCTGTCTTAAGTTCAAAGAACTGAAAAAATAATGATACTTATTCCACTGCCTTATCCACTGCTGCATAAGAATATCCCCACCACATGGGTTAGCAATTAGACCTAGACAGCACTATCCCAAGAGCCATAAAGTGTTGAGGAGCTGAAATACAAGCTTGTGATCTCACAATACTGCATAAGAAGAAAAAATACAATTAACCACAAGTCTGGATCTCCTCTAATAATCCTGCACGATTATTGTTTCTGCTGAGAACGCTTTACCTCATATTGTGTGGGAACTGTAATTAAAAGGTTTGCAGGTCTTTAAATGAAAGCAACTCTAAAATTGCAAACTATGTCCACTCGGCTACGTGTGCTTTTGCAAGATCAGTCCTTGACAAGCACAGTTTAAAAGCCTTCAAGTAATACTCACAGAACAGGAAGAAAGAAGTTTCACAGCATACTGTAAGTCTTTGTCAGACAAGTATTTATCAGGGCCAAGATCAGCCTGGAAATAAATAGGAAAAGAATGGCATCATAATAGAAGTTGCATTCCATAAAGAAAATGTGATCTATATTCTGCTCACACAAATTAAGACTTCAAGTATATTTTGAAGAGCAAGCAAGGAAATTACACATACAGAATGAAACTTAAAGAGGCTGAATAAGGCCATGGTTTTACAATGCATAGGTAACCATACATAGGTATTATTGCCTCCTTCCTCCCCCAGATCTGGCATGCATTATTACCACTGAATGAACTCTGCCAACCCCAAACTGGGAAACTGTGCGCATTGTGAACTAAAAACCCTCCAGCTTCTTCCTCTCCCACAAAACAACTTCCCTCCTACTACAGGCTTTAGGGATACCTGCTCTCCAGTGAAGTCTCTCAAACAGCTATGCTCCTGTCATGAAGAGGGCAGCACGCTGCAGCACAGGAGCGTATGCAAGTGTTTAGTAACAACAAACTGTTTGGTGTCCATATTGTGCCTCTTTCACCTATTTGTTTGTCAGTACAACTGAAGATCTGAGTAAGAAAACCTACCACTTTAGAAAGGATCACCTTGTTATTTTCAGTGAGCAAATTTATACTGTGATCAACAGCTAAGTGATGGCAACTAAAGAAACCTGAAGTGCTGGAATGGGAACAAATGAGCAGGGAAAGAAACCTGCAAACTGGATTTGCTACCAGAGGAAAGAAACCCAGGAAGGTCCCACACCACACACCCACCTAAGGGCTTTCAAGGGTCTTTCAAAGCCTGAGCTCTTAAGTCTACCTCTCTGTCACTCACACATAGTAGTAAATATAAATGAAATAAGCCAGGTTCATTAAGAAAGTCTTGAGTATGAGACAAAAGCATGTATACCCAGCTTAACACTAGCCGTTCCTTTGGTTGATTCTTAATCTTCATTAAGAAATATTTCTTACGTATTCGCCAACCTGCAAAAAAAAGAGGCAGCAGCTTTAATTAAACACTGCTAAATCACAGAGCTTACAGGCAGGACAAGACCTGTAACCAAAGATACTACAGCAATCTTAAAACAACTTGTATATTTTGAGGAAAAAAAAAAAAGAAAATCCAAGAAGTTTTCATGCATACATGCTCTTCTTACCTATATCTTTTAATGGTTCTACCACTTCCCACTTTGGCTCTGATCGGAAGAACATTGAAACATGCTGTAAGGCAATTTCTGAAAACAAAAAAGGAGAAGAAGTTTAAAAAAAAAAAAAAAAAAAAAGAGGAGAAACATGTTTTTAAGAAACTATATAATGTAATTATCCACATATTAGGTAAGGTTCAATGCCAGGAGGAAGCCTGCAGGAATTCAGACTGAAAGTCAGCAAAATCACTCTAAAAGGAAATCAGATAAAAGGCTCAGTTAAAGGGCATTTGCATTTTAACCTGATAACTCAAATCCAGAGGGAAAACAGGGAAAGCACAGCCTTTGGAAAACTCAGCTTACCAGTCTGCAGTCTATCTACACTAGATCTGTATTTCCAAGTCTAAATCCAATGATCACAGCTGAGATTTCCCATGCCAGGTGTACACTACATTAGGTCATAAAATGTTTCTGCTACATCTGTAAAAATGCTAACTTTTACATTTCTTTAATGTGCATCTACATTGCTGATACTACATGTAAACTAATCATTTCTGTTTCACTGTGTGTTCTTCTGCCTTTCCTACACAGGCAAAGGTCTTGAGCTAGATACCACAATCCTATGCACATTTCAGGGGTGTGGTGGGAGGACACCTTTCTAGTTACTGAACTCTCCCACAGCTGGGAACACAACTGGTATCTGAGGGCAAATCTCAGTGAGCAGTAGTGACACTAGGGGAAGAAAGGGAATTATGCCAACAAGGAGTTTTCTCTAATATGGCTTATCTTGGCACAGAAACACAGCAATAAGGTAAGGATGCACTGATCTTTCTGCACTGCGTCTGCTCTCTCTATAAATATGCTAGGGGAAAGAGAAAGAATAGTGCAATAAGCATCAGCTCACTGGCTCCAGCATTTAAGAAATGACAAACTTATGGTGTTCCCAAAGACCACAAGTAATGAGTTGACTGCTACTAACTTCCCAGCAACTTGCTGAAAAAAGTGTTGATGAAAGCACTCAAAATTAACACTGAAATCACAGTGTCTCCTTGAGGATTTAAATTGCTTGCTCAGCATTAGCCAGACAAACTGCATCCTTAAAGAGTTACTAATAATTTACAACCCCTACACAGCTTATCATAACATCCGGGAAATGTTCTTTGCACTTTGAAGCTGAAAACACAAGAATGTTACATAAAGGGAGAGCAAAAAGACAAGTAGAAAGGAAGCTGTGAGTTCCTGCTTCAGTAGGCTCTGCTTTTATGAAAACAAGCTTTGCATTTTGCAAAGAGTCAGTTCAACCATGAAGTAAATCTGTGGAGTGAGTTTCACCACTAAGAGGAAGCTTTTTTTCAGTCTGTAAGGCAACTATTTAATAATTTGTAATGGCTGAAGCTGAAGTCAGACAAATTCAAAGAAGAAACATTTAATAATGAAGATCACTGGGAGATCATTTTAAGAGACTCAGTAATTTTCCAGTATTTGTGGGGTGAGAATACGTGACTTATTCAAGACTTTGAAAAATACTCAACCTAGCTCAAACAGTTCTAGGAAGTCTCACTACCCAAAGTGCTAGACAGGATGACCACAATCGTTCCTGTTGATTTGAAAAATCTGAGAAGCGTGACAAACACAAGATTCAGCCTTCAGAGGACTGTCTGCTTTAACAGAACACAGAGCTGACAAACTTAACTCCACCTTACACAGCTCCCATGTACTACAAATGGTGAGAAAGTACATGTTGCTCTCACCAACCCCTCCAAGTTCTGCTTATATAGATCCTGACCCCCATCCCTCCTCTGTAAAATAATTCAAACATTTAGATTTGACAATCACAGCATGGCCCATGCACAGAGCTGGTGAAACATTATCACAGGTAATCACATGCACAGTATGATAATATTGAAGGCTGCTCCCCCCACCTGCCCCCCACATCCTTGCCAGTGTTAATGGCAGATACACGCACATGCTGAAGTGAAACTGTAATGCAGTTTGGCAATTTCTCACTCACCAGTGTAGTTTACAGAATAGCTGTTTGGGTCCAAGAATTTTTTTACCAGCTCACAGTTGGACAGTATGTGATGGGTAGTAATGACATCGAGATAGGCCTGGAGTCCCTTCTGTCTTTCAGCTATGAATTCACGCTCCATGTTTCCAATCAATTTTTTTGGAGGAAGAGGTAGACTTAGAGTTGAGATCTTAAAAGGAGAGGAAAAATTACTAACCTTGCTCTCAAAATGCCTCAGGGATATAAAGTAGCAACCCAGCAAGTAGAAGACTCTCAGCAGCAAGCTAACTACTGGATAACTCTTCTTGTACTGTGTATGTGCAAGTTTTCATGTTTTTTCTAAGTACTGCTATCAGGGTGAGCTAGTGAGACAACAACTCACATCCCACTGTGAAGAGATTAGTAAGTAGAACAACACTGAAAATGTGAGGAGATGAATTTTTGCTAGTGAGTCACGCACTTAAGATCACTACACAAAACTTTCAGACACTAAATGGCTACAATTTTCAAACAATTCCTTTCCATGATATACCTCTGCCAGAGCACAAAATCAATTCACACCTTACCATTTTCTCTGAGCAAGATTTATGCTTTATTTCATGAAGTGCAGATGAATAACTTTCCTTTGCCTCCATTGTCTTTATAGGTAATTTAAAGACATTACTGCCAGTATTTTAAATCTGTATTTTCAACTATGGTACAGCTTTCCCATTTTCTCTTCTGAATCTGTTGCTGTACAGTTTTTAAACAGCCACACATCTTTCAGCCCAGAAATAGCTGTAACCTACCAGTGGATGTGCAATAGTTGTTTTATGTTGACATAAGTGATCCAAAACTTCTGGTAAAATCAGAGAAATACTTCGAAATAGGACAGTAAAAAAAGTACAGAAATTCAAAGCCTTACGTAAGTCAGATCAAAGAGATCATCTTTTGTGTTTATATTCAATTACGTCATGACAATATCCAGAATAAATTTTTCATATTGTTAACACACTGTTGCCCTGCAGATGAAAGCACCTGTCTTGGGTATGCTGAATCTCCCTGGGAGTTATCTTTAAGAAATATGTATTGCAGGAATCAGTTACACCAGATGCAATAACCTCATTTTGAAAGCACACAGGTCACCAGGGAGAAGACAGGGGCGTCTGGTGTTTGAACAGCTTCCATTTTAACTAGTGGTAAAAAAAACCCAATTAGTTCAACAAACCAGGACAGAAGTAGAAATCCTTTTCTTTCTTTACATCCTTCTTTTGAAACAGGAGTTGTCCCCCCACTAACCTTAGCACTTCTCCTACTTCTCCAGTTTCTGACTGCAAATCATGAGCTGAAAAAAGAATGATTACTATATCTGAATTACAGAAGATGTTACTAAAAATATTAATAAAAATCATCCTATCCACTGAGGTCCTGACCTTGCAAAGACTCACATGCTTTCAAACACGAGCAGTACTTCTCAGTGCCCCAGCTCAGCAGTGGAGCCAGGATGTGCTTCACCACAGAAGAACCTGGGAATTAACATTCTTATCTCCAAACCACAGCCCACTCAGGAATGTCTGTTCAAAAGCTGCAATAAAATGCTTCACAAAAGCCAGATACCTTGTTGCAAATGCTGTACCAGTAGTTGATTGAACAGAAGAGCAGCCAGTGATCCCTACACACCTCTGTCAAATAAGCAGAGAGGAAGAAATGCAGGACAGTCTGAAAGGGGCTTTTCAATCCAATACACAGCTAGGAGTTTAGGGAATCTGGCTTGAAACTTTCTGCTGCAGATCAGGGTCACAGGTATACACCAAGGTGTTCAGTAGGACTGCATCTCCCTAGACTAGACAGTTTTGAAATTCTCACTCCTTACTATTATTATATAGACAGTTTTGCAATTCTCACTCCTTACTATTATTATATAGGTAGCAACAGATTAACAGCAGAAAAGGTGCACTCCAACTCAACTGCAGCTATGTGTTCAAACACAGCCACTCAAGCCTACAGAGAGGTCAAGTATACCACAGGAATCAGTGGTACTGGGGGTTTTACACCCACAAGAAGCTCCAGCAGTTTTTCCAGCAACATTTTAGCTTTGAAGGAAGGAGACTGGGGTTTGGTATTTTCTTACTGCTCGTTGCTTTACGCTGTTTTGGGGGAGTTTGGTTTTTGTGCTTGGAGTTTTGATTATTCTAATTTCAATATAAAGATAAGAGTTTAAAGAGTTTAAAAATAAGTCTTGGGCTTTGAATATTGTGATGAAATATTGTTGCTTAGGGGTCTGGATGGAAAGAAATAAGGAGTGTGGCATGTCTTAATGGATCAGAAAACTTCAGCTCAAGCATGACAAAGAGCAATTTATAAAAACCTTCAAAACAGTGGGAGAAAAGAGCAAGTTTAACATGCTTCTCACCAGATACTGTCTGCTGTCTCTCAAGACTTGGCATACAGAACTAGGCTGGAGGAGCAGTGGTGTTTGTCAAAAGCAGAGCTCTGCATCTTTGATAAAGGCTTAACACATCTCTTCCTGCCCTTCTGCTGGGCACATAGTGAAGAATTATACCTCTTTGAGCAGTTGTCTATACTAGCCAGAAAAGGCTATCTCCAAGCAGAGACACATCTTTGCCTTTCCAGACTGCAGAAAGCAGAAATGGGAGTTTGAACATCAAGGGATGAGCAGGTTCTTTTCACTGAAGGAGCCCAAATGCTGAAGAACATGTCCTGTTAATTTAGCCACCCTCTGCACACTCTCCTACCCAAGTCAGAGGTATATCTTGATGATTTGGCTTGATCTTTTCTGGACATCCAAGCAGCTGACATTTTTCTCCCAGATCTTGGTATCTTGTGTCTGCAAAATCGCTCTCTCATTTCAAATTTCTCCTTGTCCCATTCTGCAAGTTGCTGTCAGATCATTTCCTGAACCCTCCACTTTCATCATTCATCTCTGTCTCAGATACAAAGGCCTCTTTCTGTACCATATCACAGATAACCTATTTACCTTCACTCTCTAGACCTTCCACCTAGGCCTAACCTTTCAGTGCCTGTCACTTCCGAATTTTAAGTCTGAAAGGTCTACTACCTTTTCTACTAAAGCTGCCTTATTTGAAAGATAAATGAGAAGGCAGCAAAGCTTTTTCATGCCTTAACACATTCTATTCCCTGTGGTTAAGAGGAGCTTGTTATAGGTGGCTGCAAAAGTGAACTCTTTCTTCTTTTTAAAACTTTCTCAAAATTCTTTTTCTGTGATCTCTATCAAAACTTGACTATGGCTAAGACCACGGTGACTGCTAAGTACTGTGATGACAAGTACCATCTCATTTCCTTGTGTTCCCATGGGTGCTTATTTAATCTTAAATCTTGGGATTTCTCTGGAGCAGGAGACATCTTTCTATTGCATTTATTCAGAACATCACACAAGAAGTTTCTAGGTCATGATAAAAGTCCTCACATGCTACTGCACATTCAGTAAAATAATTCCACAATGCAGCTGTGTTGCATCTGTTAATTAGAACTAATTTGCACCCCCCTCTATGCATTCTCTAGCATAGGAATCCGTTACAGCAGGCTATCAGAGCACACAATTCAACATCCTTACATGTTTTGGCCCACTGAGGTTTATCAACCAGATAGCAAATTTGACTTGGGGGGAAGGGGAAATGGAAGCAGTGTTAAGCTCTTTAATTCACACAACATTTAAGGGGGGGGGGGGGGGGAGGTATGGTGGTGGGGTGGTGGTAAATAAAAATCAAGACCACAAAAACCTACCCTCAAATTGCAGAAGCATTCACTTTTTATCCTGTTTGCCTAGTACTACAGAAATCTCAAGCCATGAGTTTCACTCCTGTAGATGCTACTCACTGTTGTATCCCCTTTTCCCAAACACACTCCCATACCCTGCTTTTTCCCACACAAGCTAAAAAGAAATAACTGTCCTACAAAGCAAAAGAAAAAACACACAGTAAGTCCAGTGTTTAACTAAGGAACACTTTCCAGTGGTAGAGAAAACCATCACATGATAAGCAGCATCTGGTAGTGCTTTTAGATGAATATAAATAATGACACACATAGCACTTCAATGCTGGATTTCTAAGGTTGGTATGTGCCTTGGCTTTCTTCAAATCAAAGGAGGAACAAATAAAAACACATAAAACCGGAAGAAGTCGCAGCAGTGAAGGGACAGATTCAGGATCTGCCAGTTTCCTCCATTTCTGTATAAATTGGTCCTGCTGATGCTAAAATTAAAATTTTACAAGAGAAAATAAAAGACTGAAAAAAGTATACATTCAAGTTGCATTTGGAGTCGTAGTTTCTCTTTACAGCTAGGTGACTTTGTATTTTTTCTTCAGTGCAATATATAAAAATACCACAAGCCATTTTAAATATATCCTTCTAAATGACATTTTATATTTATATATCAAGGGTGAAAGTTACCTGCAAGCTATTATTAAGCAAGTCAAAGTCGCTGTATCGCCTCACAATCTGCAAAATATAGACAAAGTTCAGGAAACACATTACTTTTCACATTAGCATTTTACTCTTCAAAATCCCATCAGAGAAAAGTAACTCCTATTTATAATCTTCTTTTAACCACTCGCATGTATATGCATAACTGCCAGATTAATATGACACTGTTAGAGAGCAAGGAAGAGTTTTTAATCACATCTTGACCAGAATGAAAACACATTTCTAAAGATCATCTTAAAACAGCTTAAAAAAATAAATTAATTTTTTAAAGCAAAGTTGTTTGCAAACAAAGCATTTTTGCCATATTAGATGCAACAACTTTTCATAGTCACCTTCAGTACTACTTCTAGGTTTCACGCATCAGCAAGGCTGTGATTTTAGCACTAAGGAAGGCAAATTGGCATTTGAGATTTAAAAACGAGGGTCATGCTAACACACAGTAGTACCACGTGACTAGCATTTTTTCCTTGGAATATTTACAATAGCAACAACATGACTTCTGTAGCTGACAGCAGTACTGTTTTTCTCTTAGTTTTGGACCAAAAGCACTTCATGTTCTCAATTCCAAAGCAACATATCCCTCTCCAACTCTAATTTAAAAAGCTAGGAAGAGACAACTTTAAACTCTTCCTAAAAAGGCACCCCGGCTACACAAACGACAGTTTAAGAAATTACCTGCCAACTGTTTTCTGCTGAAACTCCTCTCTGAACACGGA
Organism: Todiramphus chloris collaris; assembly: GCA_025345505.1. NCBI lineage: Eukaryota > Metazoa > Chordata > Aves > Coraciiformes > Alcedinidae > Todiramphus > Todiramphus chloris. The sequence continues at coordinate 10,252,433 of JANVCC010000038.1, forward strand.
TTATATATTCCTAATAAAAGGAAAAAGTTATTAGAAGTAAGAACTCATGAGCTGAAGAAAGTTGTTAGGTACTTCTCCAAACATGACCACTGCTCAATTAGGAAATGCTCAGAAACAGGGAATTCAGATTCAGATTTGAAGTGCCTAGGTGAAGGTCAGAGCTGGGTTTGCTCAGACCCATCACTAGCAGCTGGCTCTGTTTCACAGAGTATTAGACAAAGAGAGGGCCAAGAGCTTGCAGACCTGTGAAGCACTTGAACAGTTTCATGTAGTTAAAAGTCAGGAAGAGGATACTCACCACACAGTTCTCACGGTAACAGCTGAAGAAATTTCTCCTCACCTCCAATATCTAACAAGTGGGCCCAGGAATTACTGCCACCATCATAACAGAATATACCAGTAAACATCCACAGCTGCCCAACCTCTTACTGTTTTTGTAAGAGAGTTTACCACAAAAGCTCTGGAGTGTTCTCGAGTAACAGAACATATCCACTTCTCAAGATTATAATTCTTCATTTATAATTCATGCTTAATTATTTATATATTCACTAAGAACAAATAAACACATATCTAAATCTCAGTGATTTAGATAAATCTCAGTGAAAGACCCACTTTTAAATTTTAAGAATGAATAACTCACCCACCACAATTCCATTCATAGAGTGTAATTCTTTTCAGTCCCCTCATTTCAAGCTCCACTGTACCTGCTGCAGACTAACAGCTGGCCAATACAGCGATACTGTTCTTTCACATTTAGCTAATTGGCTCAAGAATAGATACCAAGTATTTTGTACACCTACTCAGACATACTTCGAGGAAGCCATGATTTTGTTTACCCCTACTCTGTATAAGTTTGAAAACTGCTCTAAAATCACTTTTGACATTTCAGAGATCACAAACGAGGCAAGCCTATAATCGCCGTTTCAGATACTGTTTAGTTAGCAAGAAAATAAAATCAATCTGGGCTAAGTGTAGTAACAGATCTTTCCTTTACCACTTGCACACACAAAGCTTTATAAACGCAGCTCTGTTTAAGTTTAAATCTTATTACACGGATAATCCCACGGCCACATAATTCACATTTAAAAACATGAAAACAAAGAGCCGAAAGGTAAGCTGCTACCTGAGAAAAGTCCAACGCCCAATGCTGAAGAGTACCCAGAGTCAGAAGAGGGGAAGAAGCCACACAGGTCCCTGTGTTTTTATGCTTTCCTTCCAGTTGTATCAGTCACAGGAGAGGCCTGTGCTCCCAGTGCCTTTGAAGCACATTCACTTTTCCCTGCTAGGCTTGGTGGGACCCAGCACTGGTGCTCAGCGCACCACTGAACCCCCAGGCTCCGCGCTGACCACGCTCCCACTGCACACCTGCAGCTACAGCATTCAAAGGGAGAACTAGACATTCTAACACAAATACAAACTCAATCCACGGCTCACGGTGTTTCCTTAGCTGGAACATGGCAAAAGCTCTTTGCGTTTGTGCCAAGCGACACGCGAGTGCCCACCCAGCTACTGCCTGCAGTCAGCGAGCATCACATGGTAAATCGTTCATTATTCAGCTCTGATGACTTTGTTCACTCTGGGACAAAATTTCAGATGGGTTTTATATAAAGTACTGATTTTTTTTTTTTTTATTTCAAATGCTGCCTGATTTTGTTGAACTGCTTACATCTAATAGAATTCTTACACAAACAAAAAGGACAGATCAGAGCACTATGCACATGTTTTTTCAGATATTAAAATTAATGCTGCATTCCAAATTATCATGAATAGACAGTAATGAAATAACAACAAATAAACAAAGGCATTTCCAGCACCTTGAGTTTATATAGCAAATTTGTCCATTCTGTGACAGTAACTCTCTGGCATGTACCTGCATACCAAGTACATAATTCAATTACACAAGATTTTGACCCATGAAGCACTATAAATTCAACATCACAGTTAAAAATCCACTACAGGCATTTATTGGTAACTTCTTTCACGTACTCTGAAGCATCTTCTGCTTTTGGAAGCTGCCTTTAGAACCATGCAGAACTAATCCTCCTCTTTCAAATGAAATGAAATTAAAAGCTTGTACACTGAAAAACATAAGTATGCCCTTGGTTGCAAATAAACAAAATGGGGCACATCAGAGAATCCCTCCATAAAAGTCCTTGTTTAACATTTACCACTACGAAAAGTAAAGTAGTGTAAATCAAGAATTATGATTATTTCAGATAAGAAGCAAAGGAAACACTTCTCCAATGGCATTACCTTGTGTGTTCCACTTTAATCCAGAATTTATTTACTGAAGTTTCCTTCCAAAGCACAATGCTGGTCACACAAAAAATGCTATTTCATCTTCTAAAAGTCACTTAAAATATCCTTTATTATCAACAGCTGTCAAACATCTGTAGCAATTTTAAACCAAAAACCACCAGTTTTTTAAAACAACTCCTGTCCTAGCAGCTCAGACAAAAATGACAGAAGTCCAAGGTGTCACAAACCAAAACATAACTATTATACTGGAGTCAAAGTGCCTATTTTCAGAAAGTCAGCCTGACATGCTTTCTCCATATTACCTTCTGTTACCCATTTGAAATTAAGGTCTTTCCCTGCAAAACAAGAAGCCCAGAGCCTCATAAATAGTAGCAAAATCCACAAAGCTGATTGCAGTTCAACCAGTGTAGTTATGTTTGGAAACTGTGTGACAGAAACAAGATTAAAGGGACACCTGGAATTCCACATTCACCACTAACGTGGCTTTTCCTGTTTTGTCATCATTGGGGAAGTAGGAAGAGGCTCCTTCACACACAGCTAAAAAATTGCAGCAACTGCTTATTCAGCAAGTCTCAAAGGAATGCTGGCCATTTCTTTGAAAACTCCTGCCAGTGATGATTCACTATGTTCAGTTATTCATCTTTTCTAGGATTTTGAAAGAAGCAGAGTTATTGCTCAATCGCTTGCAGCACTCTCTCTCTATCTGGCAATTTCCATTGTACCCCAGGAAAATGCTCTCAGGCAGGCAGAACACACAAATTCATTAGACAGGCATCAAAGCATCTTACTGCATACAACCAATCTGATCGACAGTTGTCTCTTCTGGAGAGCCTAGTGATAAACAGCTCAGGGCTCAGAGCTCCTTCTCACAGTAAGATGATATTAAAAGACAGATTTGGGCCACAACTATTTTCTCCCACACACAGTTGAGCATTTTCCCCACCCAGTTCTGCTTTGGCAGCCTGCAGCACTAATCTAGCCCCCTCTTTATGTCATGGGGTTCGCCGCCTGGAAGAAGAGAGCATCTCTCTTCAGACGTGGTCCTTTGTTCCATCTGTTATGGCAAAGGTAAGCCCCCACCACGCTCTCTCCATCGGCACCGACTGTAACAAAGAAACGGCCACCTCAGCACTACCCTTGTCAATACAACTAATGAAAAATGGTCTTCTGATTTGATTTTTTTATCCCCCTAAAGTTGATAATGAGATTGCAAGTCAAAGCATAGCTACAGCAGAAAAGCCAAGATAAGAAATACAATCCTACTCCCAGCATCTGCTATGGCTACACATAATAAGCAGAGTTTTAGTGAGAAGCTGATACTTCCTATTGCCTCGGCACGACAACAAGCTTGTCTCAGGATTATAATTAGCACCACTGATATATGCTTCCCATAGGACTAAAGAAGAGCTTTCAGCTCTAGAAAGAAAAAGCCTAAATGCTTAAAAGCCTTTATTACACTGCCAGATTCTGTTTTGTTTAGGAAAAAAAAATCTGAACTATAACAATTTTCTTCTGAGACAGCCTGATTTGATATTGGGACTGAGACTGTGCCCATAGGAAATAAATTTAAGTACAAGGAAAACAGGCACGCTAAGAACAGTTTCTGTTCAGCTGCATCGTCTAACACAGGAAAAAAATGATGGAAAAGGCTTCGGAAAGGGCTAGTAATTACCAGTGTTCACTCCTGCCAGCAGTTTTAGGGATCGACAGCCAGGCTTAGCAAGGTCTAGGTTAGCTACACTCATGAAGAAACTCCCATGGCCTCTTTCACTCCTACATGAATGTCTCAAAATCTTTCCTATGACTCAGTTTCCTAAACAGCTTCAAAGCAGCCCTAACAGCTGCTAATTGGCAGAGCAAGGTCTCAGCTGGCAGAAGAGAGACATATTGACTTTGCCCATGGACAGCAAGTTCACTGGCAGCAATTACACAGGAGACACCAACAAGACAGGTCATAAAACCTCCCCCAGGACAACCTCTCCACGTCCCTCTGGACTGCCACACAGGTAAGGTTTGTACATTCGCTGCTCTTCCTGCCACTACTGCCAAGCCAGATCCTGACACTGCCTCAGTATTCCAGTAGCAGTTCAATGTACATTTTTAAAGATGCCAAGCAAAGTGGTTTTACCTCTGGGATCATTTCCTAGCTGCTCTGCTAAGTCAAGAAAGCGGAAACTGGTGCTGGGAGGAAGAGGTCAGAACAGGGAAAGCTGTATGACCCCAATTGCAACTATCATTTCCTAAAATCTTCCTACCACTATAGAGTGCTGCATGGTTTCTAAAAAAGAGTATTTTCCAAACATCCACATGGATCAGTGACAACCACACTGCATTCCTCCAGTCCTGTGCCAGTAACAGTTTCACAATCACCGCCCGGGATGAATGTTATCCTGAACTTACCCATTTCCAAGCAGAGCCAACATTTAGGTGGGTTTTCCCCCAAAATTCACAAACAGTTAGTCCCTGGTATTCCATCACTTGCTGAAACATCAGCACCAGCAGCTCAGAGGTTCTCAGATAGTACTGTTAACATTCCTAGGTGAAAGTTACACAGCAAAGCATGTCCAAACAGTTAACAATTGCTGTTTATCATCTTTCATGGGTTTTTTAAACAGCAAGCAAACAGGAAAGAAAGGCTTTTGCAGAGACAAAACAGGAAAGAACAAGTGGTGAATTTAGATATCAATGTAACAAAACACAGAGAATCTCACCAATATTGGGCAATACATTCTGGTTTTCCAAGAAAAGAGTCTCTAAATTTTTGGCTGAGGATAGTTAGTCTGTTTTTCCACAGATTTCTGCTGTATGTCTGTTTAATCCAACAGGCTTGAAAAGCCAACCATTATAAAGATCCAGGTCACCTTCAGGTCACATCAACTGAAAGTTTGAAAGGGCTTTATTTTATAAGCATTAAAGAGAGGAAAGCCTAATTAAGCATGAATACAATCCCTGCTTAAGTAGGCTGGATTGGAACAATTTCTGTTAAGAAGCTCTTTTAAATATTTATTTAGAAAATCTCCCCATGTGAAAAGTAGCAACAAAATCAGGGAAAGTGCTGAGGGATCTCTTCGCTACAGGGCAGAGTATTTATTTGCCATTGCACAACCTGCCATTAAGCCCATCAAGGTGCAAGCAGCAGCAGCAGCAGCGTTCACCTGCATTTTAAACACTGCACACATTTGTCAGGGGACATTACACAGGCACACACACACTGCAGCACTAGTGTAGTAATGAGTAAGCCATTCAATAACTGAAAGCTATGAAGTAGGACAACTGCAGAAAAAAAAATAGGACACACATTTACTGAACAAGAAACACTCTGGAGAGTGAAATAACAGCTTTTCAGTACCCTGCATCACTATGGCCTTCACCGTGCAAACCAAAATACTGAGGTTTTTTTCAGGAAATACTCCATAACCAGCAAAAATACTCTAATTGCCCTGCAAGACCTCTAAGACAATGGATTTACTAAGGTATGATACAACAGCTAATATTTGGATTTCAATCTTTCAGGAGCTGCAAATGCAACAGTGATTTAGGAAGTTCACCAGTGGAAACCATAAGGTAGGGATAGCTAAAATCAGGTGTGATGCACCAGCTACCCTTTTGGAGCTCAAGCTCACCGAGCGGGAGGTGGTCAAGCTTACTTATTAAATCCAGCAGAGGAACTGGATTTCCAAGACCTCAAATAAGTGAACTCTAACAGTGCCCTGTCTACAGCCACCTCTAAAAGTAACTTCATGAGGTTTGTTTGGGTTTGTGAAAAAACCCAATGAGAAGGCAACCTTGCAGAGACTGAATTCCTTATAAAGCAGATGTGCAAAGCCCTTTACAAGCTTTTAAAATCCTACAGTTCTAAAAACATATGGCTCTGTTCTCGTACCACAGAACAATATAGGGAAAATATAAATGCTTTTTCAACATTTTGCTAATCTAAAAGGTACGAGTGTCAACATCCATCATGGCCTACAGAAAATGAAAAACTCTGAAAGTGTATTACCAAGGGATTTATTTCAGCTGTTCTTTTCCAAATGCCTGTAAGACAACAATGTACTGTAGCAAAATTGGCTGTTTCACTGCTTCAGTTTAGACATGAAATGCGTGAGAAAGGAGAATCACTTCAGAAAGAAATTAAGGAATGTTCAGAAGTCTATGTATACCTTGCCAGTGCTTTTATTGCTGTAAAGTGCTCTAAAACTTGTATGTACAGATGTGCAGTTCTTACTAAGGAATACATATACATTATTACGGAAGGAAATAGCATCCTATTTTAAGGCTTAGAAAGGAACACACTTTTAAATAGTGAATATACAGATGAAATATTGCAATATGAAGCAAGTTCAATAGCCAAAATTTATCAAAGCTTTAGTGCCGAAAATGCCTCTGTTGTCAGAACACAACATTTGGAATTAAGATGAGACTCTTGCAAATGGCTTAACCTATTGGATGCAATTCCACTCCTATTGAATTCAAGGAATGCAATGGCAACAAAACAACTTCATTTTCTACAAAGCAGTTGGTACACACACCGCCCAAGAGCACTGAACCATGCCTATGAGAAGGTGCCCAAAACACTTCCTGGAAGCTCTTATGTAGTGCTAGTGACTGAAGCATATAGCAGGACAAAACAAAGCTGACAGGGTTTGCTCATGTCATTTCAGATCTATTTAGCGAGGTACCACTGTAATGTGCCTGCAGTACAAATTTCTGTGGCTTTCAAAGTGAAAGGACGCCATAAACGCTGCACTATAGAACTATCTGAGCACATCTAAGTGCACATTCCAACAAAACTCAGCCTACTTGTAACACACTCAATTGGGGACAAAACTTTGGTTAAAAAAGAAAAAGTCATCATTTTCATCTTCAATTATAATTGGAAATAAATACGCAGAAAGAAAACATCAGCTGACAATTTCCTTCTTGCAGCACAGAAGCATGGAGATTATGTGCCAGCTGTAATGTACTCACTCAAGTAAGAACTTCTGAGGTCCTCTGACTTGAAAGAAACATGAAAAGCTTGCGAGCATACCAGAAAAAATTTTAGTTGATTTCCTAGCAATCTCAAACCCACATTTACTAGGGGATTGACAGGCTCTTACTAAGCAAAAAGCTCAAACTCTCAAAAGTACATTTTGCATACTAGCTTTGTCCCTTCTTAGTTTTCTGGAGAATTCAGGTAAGCCTGTGGTAGTTTCGGGTTTTGTTTTCGCTTTTTAGTTTCACCATCATCCCCAGGAAACAGAAACTTGTCCTCTGCCAAGTACAGCCCTTGAGTCAATGCTATTAAGTTTACACTTACCCAGTCTGTTGTAACACATTTAAATTGGCAGGAGCTGCTTATAACAATAGCCAAGCAAACTATTCATTTGACACAAGCTTTGGTCTTCTGCACGGTATTTTGCCATGTCCACAGAGCTCTTCCTGAACTTCTTCACCTTTTCTTTAGCTGGTTATTCAGAAGACTGGCTATTTTCAGCACCCATATAAGGTTAACATTATTACTAGTTCAGTTCCCACGTTACAGCTGCACCTAACCTAGGTCTAAATCATCTTCATATGAGTGCTTTTATTAGCAATGATCTACAGGGAAAAAAGTAATAAAGTTTAAAGCAGTTCCTGCAATTCTAAGCTGCATTATAAAATGTTAATACACACGGCTCACCAAATAATGAAAATTTATTCATGGATGCCTTTGTATTTCAGTTTAGAACAGGTCTAGACCTAGTTCTCCAGACATTAGCTTAGGCTGAAGAATTGTACAGATCTACATCTTTTGAAGATGCTGCTTTCACGTGGGATGAGGAACAAACCCAAGAAGCATTCACTTAATGACAACCTACTTCCTTACATCTATAGGATAACAAAATAAAGTACAATCTTAATACCCTAGAAAAGCACTTCAACCCTTATTTCTTAGAAGGGCTTCATTTACACACCTCTTCAAACACAAGGATCTATTTGTGTGGCTTATTTAAACCAGGAAAGTTCAAATCAAATCAAGAGCAGAATCACCTCACAATGAACAAATTATTCAGATAGCAGGGACATAAGATGAAGTGAGCAGAATGACAAAATAGTCAACTTACATCAAATAAGAAACCAAGTCTCTGTTATGGCTTCCCATATTTTGTTATCCCATACTGCCTCTTTATAAACCATCTGTGCTACACACACTTCAAGCCATCTTTCAACTATCAACAGGGCTTCTGCAGTAAAACAAACAATTACTAATAGATGTATCTTAGAGACAGATTTTTAAATCAAAAGGCACAGTTCTCCAGCATTCTGCTGTTAACAAAAGATCGGAACAAATCAGTAGAGATTTTTTTCTGAACATCCATTAGTAATAGAACACAGAGATGAAAGATCGGGGGGGGAGGGACAATTTTCTATCACACTCAGCCAGACAAGACAACACACACACACAGTGTCTGCTTGAAAAACTAATTCCAAGTGCTCATTCTAAAAGAATTTTGTAATTTTTTTCTTCCTAACCAACATCATGCAAACCAAAGGAAAGAACACACAGATCTACTGTCATTTGCACTAGAAAAAAAAAAGTGTGATAAGGTGCGATGGAAAGAAGTTAATAATGAAACTGTAACCTGGATGGTTAACTGGAGAGTATTAGAAGGTACATAGCTTCTCACTGGACTTGGCACATGCATCCCTCAGCTACTGAAACAGGTAAAAAGCACCAGTATTGCCAGAAAGTAAACCTCAGTAGTTTTATTTATAAAAGAAACTGCAACAATTGAGAGTCATAGTCTGCTAGATTCACAAGAAACTCTGGACAATTTCTTATACGTAACTTCTGTTCAGAGGATGACTGGAGCATTAGTTAATGCAAGTTCCTCAAACAAAAACCACTTCTTAAGTGTGGATTAGTTATAGAAAGAGTATTTAATAAGACAGCCTAGAGATTATTTGTATATCCTGTGGTGAACCTACAATTACTGTCATTCAGGTTCAGAGTAGTCACCAGATAAAAGGAGCCAGGAAGAGAGCTCAACCCTGCAGGAACCAGAGCTGTTTAAGGGACAGAAGGAACAGCCTCTCTCCATGTAAAACACGCTGCCTGCTAGCATACCTGCTGCTGAAGTACCTCTAGCCTCCTTTTAGCACAGCATCCCTGCTCTCAGCTAAAGCAGGGATCAGAAACGACAGCCACTTCTCTCTCTGATGCGCAGTACTGCTTGATCATACCATAAGTAAACCTAGTTTTTAAAGTGGAAAATAACTACAAACTAGAGATTGTGAAATCTGGACTATTATTGCCTGCACAGAGGCAGAGTAACTCTTAGGGAGGCAATGTGCACGTGCACGAGACATCCCAGAAGAATTAATCTGTGACATAAAAGTCGGGGCAGGGCTCGTTCTGCCGAGTGCCACCACTCCTGAGCAGAAAAAGCGGAGCTGTACCCCCTGTTAGGTCCGCACAGCTCTACAGCCTTCCCTACAGCTGCACACTAGGATGCGGAGGCAGCTACAGCCCGTTCAAACACATCTCGAACGCAGCTGCCAAAATGAGGCAACCAGAACCCAACTCTGCTCCAAACGCTGTAACAGACCCCAAGGAAAACTGAAATGACTCCAGCTCGTTCAGTCAGAAGGCACAAGGCCTCCCTCAGAGTGGGAGCAAGGACGAGACAGCCCAAGCCCCAGCCGGTACCGTCACCATCACCGGGAGCTGCGGCAGGCTGCTGAAGGAAAACACGCTAACAGAGACGGGGAAAAGGAGCCCAGCAGCTCCCGGCTCGCTGCAGGAGCCCAGAGAACGGAGGCACCTCCACCGGAGGGGCTGCCCGGGAGGTGAAACCCGCGCTCCGGGGGCCTCGGCCTCGCTGCCTCCCGCACCGCGTCCCCCTCCTCCTCCCAGCGCCACACCAGCGGCCCCTCGCCCCCGCACAGCCCCAGCCCAACCGCAGAACTGCCCCGGGCCCTGCCGTTCTCTCCTCCCGCTCCCCTCGGCCTCGCCGCTGCCGGGCTGAGCCGCAGGCCCCCGCCCAGCCCCGCTCCCCTCCGCACCGCCCGTGCCCCTGCCCGGCCCCCCGTACCCCGGGCACCCTGCTCGCGCCCCGCGTTACTCGGCTCTCTCCCGTTACCTCCCTTCGCTCCGCCTGCCCATCCCCGGCACCGGCCGCTCCCGCCGCCACCCGCGGCCCGGCCTGCCGGCCGCCACTCACCGTGTGGGAGTGCAGGCTCTGGCTGGCCTCGATCTGCGCTGTCAGCGGCACCGTGTCGTCCAGCAGCACCTTACCGGCCGGCGGCTTCTCCATGAAGGCCATAGCGGGGCGGAGAGCGGGGAGCCCGGCGCCGCCAACCTGCTTCCCGGGGCAGCTCCCGGCGCGGCCGCCGCTGTCAACACGGCAGCGCCGCGACGCCGCCGCTGGGCCTTAGCGCCGCCGACCCGCCGACCGGAGGGCGCGCCGACCTCCCGCCAGGGGGCGCCGTGCCGTGGCGCGCCCGCACGCGCGGCTGCCGCGGACCGTCCCGGCTTCGCGCGGCGCCTCCCGCCCCCGGCAGCGAGCGCCCCCGGCAGCGGCTGGGCACGGGCCGTCCGCCGGCCTTAATAACGGCGGAGAGAGGGAGGGAGGGAGAGAGAGAGGGAGGGAGGGAGGGAGCGGGGGGGGCTGGTGGAGCACGTCTGGCCGCCCCGCTGCCCGAGTTCTCCGCGCCCGCGGGAGGAAGGGGGTTAGCCCCAAGACGCTCTGCTGGTCCTTGCAGAGAGAAACGGAAAAGGGCTGCTGCGCTTGCTGCTCTTCACTCTGAGGGCTTTTTTGAGTTAAAAGATCACCACCACCCCCCAAAAAAAAACCCCAAATAGCGTTTGGTATCTTCTGATGAATTTATAGATTTTAGGGTGCCTGTTTGTTTCGGTGGTTCTGGGGGTTATTTCTTGGGTTTGGGTTTTTTACAATAAACAGATTTAAAGTTGCTCTTGTAGTTCCACAACCTCCTTTTCTTTGTAGCAGCACAGGAAGCTACCTCACTGCTCCCTAGCACTTGAGAACCTCCTGCCTGGTGAACGCTAGTCTGCATTGCTTGTGTCGCTTCACTGGGTATGCCGGAATTAACCTCACTTAAGTTGCTGTAAGACAGCAGAGCCTGAGTCTGCCCTACACTTCACATGGGCACGGGAAACAGCCTCATCCCGCTGCCTTGCAGCTCCACGTTGACAGAAGCAGGGCGGGTGTGCTGTGGTTAAGCAGTCCAATCCGGGGCTGGAACAGCACTTTCCAAACAACACCTACAGGGACCTGCAAGGTCAGAGACAGATTTTATTGCCCCAACCCCTCCCCTACAGTCTCATCCTCACATGATTCACTTTGTTGATAGGCATTAATTAACATGAGGACTTCCTATCCAGAGAGGCAGGTGAGCAAGCAATGAGGGAGGGCACAGATGCTTTGAGAAGCTGTTTGTGTCACTCCTCCCTCTTGGCCAGCTGGACTCCACACCTGGGGCTTGTTGTTATACCGCAGCCACACTCGAGAGCAAGGTATCACACCCAGACAGTGTAACTGTTTTACCACTAGCCTTCATCACAGTTTGAAGACAAACAGTCTTTTCATAGCAAACATCTTTTGAGGTTATTTGCAGACAAGAAAAGTTAAACGCATTTCTGCTGGAGAGAAGATGGGAGTTTTTGGTAAAACATGTTATCCCCGCCATGAGCCACCAATTGAAGACATTCTGTATTTTCCTCCTAATGGTCCCCATCCTTCCTGAAAAAAGGTTTCTTGGTATATAATAATGTTATGTTGGTCCTAAAATAATTTAACCCAGGTGATTTACTAATGAATTGACCAAAAGCCTACTTGACCAGCCACGAAGGCACTCTGAGTGGGTAAAGGGGAATACAGGTTCATGCAGGCAAGTGAGCAGAGGAAGCCATGGTTAGTACTCAAGAAAACTGCCTCTGCTTGTCCAGTCCACATGAGCAAAAGGAGACATGAAATACAAGCAGTCACAATATGGCTTTTTAAAAGCCTCCTCCACTCTGCTTCTGGGAGGCAAGTTTCAGAGGCATTTATCATTAAAGATAACTTTTGTTTATAATCAGGTTTTGTAAGGTATCTAAAGCATTTGAAAGTATTGTCAGAGCCACATGTCCAGCTAAACTTCACACGGTTTATGTGAAGAATGGCTACTACTTATTTACAGAGCTAAGGAAAAACACACTGCACCACAAGCCAGAGCTGCCATGGAGATTACAACAGATCCTACAGTACACGTGTGGCCATACCTCCACTTCTGTCCTACCTGCTAAACGCCCAGCACTGTGCCCTTCCTCTGCTGCCTGGCAGCAATACGACTACTTGGGAAGAGACAAGCACTAACTGACCTCAGCTAGTGTGGACCACCATTCTGCCAAAAAGAACAGCCTCAGTATAAGCCCCACCACTCCAGACTTCCCGGTGAAGCAGAGCAAAAGCTTGTCTCAAGATGCCACTTCTGTCACAGTAAGTGTCTTATTCCATTGGTTTCATCTTGGCAGTACACAGGGAAAAATGAAAAGCTCTAAGTTTAATGAGTTCTATCGAGATTAAGTTAGAGCACTGTCTTCGGAACTTTCTGAAGGGCTTTTTTGTTGCAAAATTTTTGATTAACTGATGTCACAAAAAAGACAAGAGTCAAAACCAAATGTGTATTTCTGGCCTTTATAGTAGAGCAGCGTAGGATCAACAGCTCTAACTGTCTGGTACCATGACTTTCACTATCCCTTCCATAACAGTCTTTCCACTTTCTTTGACTTTACATGATACTGAAATGTGTGCAATAGAACCCTTCAGTCGTTTAACTTCTGCTGCAGCTACAACTTCTTCACCAGTATACAAAGGAGCTGGAAAGCGGATCTCCTGAGAAAGAAATATACAACCTTGACCAGGCATTTTAGTACCCAGAACTGCAGAAATCAGTCCATTGATCAAAACTCCATGTACAATAGTTTTCCCAAACCTAGACTTCTTTGCAAAATCTTCGTTCAAATGCAAAGGATTTGTATCACCTGTTAAATCAGAAAAGGTAACAACATCATTCTGTGTAAAAGCTTTGGTAAGTTCACCTTTGTCTCCAACTTTTATGTGTAAACCCTGAAGTATGGGACGTCCAAGCAGCAAGTTGAGAACTGTTAGTTTTGTCAAGGGTCTTTGTCGGAAATCCCCTCCAGAAAGAAAAATTCCACGCCTGAAGGGCTGCAACATCTCAAGCAACTTCTGCTTCGTATAACCAAACCAACAACTGCATTCAGTCCAAGACCAGTTCTCTACTGTTGCCAGATAATGCAAGAAGAAATGGAGATGTCTAGTTTGGGAACAAAAACAAAACAAGAATCAAACTAAAGCATTAAAAAAACCAAACAAGCATCAAACAAAAAACCCACAACAGAACACCAAATGCACTCAAAATTGAAAATACTTAAATTTTCCTTTTACATAAAAGATTAAAAACAGAGCTAACCCCAAGCAGATTTTTCTTTAGCTATAGCTTCAGAAACAAGGAATTCCTGGAACACATTTTATTAAGCAGCAGCTTCAGGAAAAAATAAGGTCTGGAAATGCACATTCATGCATGCATTTCTAAATGAGGTCAGCTGACAGTGACTATTAGAAACAGAAAAAAATAGGTAAGGAAAACAAAAGATTGGACCAAGATGTGGGCCCAAGAACAAAACTTTCCAGAAGTACTTTCTTGCAGATGTATTAGTGAGACCAGAATTTCTCACTGGAATTAAACCATAAAGTAATGAGAGCCACTACTGCCACATTTTGAGAGAATTGCTTGAACTTCACTGAAAACTATTTCACTCCCAGCCCAAGATGGTTTTCCACCTAGGCCATCTTTCTGTGAAGAGGCAGTGTGCTCAGCTGTCCAGACAGCCTCAGAGCAAGAAGTGACATCTGGGGGAAGCCAGCCAGACTCCCCAGGGCTTTACCTGCAGCACTCGAAAGGCACACCTCCTGTTCTGGTAGAACCCCAGCAAGGTTAGAGCACTCCACAGCTTGACAAGGCCACTAAATAAAAAGAAAATAAAACATATTAAAAATCTGTTTTTCTCAGTTTTCCTGTAGCATAAACACCTTAAATAGAAAACATGTTACACAAAGAGTAACAGAATGTTAACTGAGTTTAACAGCAGGTTATTTCACCAATGAGTTCCAGCAGCAAAACTGTGCTCTGAAAAGTTATTGAAATTACCACAGTCTCTTGTCCTTGACACAGAGATACAATCCGGATTCCAAGTTCACTTTACCAGCCCTGTTCTTGTTCTCTATGGGCGTCTAAATCATCTGCAGTTGTCTTCAGTATCTAAATAGGGCAACCATTATTTACTACAGAAAGAGGTTTAAAGCAGTATATTTCCATGGTGCTTAATTCCTGTCAGACCATCCTGTTTTAAACCAGGAATAACACACTCATGCATGTCGGTTACCAAAACTTAGTGAGTTTTTACTTATTTTCTGCATGCTGTATGCAGGTGTCTGCAAGTTAGGCTTAATACTTCAAAGACCATTCATAGCTTAAGAGGTCTGTTTTCTTATGAAAAATGTTTTCATGGTGCCATCTGCAGGGTGTACCTACTACACCTTACCTGCTAACAACTCTTAATATGGCAGACAGAGTCTTCTCCTCATACGTTAAGACATCGACAGGCAAAGCTGCTCCAACCTATGAAAGAAAATGTTATTTAATAAATACCATTATATACTCTTATAGTGGTTTATAAGCAAGTGAATTCACTGCAGCACGTGACATCATTAAAGGTGCTATAGTTAAGCTGAAGTCTCACGAGTGTTTCAGCTACATTGCCACTAGGTTTTATACAACACCCTTCCTCTCAGAGGTCTTTAACAGAAGCCACTTTTAGTTCCACATTACAGCTGGAGAAGCAGGGACACAGCGGTGATGCGGCTTGCTTAAAGTCACCCAGGAATATCATAAACGGAGCAAGAAGAGTACCATGGGCTTCCCCATCCAAGAAGCTGTGCCCTTCCCATTGTTCCCCTTTTAAAACCTCACGACAGAGAAAGAAAGAAAGTATCAGTACCCTGTATTCCAGAAGCCAGATATGCTGGAGACACTTGACTACAGGCTCTAAGACAAAACATCAGCGCCTCTGGGAGCAAGGCACAACACGGGCTGGAGAGCAGGGGCCAGGTTAACGGAGAGACAAACCGAAGACACTCACCCTGCCTCCGCACGCCCAAGACTCCCGCTCGGCCACTGTTCTTTGTCCTACTAGACCGGCTCAGTCTGGGGGCACAGCCCACAGAAAACCGGCCGCGGAAGCCAGGGGCACACCGGCCGCTCCCGCATGGTTCTCCCGAGCCCAGCCCACAGCCGCCAGCCGAGGGAAGGCGCCCGGCCCCGGCCCCGGTCCCGACCCACCTCTCCGTGCAGCTCCCTCAGCGCCGACACCACCAGCTGCTTGAACTGCACGACGCTGGGCCGGGCCCCGCCGTCCGGCAGCTCCCTGCAGGGAAGCAGAGCAGAGGGCAGGCTGGGGCTGGGGCTGGGGCAGGGGCTGGGGGCGCTCCCCGGCGGCCGGGCCGGGGCCCGGCGGGACACTCACAGCCGCACGCGCAGGTAGTGGTGCTCCGCCGCGCTCCGCAGCACCCGCCGCTCGAAGGTGCCGGCCGGCGGCTCGGCTCGCGCCATCCGCCCTCCAAGGCCGCGCGCTGCCGCGCCCCCGCCGAGCCAATGGCGGCGCGGAGCCGCCCGGCCTTCTACGGCGGCCCCGCGGGGCCAGACCGCCACGCGCCCCGCCTCGGCGTCGCCAAGGCGACCGGGCGTCGCCAGCGCGCGCGGGCCGGAGGCGCACGGTGCCCGCCCGTCGGTCCAGGCCCGGCCCGGGCTCCTCAGCCGCCGCCGCCTGGCCCCAGCCCGCTCCGCTCCGCCGAGGCGGCTGACGGGGAAGGCCGCCGCTCGCAGTGCTTCAGCCGGGGCCGAGGGACGGCCTGGGGGAGCCGCCGGGGCTCGGTGCCAGCTCCCCGCCGGGCCGGCTGGAACCGCTGAGCCTCTAGGCCGGGGAAACGGCCAGCTCCCGGTTATACAGGCGAGGAGAGCCGCGGCTGCTGCCGCGTTGGGCACGGGTGCGGGTCGGGCTGGAGCTCACCGTCCTGCGCCCGCGCTGGGAGCCGGGGCCGAGGCAGGGCCTGCACCCAGAGCCCCGCAACCGGCCCTGTGGGGAAACCCGAGCTCAGCTTTTCAGAGTGAGGAAGGCAACGCAGTCCTTGGGACTGAAATTAATCTCGGGAAGCTGTGGGAACAGAGGGTGTTGCCGAGTACTACAGGCTAGCTTTTAGCTTCAGAAGGACAAATATTGAATGCTCCACATTAAACATCCTGTGTGTGGTACAGGGGGTCCTTCACTTCCCCTTTAAACCTATTATGTTGGTCCTGATGCAGTCAGTGTTACCCGGTGCCACAACAGGTTACAAACACCGAGGGCATTGTGTTATCTGAAAAGTACACAGGAGGAGGCTGGAAACACATCTTTACCTCCAACTGGTCAACAGCAAGTCGAGGAGGTAAAATAACATAATTTTACTACCTCGCAGCTCATCTGAAGAATGGTGTGAAATAGACCCTTTGGAGAGAAACAGCAGAAAGGATGGGAATACCTTTGCCAATGAAGCATCAATGAAGCATCACCCTCAGCATAAGAACTCTATAGAATCTTACTTTTAAAAACAAGTCCCCAGGAATTAATATTGACCCCAGCAGGTTAACACCACCACAACACCCACCTGAGATGCTTGAGTGAGAACACAACATGCACAACACCCCATGCTTTTGCCAACAAGCTGCTTGGTCTGTGCAAAGGAACTTTGGAGTTCAAGATGTTTATTTGGATTTGGGGTTTTCTCTCTGTCCCAGGTGCTTAGTAAGGTTGGGACCCTGACAGCCTACTTGTGTAACAGGCTTCGAAAGCCACATCTCCCTCTTTTACAGGCACTGATCCATTTCCATTTTCCTGCTGCTGATGTGGCACAAAGCCTGGAGACAGTAGATTTGAGTCAGCTAACGCCCTTGGTGATTTTAAAGAGGTATTCATAAGAAAACAGCAACATAGCCCTAGGAGGCTGCCTAATCCACCCCCTGCCTCAGACAGCATCTTGGGTCCAAAGCTTACTAAGCACCTGGGACAGAGAAAACCTGCTGGGCTGGGGGGGGGGGGGGGG
>JANVCC010000038.1:10269979-10285847 GCA_025345505.1 Todiramphus chloris collaris
GGGGGGGGGGGGGGGGGGGGGGGGGGGGGGGGAATATAAATTTAGTGCTGGAAGATTTCATACTCCCCCAAGCGCTCTATTCCAACCATCTTCCAGACAGATCTTTTCAATAGTTAGCTTCCCTGCTGTATCTTATGCCCTGTATTAATAAACCTGTTCTAATCCATATGGCATCATTCTTCCTTTTCTGAATATTCCCTGCCCCCTTCCCTTATCCTTCTTTCCACAGGAAAAAAAAAAAACAACAACAACCAAAAAAAAAACCAAAAAAACCCAACAAACAAAACAAACAAAAAAAACCACCAAAAAACCCCACAAAAACCTCTCAGTTTATCCTTATCCTTCTGTAAACTCTAACATTTTCTAGATATTGACCGTGCTGCTGCCCTCTGGCCCCTTCAGGTGTCAACATGTCTCATGAGCTAAAGCACCCAAAGCTGAAGGCCTGTATTAGGACAAGGGCTGTCTCCTGTTTGGCACCACAATCTGTCTGAACTACTCTCCCAGACTACTTTATAAATTGTACATAATACTAAACATTTAGAAATAAAACTTCATCAAAAGCAGATATAGGCAATGTCACAGGTACCAAAGCAATTTTCTTTACAAATTGTTAGTTAGGCTAAAAAAAAAATAAATAAAAACAGCTTGCCATGTTAAATTCAATAGCTGTAAGTGTAGGCCAGCAAGAGACCTTCAGGAACATTGTGCTTTTCCTAGGAACAGAGAACCAGTTAGCACAGTGCTCGATCAATAAATCAGTTCTGTGATAATTTGGCAGACACATCAGAGCAGCCAGTTTTATTGGGAGCAATAATATCTACAGAAAATGGTATTATTTTTAAGATATTAGTAAAATTTTATAACCAAACGGCAAAAGGTGATGATCGGGTAACATATAAATCTCTTCTGATTATTGCAGTAGGGCGAGTGCTGTTCTCCAGAAGGCTCTGCTAACACAGGCAGCAGCAACTCAGGCACTCTGAGTCAATCTAGTCAGCTGCTGGCAAGTCCACTCCCGATGCGAGCACGGGGAGGTTGTGTCAGCTGCAGTTAAGTCAATAAAGAGCACACACAGGATTGTACAGGAAGGCTGGACACAACATGTCAGTTTTTTATTAACCAAAGGTGAAGCTGAACCCCAGAGCAGTTTAACTTGTTAAAACCATGTTTATATGTCAGATATTCTTCTTTCATGTTCAACACTACAGTGCAAGAACCAAACTTTGCAGCTGTTCATCCTTTGAGAATCAAGTACTAAATGTAAAATGAATGAAAATAAGGGTCCCTCAACGAATCAATTAAAAAAACCCATGTAACTCAACAGAACAGACCAATTTCAAGAACTGTCTTATTAAATTCTCCCAAGTGAAAGACCTTTAAAAGCACTTGGAGCCTTGAGGTAGCAACTTTATATGTAGAATTTAATTCCCCTCCTGCCCCACAGAGCAGAGGAAAATTAGTAGCGCATTATTAGCTCCAGCCAGCTAAGCAGAGTTGAGTATTCTCCTATGAGGTTAGTGACTTTCTCTTGCATCCTGAAATAGCAGTGTAGTGCTGCAGATCATCAGGAGGAAATCCACAGGGAAGGCTTCTTGAAAGCAAATATACTGTTTGAAAATAAGTGAAAATAATCAGTAGTAACCATAATGATAAAAATTATCTGAAGTGAAAAAGATCCAACAGGTTTGTATTTTGGCGAGACTAGATTACAAATACATGTCAAGAACAAGAGTCCACTTTCCGCCAACGGAAAAGAAAGAATGGAATTGACATTCAAAGGGGTTTTGGTTTTTTTTTTTTGCCCTCTGCAAAATTGCACTTTGTTTTTAAAGTTTTAAGTTTTGCACTTTTGTTTCTAAAGAGAGCACTTTTGCCCTTTTTTGTTCTTTTACATTGTGAAACCTGTGCTGTGACATTAAACAGAAATACCACATGCCAGGATATTTGACCATTGAAAGCTCCTCTCACTGACTTCACAACAATCACAAGCAGGGAATCACAAACAAGAGACTCTTCTTCCTCTAAGTCTCAAAGACACTGACCTCTTTGCCCACTTTGCTGCTGAGTTCTTTTATTAAAAACTAGATTTCACTCTACTGCTAATTTCAGAGACTCCATGGCAGATTTACTGAGCACCGAGCAGTAACAAAAAGCCTGGGCTTGATCTCCAGGAGAACTGTGACCAACAGCCATAGTGAAAAGGAGCAAGCTGAGATACGGCGATGGGGCCAGAGCTTTATAAACTGGTGCCTCGCTTCACTCTCTGCTCTTGGTATCTCTACTCGCTCTCTTTCCAACTTTGCTCATTGCTGGTGCTCTAACCAGATACCTGGCAACGTTGAGTATCTTGCTACAAGCTTCTCATTCCATTCTCTTCGTGTTCCAGAATTGTACGGAACAGGTTGGTTAAAGCAGAACAAACTAATCAAGCACATTGCAAATTACAGTTTCTAAATGGATGAGCCTTCTTACAGGCTCGTTCTCTTTCAGCTCAAGGTCAGGTTGCCGCTCTGCGCCACAGAATGTCATCACACAGATCCTGGACGCAGCATGGCATTGCCCGGTATGCCTCTGCTTCAGGGAGTCTAGAGAAAAGTAAAACTTCAAAAGCTTGTTCTTCCTCACGTAGAATCACAATCTTTTGATTTTACTTTCTCATCCTTTCCTTTGACTTCTAGAAGCCATCAAATCCTCCCTTCCAGGCAGAATTACCTTAAGAATCTAGCATCAGCTTTGCCTGTTTTTTGGTTAAGCTTCAGAACAAGTGCCAATGTTTGCACATGCCGAGGTAAACAATCCTGTCCTGCAGAGAACCAAAGGCTGTAATAACCAGAATCCATCTGTAAGGCAGCCCAACCTGCCAGGCTCCTTTGGATGAAGGAGAGGATGTTCTGCCTGAGAGCAACAAAGGCCAGCTGATGATTATTCACAGCAAGTTTCTCTTTAGTTCACATGGCAGCTTAGGCAGCACAGAAACTCATACTGGCTCAAAGAGCAGTTTATATATGGTTCACAGGACAGTCGCAAGCTGGTTTGAGAAAAACTCTTGTCTTGGAGCCCAAAGTATCTTAAAGTTTTATCTGTTATCCAATGCAAGGACCTGGCAAGTAGGGTCTTTGCTTTTGTTTGGTTGTTGGGTTTTTTTTGTGGTGTTCATCTGGTTTTGTTTGTTGGGTTTGTCTCTTTGTTTTTTAATTATGTAATCAAAAGAATGATTTTGTCTTTGGTGTTAAACCTTGGAAGCATGAATGAGAAGTACTTGCTGCTTCTTTGGCTGTAATTTACAGTAAAAAGCCAGCCCAGTAAGCAAGGGAAATTCACTGTTCTAAAATACATGCAGTTAGAACAGCCACTAGACATCACAACCAGGACTTTAATAATATGGAAACACCTAGTTCAGTGGTGTCCGTTACAAATCATTTGCATTATATAAAAATATGACTCCAATTACAGTAACTGGACAACAGCCATTCAAACTTATCAAGTTTCCATCTTACTCATATTGCAGGAACTGGGAGGAGCTCATCCATTTAGGGAAAAAAATCATCCAGAGATCAACTTACAGTTGCAGCAAAGCATCTCGTGCCTCAGAGAAACGTCCACTGTGGTAACTAGAAGCAGGAATTCAACATTAGCATCCTTCTATTCTTGCTCACGTGGTCATGAATAAAAAGAGCAGGTTCTGTTATACTAGCATCCACAATTAAAATTTTATAACCCCATAAAACACCAGTAAGTTTCGCATGATCTGCAGAAGAATGCAAATTCAAAGGGTCACTAGATTTATTACCTACAATTTCAGTATCTTAATATAAATATTCTGTTTGTACACCATGAAAATGTCCTCTTATGGCCTGATTCTTATTTAGATAATACTCTGCTAAAATTTCATCAGTATGCCAATTAAGGTCATTAAAGCTATAGAAATAGAATCTACCTAATAAATGCTGCAAATTTCACAGGTATTTTAGATAAGCATCATTATCTTAGTTATCACCTAAACCAAAAAGACTCCTCAAACACACCAACTGTGTAGTTAGCAAAGACATTGCTTTACAAAGTCAAATGTTGCTAACTTTTCAAAAGTTTAGCAAATCAACGTGGTATTTGGAAGCATCCAAGTGTCTAATGAAGTTAGAATACTGTGAAATGTTAGGACTGGGGGAAGCTCCTGTAAACAAGTACAGAAGTAGTCTTCATTTAAATTA
Organism: Todiramphus chloris collaris; assembly: GCA_025345505.1. Taxonomy (NCBI): domain Eukaryota; kingdom Metazoa; phylum Chordata; class Aves; order Coraciiformes; family Alcedinidae; genus Todiramphus; species Todiramphus chloris. The sequence goes on from JANVCC010000038.1 coordinate 10,274,191, forward strand.
CAAAACATTCACCTCCTTAAAAAGCTTTAAAACTGACCCAGTCAACAAGAGTGCCCTGGGAAATCTAGTAGTATAAAGGATCTCTGTAAGCAAGAGAAGGTCATTTATTGTGATCTCACCACAATAAAATGTACTCAGTGTCAGGAACAAGGAGCAAATTTGGAGAGATTACAATCATGACACCTTCACAGGCCATTTAATCTGAACCACTGCACTTTTTTTTTGGGCAGCATAGAGTAAAACAATTTTCTCTGCTGCTCAGAAAACATTTAAAATACAGTACTGCTTCATTTTCTGCATTTTGTTGCTAAGCAGACTCTCCCACGTCCCCAGCTCAGTTTACTTGGTTTAAAGAGCTATAGTACCTGCCACTTTCAGCAGGCAGAATAAAACTTCAGTGCCACCTTATTAATTGGCTTCATTGATAGTTAGCTTCAAAACCAGATGCTACAATTAAAAGCAAATTTGACATTGTGTAAGGAAAGCATCAGATGAAGATAATAAGCCTGTAAAAGGCTCCTATTCCACAGGTTGCAGAACCTGCTATCTCCCACTACAGAATCTGATCTGAAAAATTATCCCAACAGTAACACCAGAAGGAAGGAGGCTTCTACGTCTTGCACACTTTGGGTTTCGTATCAGGCACTTGAACTGTTGGACAGATGCCATTCTGAACCAAGTAAGTGAACATAGGGTTAGAATCATCTTTATCTAGGTCTAATAATGAAGTATCAGCAGCAAAGTGGAGGCAGGGAGTGAGCAATCCATCTGTGCTGAGACTTGTTTATGGTTTCTAAAATGCCCAAGAAGACAGCAGCAGTAACTGTTCCGTAGTGTCCGTTTTCCTTGTGAGTTGTGTTGCTGATAGGAGGCTTTTCTGTGTCTTGAACTAAGAAGGCATTGAGGTACCCCGTGCCTAATTCCCTGGATCCAACAGGTCCATGCTAGAGCCAAACATTGCCACCAGTTGCTCCTCATAATGTGTTATATTCCTCTTCATAATGTCCATGCAGGGTCCAAGCAACCTCTCAAATGCTTGCACATCCATGACTGCAAAGGAACAGAAGTGAAAACAAGATCATTTGCCAAAAAGGACACCACAGGCCAACTTCATTTTTTTAACTCAGAACATAAGCCTCCAGTCCAACTCATTTGGGTTTGGGGTTTCAATAGAAGCCACAGAAACAGAAATCATATTCCTGATTTCCCTCTGTACTGTTATTTGGAGAAACAAGGTTAATGAAATACACACCTGACCTCAAGGATAAATACAGAAGCCAAATGCACACCACACTGACATGAAAGGATCACAGGAAAGCTGTGTGACAAGCTGTAGACAAGAAGCTGCTGCTACTTACCCCTTCAAAGACTACAGGCCACACAAACATAAAAACCAGAACCTGCTGGAAGGAAGCTGTGGTGCTTACTAAACTTCAACATGGGAGATCCGCTTCAGCCTGTGCTCCTACGTCTCATGTCTGACCACCAGTTACCAGAAGGCTGCTGAGTTTTGAAGAGCTGCTTACTCGGGAACAATCCACAAAACAAGCAAAGACTAGAAAAGGGTAACTAGAAACACAGAACATCTGCTTACCTAAACATTTGACCTCCCCAACAGCATAGGCAGAGGCTGCTCTGGGTTTGTTGGTAACAAGTGCAAGCTCTCCAAAATACTGCCCTCTGTGACACCGGGCAATCTCCACTTCTTGGTTAGCTTCTTTACTCGTCATAGTCTGTGAAACGGCACATTTTAGTTATTTGCATACAGTTCTGTCTTTGTACAAGGCTGCAGTTATGTTACAGATGTGCAACAGCTCATTGGTTTAAAGCTTTTAAATTAGCAATTCCCAAGTCATGCTCTGTACTGGCAGAACACCTTAACAGGTTCAATTAGAAGTTTGACAAGAAAAGTGTATGCCAGCCCACAAGTTTTGAGATTGGCAGGTATTTACTGGTACAGCTTTGGGAACCGCTATTGCATCAGCCTAATACAGGTTTTATCATGCACAACATGTTGTTCTCCAAGGCTGCTTCAGACAATAGAGAGATCCCTTCACATGCCAACATCTATAGTATGTTGCTAGAGATAACAAACTCCCAGTTTTCTAAGTTGCACTTTTCTATAATCCCAGAAGAAAAGTGTCACCTCCACCCTTAAGGCCAGGGAGAGTATATCAGATTACTTTGCAGAGGAGCAGATACAACCAAAAGACTTTTCAACTTTACTAAAGTGATTTCTGGCCACTTCAAAATAGATCTGGGGATTTACAACCTACATCACATCAGTGGCAATGATGAATACCATAAAATAATATCTTAAAATAAGTCATGGTACACTTTTTACCACACCACTTGGATTAATCAGTCGAATCAGGGACTGACTTGAAGTCTAATCACCCAATTTGAACTCACCTTGCTTTTAATCAAGATTTTTACTTCGCCAGATTCTACAATGTAAAAACAATCTGCTTTATCGCCCTGCAAAGAGGAAAAGGTAAGACAAATTATTTTTTAGTTTACTGTCAAGGTATGTATAAATGATACTAAGGTATTCACTCTGAACTGTGCCTTGTGTAGAAATCTGCTAGAATTGACATCAAATTCTTAACATCAAAAGGTGGTGACTGGTTTGGTAAAATACCAGAGGAACCCACAGGGGAAGGAGCTATTGGTACACATCATTCAGTGAGAAGGCAGGTGGAAAGGAAAAAAGCAAAGGAGATAGACAAAATATATATATATATATATATATATATATGTACATACATATATAAATCTCTCTCTCTCTCTCAAAATCACTTAAGTGCAAATCTTCTGATCCTGAGGGAACTATCCAATAGTGAAACTAAACAGGGCCTGGAATTTCCAGAAGCAAAGTGTTGTTGAATAACTGAGTGTGAAATAATAAATTCTGGTTTAGTCAAATTCATCTGCTTCTATGAAAAAAGTCACTGTGAGGGTGACTGAGCACTGGCACAGGTTTCCCAGAGAGGCTGTGAAGTCTCTATCCTTTGGGATATTCAAAAGTCATCTGGGCAAGTGGCTTTAGGCGGCCCTGCTTGAACAGGGTGGGTGGGAAAAGATGACCTCCAGAGGTCCCTATCAACTTCAACCATTCTGTGATTTTGTGAGAGTTTCTAGAACCTTTTCCACATCTATCTAAACCCCAGTTAGGTTGCAGATCTTCAACTCTGAAGAGCTTTGCCACGACTTAATACTTCAAAAGTTTTAGATATGACAGAGAGAACTTTCCTTCTCTATAGTAACTCATGTGGTCTTGGTATAGGACTGGAAGGCAGAGTGGTGAGCCAGCATATGCCTCCTGCTATGTATCAGAAGGAAAGGGACTAAAGGCTTCAGGAAGACAGAGGCTGGATAAGGAACTAAGAAGGGACTGGGAGCAGCTCAGCAAAAAACTGAATGTAAGAAGAGATAAATCTGATATTAAGTCAAGCGGGCAAGGAAATATGAGCGTGATAGGAAGGATGAAGAGAGATGATTACATGGGGTAGGAAAGGATGACACAAGATTGAAACATGGAGGTACAGTAGAAGTTGGCCCCTTAGCTGAACTTCGTGGGGATGGTCATAAACCATCCAGTGCAAAGATTTCCTTCACTGTTGCCATCTATCACAACATGAACTAATACGCCCAGCAGACTTCTGAAAAAGTACTGAGTGAGTACTTCTGTTTTTAAAATAATGAAAACAAACTGAGTGGTAGGCGTCCTCGTAACACCAGAAGGCACTAACAATTTTCAAGTGCTTTAAAGCATACTGCCCTTAACTGAAGGACCAAATTCTAGAAATGTAATTAAAATGTAAAATTATCCACGAGAGAAAAGATGTTCATAGCAACTGCTGTAATGTAAGAGCTATCACATCTTTTCCGAGCATAAAATTTCATCATCTTTAGCAGCGTGTTACCATCACCCAGACCTATCCAGACTATTAATCCTCCTTTTAAGGGTAATTACATCCTCGTCCTTAGTTCAGTTATTACAAAAGATTAAAACCAAGTGCGTAATTGGATCACTGACTGCGTGGGTTCCCAGTTTTGAGACTGATTTATAAGCTTTGATTTTGTTGAGAGATCAGTTTTCTCGGGGTCTTAAGTGACAAGATTTTCAACTTACAAGATTGAGAGTATTTTTGGAGAGAAGTAATTTGTCAGTATTTGGTTATCAGAAAACTAAGATTTCCCACATTCAATTATTTAACATTCAAGGTAATTAAGATTAAGTATTGAAGACATTATCAAGGAGTCATATTCTGTTTATAAAACAAGATGACAGTTCTGATCAAAAGCCTGCAATTTCAGGTAAGCCTTGGGCTTTCTTGCATTAACTTCTACCTGAACTAGAGCACTTTTGCAACAAAGAAAGCAATCCAGAGCTACATGTGATGCAAAATTCTAGTGTTCCATCAGTAACAGTGTTCCCAAAAGATTTTTGTGTCACAGCCAAAAAAACTCCACAACTTCAGCTTGTTTGCCCAGCTTCACGTTCCAACACTCTGGCCCTGATCTACTGCAGTGGACAAAACATACAACTATCAAAGGCTGTCAATTGAAGCTAGACTACTCCATTAATTTAATACATTTAATAACATTTAATAGTCCTTTTTAGAGCTTCAGGAAAAACAATGGTTTTAAGTAACCCCGATACTTTCTTAGAATAGTTAACTGAGTTGGGCCCAACTAGTGAAATATTCCCAATGACTTAATTTACTTTCATACAAAACATACTCCTGTTGAATTGTTTGGTTTTGTTGTTTAGTCAGACGTAGGAATTAGAGATGTCTTTACTATGTTCTTGTGAGTCCTTTAATCTGGTCATAACTGTCTGTAAAGAGTCTAGATGGGGGATTTCAAAGAAAATTGCATAAATGGACATTTAATTTCAGCTTCTTAAGACACATTCCCTCTTGAAACCTTGCAAAGACCATTTATAAAAAGCAAACAGATGATAGAAGAAAAAAAACCAGAAGGTAAAGTAATAAAATAAATTTGTAGCAAAAGACGTATAGGCTGTCCCCCAGACATTCAGGAGGTGGTTAAATAAATCTGAAGTATTAAAAGAATAAGTGCCAAGTTGGTCCAAGTAATAGAACGCTGTCAACTCCAAACAGGAAGAAAAAGAAGCAGAGAAAGGAGAATGACAAAGAAAAATTTAAACTTCAAGTACCTGAGAAATGATACGTTCTCCATCTTGATACACTTTCTCCCCTATAACATCCACTATCTTCATTCGCTCTGATGCCTGGAACAAACAGAAAAATTAAACATAATCATCTATTATAGGACAACTCTGACAAATTTTGTAGCCCTGAAATGAAGAAGCATTCACTAGACACACAAACACAGAATACCTGAGTACTGAAAAATACAGCTGCTACAGTGACATTGTTGTACTGCACCACAGCTTTCAAGACACCATAACCAACAGGGAAACAAAATTGTCTAGTGTCCTATTCATGTGCTTTTATTCCCCCCAGAGCTCACAAATAACTGATTCAGTTAGTTTAAAGCAAAGAAAAAGGGAAAAATATAATAATAAAAAAGTCACTCTCTTTAAGATATAGATGACATTTAAAGACAACACTAACGTCATAAACTTCATAAGAATAACCTTCAATGAGAAACATCAGCAACACATTTTTCACAATATTTTAATCACCCTATACTTGCATATGTGTAGAGTTTTTTGTGTCTCAGAAGTCATTCCTAGAGCAAAGAGAGGAAAGGGATATGGAAAGGATACTGGCTCTAAACTGTAAGCAAGCACTGCAACAGGATGCCCAGCAACAAGAGCAAGAGGTACTAAGCTGACACGCAATGAAGCGTGCCCCAGTTTTCATAAACGGGAAGGGAGAAAAACCAGTTACATTTATCTCCAGCGTTTCCCACTGCCCATCTAGAACATCACAAAACAATTCTATTGCTTCAGAGCACTGCAAAATACATATTAATTTTAACTGTAGGATTTTCTTTCTTAATATCTCAACAGATGATTCAGTTGCAATCCATCCAGTCCACAAATGTACCTTAAACTAGCCTATGTTTGAGAAACTTAATTCTGATCCACTCATGATTCAACTCCAGTGTGTCATGCAAAAAGTGCTAATGAGTTATTTTCTGTATCTTTAAATATTTATGAGTCATTTTTGTGCTCAAAAAAAAAAAAGAGTCACATCAGTGGAACTATAAGTCAGGCACTGAGGGAGAAGGTGTTGTGCAATTTACCCCTTCCATAGCTGCCAAGGTGTATCCAAACCAATATATATTACAGGTTGATATTCACACCTAATGACACTTCACAGTTTTATAATCTTCTCTCAAAGGGATTAAAAGCTCTTCTCAGATACTGAGGATTAATGCTGGAAAATATTCTTATGATGAGAAAACAAAGAAAAGCTACGTTGTGGTGTAAGGCAAAGACAGACACATACCAATCGCAAAGCAGTGTGGTAAGGCTCCAAAAGCACTCTGAAGATACAGGCTGACTCAATAGTTTAGAAGAGACAATTTACACACTGTTCCTAAAGACATGCACTGCACACCTCAACATGACACTTGTTTTGTTCCCAGGTAGCAGTGCTTCCCTTTGGCCTATTCTTAGCTTATGTCTTGAATATCAGTTAAGGTTAAAACAAGACCTACAACAGCCCACATCTTTTTTGCCTCAAATTTAAAATGATTCATGGCTGATAAAAGGCCAAATATCCCAGTGATTGTATCATTACTTCAATACCACACCCTCAAAAGAAACTATAGCCCCGAGTTCCAATTGCCATGTTAATACCTGTTCTCTAACATATTTACAGATGTTTTTTCTTTTGTAGTATTTTTTAAATCTTTACAAGACTGAGATAAAAATCAGCAAATCACTTACTGTGAATAAAGGCTATGAAAAAAACAACACCCAGTGTACAACTTCAGCAATGCAAATTCAGTTGTACAGTAAACATGATAACAAAGCAGCTCTTAAAATTTTGTTCTAAGCAAAAATTACACAGATTTTTAATATAACAGAAATGCTGACTGCAGAGCTAATGCTAATGCAAGGATTTGATGCAGATGTCTGAGAGGCTTTACCTCCAAGGATTTCAGAAGGGGCACAGACTCAATAAATAATTCATACGTCTTCCTCTTCTTCGCATTGTTTTTCAGTATAATTCTTCTGAATGTCACTCGATCCTGCAAGAAACAGCACAGAGAAATACATTATTCCTCTTCCCTAAAATGCTCCCTGTTTAAAGAACTGTCAGACATGAATTAGTATTTGGAACAAACACCGGGCTTGAGAAGCCAGCTCAGCTGTTAAAATGATACCATATCCATCACAATCGTGATCCTAACAGCTCTTGTGAGAGTACTTGTCACAGTAATAAATTGAAAAACAGGGAGCTGTAAGACCTGGTCCTTCTCATATATACATTTAAGAATTCCATTTTTAGTCTATCTTGTACTGATTTTCAGGGTTGAGGTTTTGGGATTTGTTTGGCTGCTTGTTAATATATATTTCATGCTGCCACATACAATGAAGAAGTTATGCTTTTCTTGCTGAAGCCACTGGAAACTAGAATTTCCAACACTTATTTGTTAAGCAACTGCAGGACTAAGTCTGAATTGGATTCTTCTCTGCATTAGCCAAAGGTTTAAAAGTAAGTTGGAGATTTATATTGGTCTCAAGTAGATCAGGAACAAAATATCCAGCAGCAACAGGCTTGATTCATTTGTCCACCTTCCAGGATCCAAAAGCCAGCTTTTTCCAACAACTTCTTCCTAATCACCAGCTCTCCACCTGTATCTTAAGCACTTTCTCAATGGAAAAATTGTTTGGTTTGGTTTTGATGCCCTGATACCGGGCGAGATTCCCCCCACTGCTGCTCGGGTCTTGCCTTTCTGCAGGCAGCAGCCTGGCGGCGCAGGCCGTGCTGCCACTGGGCGGCACTCGGTGCCCAGCGAAGGCACAGCCCGCCTGGCGAGCGCGGCTCCTGCCCGGCACCTGCGGCAGCAGACATGTTGAGAGGGCACTGCCAGCCATCGCAGCGGAACGCTTCTTATTCCCACAGCAAAGGCAGGGCTCAACTACCAGCAAATGCCGATGAGAAAGGCCATGAGAGAGCTGAAACGGGTTAGGAAAATGGTACTAAAAAAGCAAGCAATCTTTTACGTTCACATCTACCACAATTAGCAGACACATCCATAGTCCTGAGAGCCATTCCTCTCAATCTCATTTGCTGAAAACATCAACTGATACCCCAGCAGAGACATTTTGATGTGAAGAGGTATTTTCAAGTGAACAGCTTTATGCGATGAAGGCTGAAACTTGCAACAATGACTGATACAGGTGACACTGGTGAAATATCAAAGTTGAAGGAGGTGAAAGATGAAGGGGAGAATGGTATTGCTGTTACACAAAGGAGAACAAGAGATGATACAATATAAGTGACTGGTTTATTTTTATTTTTTGAAAGAAATTCTTCAGCAGTAGAAATCTCAGGTTGGGAGAGGCAGAAAGGTGTAGAAACAGGGGAACTGCAAAAGCATAAAAATCTGATAGTATCAGTGAGGGAGGAGAATCAGCAGTATTTGAACAAAAAAAGGCAAAGCAGCAAAGGAAGAATGTGTGATCGTGAGGTTTTTTCACAGGCACATTCAGTAGCAAAAGCTGAGGACATTTCTCTGCTCCGGAAGAGACCCACATTTGATAACTGCTTTGTGCCTGAACCTTCCAGGCTTTTGTTTGCTTAAGTCTGCAATGCAGCAGGAGTAATCCACATTTCCTAACTGGCTGCTAACATGTGAGCTTTAACAATAACTCTGCAGACTAAAAAAAAAAGTAAAAAAATGTAAATTGCATCAGGCACAAAACAGTACAATAAAGCATAGCAATGACAGGATAACTGGAATAAATAACTGAAGTTTAAGACAGGAAAATGCAGCCTTAAAGTTAATAAAATATCCACAGGACAAATGACTAGCAAGAGATCTCCCTTCAACTACACCTTGATAATTAAGTGTATGTAATCACAGGAAAAACAAAGCCAAAATTAACTCAATTTGTGCAGTTCTTTTCAAAGGCAAACTGGAAGAAAGAATCTTCTTCTCATTTTATTCCTTTTATGAATGAGCTTGGTTTGTAGGCAGCTGCTTTATTCTGTCTTGTTCAAGAAATTAAATTCTGACATTACTCCCTGCTTGATTTGCCAAAATCCCTTCTTTCAACTCACAAAGAAAACGGAAGTCAATTCCCTCAGCAAGTGCAGAGATTGCATAAGCACAAGGTGTGTAGCTGCTTATCAGTCCTATAATCAAGGTCACAACACACGGTCAACCCCCAGCGATAGTTGCTGAGGAGCCCAGCACACACAGAAAGCATAAAACACTTCTGGCTTCAAAGGCTTTGCTGATCGCACAATCTGTTTATTATGCGAGCACTCACAGATGAGTAAGGGAGCACTGTGAAAATAACCCTATCCACACAGTACAGAGAAAAGCACTAAAAAAGGAAACTAATGTCTACAGCTTCACAGTCGACACTTCTGGGCTGGAGACAAAGCAACACCATCATTGAGCTTGGTATCTTCTAGGTCATACTGACCTGAGAACCTCTTCCAGGGTAACACAAAGGGACCAGAAACACTGTGACAGTTTATTTTGAAAGAAAACAAAGATTTGGGCAGTTTTCCTGGCTCTTCAAATTACTGACATCCTCACAAAGATATTTAACACCCTCCCATTCCCCTTAAAGCAGACAAAATGGTAGGAAGGTGAGTTAAAAATAAAGAATGTCATTTAGATATTGTTTCCCCCTCCCATAAAATACATGCATTAATGCCTCCGCTGTCATCTGCAGGATGAAAACAAAACCATTTTTCTTTGTTCCCCTAATAAAAGCCGCAATTACAGCAAATGCAAGCTAATAAAGGAACAGATAAAACTAGTGATATGGTTTTTACAGACAAGTTGTTCTGGAAAGGTGGCCAGAAAGATTTGCACAATGGATCTCTTATGGCAGGAGGGAAGAGATATGATAAAACAGTTGTTAGAAGTACTGGAATATGGTGAGCTAGTTTGAAATAGTATGCATACAAGAGAAACTTCTTTTCCTTACCAGTCCCCAAAGGGCTCCTTCTGTTGTGGCAACAATGGTGGCAGCTCTAGGAGTGTTGTACATCAATGCCAGTTCCCCGAAACTGCCGTGATTATCATAGCGGCCCACACAGCGAGACTGGTTGTCTTTTGCTACAACAATATCATACAATCCTCTGGAAGACAATGGGATAGATGCTTTTTATTAGACAACATTCCAGTACAAACCATAAACTTAGCTTTTGGCTGTTAAAAAAATAGTTGTCTTATTGCTGGGTAGAATGGAACATGCTTTATTGAGCTTTCCAATTGCCTAGTACTAAGTTACTCCTATCTAGCTAGTTTCACAATAATTCTCTTAATAAAGCACTTCACTCCTCATAGATCTGGGCAGGATCTACTTGGTTTCCTCTGCATAGTATTTTGACATTGCTATTGTGTTATGTCCAGAGTGACAGGTAGCTTCCTCATCATTAGCAGTATTTGTCTTTCCAGCACATAGGTGTTATCCAGCGAGGCCTTGCTGGAGTGACTTGGATCCATCCACGTGCATTGCCTTGATGACAGAGCTGCTGCAGGACCTTTGGGATACACCCAGTCCGACTGCTCACCTGCAGGTTTGCCTCAACTCCAGCTTAAGGGTATGTCTACATAATAACTCCAAGGTGCAACTGTAGCTTCTATCTGGACATACCTATGATAGATGCAAACTATCCAGCTCTTGTATGGACAACAGTGATGCTGTAGAAGCACAAAGATGACAGAAAGGGGCAGTTTTTTCCTCTTTTTTTTTTTTCCTTTTTTCTTTTTCACACCAAACATACTGAGTTTTGCAGTGCAAACTGACCACTCTTATTATGAGCAGCACATACTGATCCTCAGGCTGGAGGATTTAAAGTTAGTTCAGGGTTGTTACACATGCCACATCTTTACACTGTAGCACAGACGTGTCTAGAAGCAACCATTTCTCACCTGGTGTTTGCCTAATAGCTCCCTTATGACCAAAACTTCTATCACTCAGTTCATCTTCACACCATGCTGCAATTCTGAGCATGCTGACAGTTTAACCAATCAATTTTATCACCATTTTCATGGAGGCATGGCTGCTGAAGAACACAGGACGCAGCTTGCAGTGTTCAACCTTGAAGAGCATCTGTTCAACTCTCAAAAAGCTCCGTGTGCTGAGGTGACATTGAAGGATGGACAGCCTAAGAAGCATGGGTAAGTAATTTCCAGCAGTTTTGTAGAACATTATGGGTTCCACTCTAGTCTGTAGCATCCTCAGGATTGTCTTATATTTGGGACTTTAAAAAAATAATTTAAAAATATAGCTTGACTAGCCTTGCTTAATTCTTGGCTATGGCATTAGAGATCATTCAGGGACTGGCCACTGGTCTAAGAGACTTTACAAAATACATCATGCCCTGGAGAAAAGCAGGTAGGGAATGACTTCCTTGGCTTTAAGCAGCTGAACACGCACATAATTTTCCCCAGGAGTTGAAATCTTTGTCAGAAGGAATGGTATTATCTCCCAGAACATCACATAAGGGGAAAAAAAA
>JANVCC010000038.1:10285947-10334354 GCA_025345505.1 Todiramphus chloris collaris
AACCAACAAACACAAAAATAAAACAAACACAAAAATGTACTACAGGACAGCTTTATGCCAGCTTCATCTGTAGGTGATTCCACAAAGTGGACATTACATGCACCAAACAAACAATTAAAAAACATCAGAGTGAGGAAGCTTTGCACAATGACTTGAGGGTCAACTGTATACTGGCCTTTCAGATCCAGAGAAAATTTGGCTACTGGATGAACAGTAGATGGGCCAGATTCAGACATGTCAGAAGATCCCAGAAATTTAGTCTGTCACCTGGAAGCTAAAGGGGGAAACTAGGTGCATGAAGAGGCTGCCTAACATCCTCACCAGATACTTTTTACTCCACTGCTTACTCACACCTAGGAGACAGCGAAAGAAACCAGCAGCATGCTAACACTAAATAAGGATTAGTAGTTGGAAGTTTCACTAATTCTTGTAATGTCTATTTAATGATTTTCTGAGAGGCACCAGAGGCAACAATCTTCAGAGGTTTTTCTGATCTAGAAGAGACATCTGTGAGCACCTTAAGCAAACACAACAACTTCTTTGCATCCCTCAGCCTCAAAGTCACTTACTAGTGCCATTTATTTCCAAATAACTATAGCCATGTAACCTTCAGCCAAGCATTCAGCTGACTGTGGACCAAGGACTAAATTGGTGAGGCACCACTGAGTGACCTTGGCTCAGCTTTATTGAGAAAACTGTTCCTGAGCTGTGACACAGTCCGTGAGCTAAAGCCCTGCAAGATAAGAAAAATAAAAACACAGACCGAAGTGTAATAGTTGAGATGGTAATCGTTAGGAGCTGAAGGACTCAAAATACTGACACGAAAATAACATAAAACCCCAAGGGGAAATAAAAAAAAACTTTAAAAAGGCAGAAAAGTAGAAGAAGGCAACTCAGCAAGATCATGGATCAGTGTGTTCCAAGAGGCAATAGGGGCCAGTGCTGCCCCTCCTGACTGATGCCTGCTCAATCTGCAGAGATTCATCAGGTGCCCCCTCAGCAGTGACAAGCACACTGTTTAGCCATGCAGCACACCCCTCCTGGCTCTCCCTTCTGTGTAGTAAGCACTAAATATCATCTGCATCCTCAAGTTGCATCTGTCCTGCCTGCTGTGTCTCTGCGCATGCTAAAAGACACTCAGACAAAAGTAATCTGGTGAGGAAGTATGACAACCAGAAGACCTTGGGGACAAAAAGCCCTGTGCCAGAAAGCCTATTTTTCTATGCGGACAAGAAGCTAAAGAGTTACATCTGCAACACAAATTCACTGTTCATTCAGACAGGGAGAAACTAATCCTCCAGGAAATTTAAGCATTAATGTCTTTGCTTAGACTAACAAGATATGCCTACTGATGCCTTGAAAGAGCCAGAGTCCTCCGAATTTGCACCTGCAGGCAAGTGGAAATACTGTAGCTGAGTCGGTGTTTACAGCAAAGGCTGGCATGCTCTGTTGCTGGACAACACCAACTTTAATTTTCCTCACTGCAGAGCCTTTCTGCTACGTACTTTTGGCAATGTGTTTATGTTACTGGTGTATTATACCCAAAGAGCTTTTTAGTAACCAACTGGTTAAGAGCCGTACAAAGAAACAAATTAAAGCAGGCTGATAGTATCTAACAGTTTTTGAGAAGCTCCCAAACTGAGTTTCAGTTTCCTTAAGATTAGGAATCACTGCTCTGTGTACATCTCGTCTTTGCAGAGATGGTGACTTTAGCTTCCACAAATTCTCATCTGCAGTACCTCACTCTTACAGGGACAGCCTGATTTCCCCAGTGAACATGGCAAGAGAAGGAACTATCTATCTAAAGACACAGTCTGAGGCAGAGCAGTTGGGAGAGATAACAGTATAGAAACAGAGCGCTGGTTTCAGCTAATGGGATGCTGCGGTAGAGGACAGGGGACCAGGCATATGGTTAGAATATATCTGAAGTAGCCTTATGCTCTGTAGTTCCATTAATCAGAAAGGGAAGTGTCCTTAAAATGGACAAGGATAATTTAAAATGAAGAATTTCTAACCTAGAAATTCTTTTGCAAATTCCTTAAACATAGCATAAATGACAATTTAAAAGGCAAATAGTTGTCTTGAAAAAATGCTTTAAAATCGTTTAATGTAACATTAATGTTTTCATTATTTCAGTGATAACAGTGTGTGAAAAAAGTAGTTTGCTAGGATTGTGCTTCACCAGATATTTACAATTCAGTCAGTAATAATCTCTTTAATATTACAGTTTTACAGGGGGAAATAAAGAAATTTAAAAAAAAATTCTTCTTCAAATATGGTGATTAGAAGTATCATCAGACAGAATTTCTTCCAAAAAGGTAAAAGATACTCAAAGTGTGCATAGACAGACATATCTATTTTATGCCTATTGCACATATACATGATGCACAAAATTATCATGTGAATTTGTTTGATGTAAGAAATAGCCAAATGGCACCTTGAATTCTGCAAATACAAATCACATGACCAACAGAAGCAAAGTAATCACAAGTCTCTCTGAAGTCAGCAATCAAAACTAAGTGGACAAAGGCCAGGTATTTTTTGTGGTAGCTAGCACCACGGATTTTTATTTCCTCTATTCTTCTTGTCTTCCCCAAAATAATCTCCTATCCCTCCCCTTACCAAGTGGTTTCTTTTGCTGCCTTCTCCCCTCCTTCAGGAAAGACACACGGTGGTCTAGAGACAGCATAAAGTATGGATGGTTTCAAGCTACACATATGCTGATGGGCATAAAAACTAAACTGAACAAATCACAGGTGAGCTCAGGATGCAGCCCTTCCCTCAGAGAAAGTGGCATTTGAGTTTACACAGAAAAACCCAGCAGGGTTCAAAACATCCACTTCTGTCAACTTTGATTGCCTGTGGGCAGTGGAGTTAATGGAGGCCTAAAAGGGAAAATGGAAAGAGCAAAGGAAGAGCCAATGACTGCAAAAAGTAAGTTTCCTTCAGAAACTGCTCTGCAGTGAGCATTCCGTGGCATTGCTAAGAAATATACTCTACATTTCAATGGCACAGCAGCTTACCGCTCAACAACATAGAAGTTGTCTCCATCATCACCTTGGTCAATCACATGTTCCTGAGGTTTCACCTTCCTCTCAAACATGGCATCAAGGACTTGAGACAGCTGCTCCTAGAAAATGAACAGGGTGGGGGGGAAGGTTAAAAAACAAATTAAAAAAATATATATATATTAAAAAAAACCCCACAAAACCTGTCAGAAAATACACCTTAGCTTTATTGCTGGACAAGGGCAAGTTCATCTGACTTGATCTGGATACTGAAGTGCAACATTCATTGCATCACTTTTACTGTATGCAAATACAAGTGCCACTGATATTAAATGTTGTTTTCTACTAGCACTGCAGTTGTTTCCAACTTATTAATGCAAGTTCAATAATGCAGAAACACAGAGATACTAACATTACAGAAGAGCTATTATCTCAAATTTATGTCCAAATGGCTTGTGTGTACAATTTCAGTGCCAAAGGGCACATGGACAGCAGGCTCTCCCTTGGTAAAATCTGACACATCACCACTGCAATGCATACGTATTGATTTATGTCAATAATACATATATTTCGTTACCATAGAATCACAGAATGCTTTGGGTTGGAAGGGACCTTTAAAGGTCATCCAGTCCAATGCCCCTGCAGTAAGGAGGGACATTTTCAACTAGATCAGATGGCTCAGATGTAGATATGTCTAGAAACTGCACCACCATTTATTAGTAACCTATTTGTACAGTCATCATCCAAGACGCCCAGTCACAAGAGACCAGGACTGTACCGAACAAGACTCTACAGAGAGTTACTTCCCCAGACAGTCTGTCACAGAGAACCTGCAATTCCAGCAGAAGATGAGATCGGGTATAGATGGGGAGCACATACAGAAAATGGGATAATGCTGCTCTGCACAGCAGACTCAAACTGGGTTTCTCTGATGAGCTATAACTAAACCTTTTTTTGTAGGCAGCATAGTCAGGGAAGTTGTAAAAGCCAAGAGAGACGATGCAATATAAATGCCTTGCTTCGATGCTGAGCTGCTTTACTAGCTCTATTATTCTCAAGTCCAGTAACAATATATGTTCATTGCCTTTTCAATGACCAGATATTCAAAGTTGAATATGTAGATCACAGCTGAGTTTCTGAAACTATATGGCATGAACACACAAATTAGTCTATATGCTGCTAGATACACTTGAAATATTTACTGTGCTCCTTAATATTGAAAATACTGCCTAAAAGTTGGCCTACTCAGTTCAAATGGTGATCACATTTTGTACACAGCCCTTGAGCTGCTGAATGTTCTTAATTATGTTTTATATTTTACTGTACATAATCAGGTTAATTGCAAAAGGAACCTTTAAAATGTCATACATAAATAGGCTTAATGACAAGAGGAATCCCAGAACGGTGAAAGACCAGCCTTGGAAAGAACAGCTTTCAAGAAAACTTTGACAGAATGTCAATTCCTCAAGCCTGCTGCAATCAAAAGCTTTCAACAATAATTTTGAGAATGCAGTTCAATGACTCTTGGGATTTGTACAGCAACCAAATATTGAGAGAACTTCCTGGTTTTCAAGAAAAGCTGAGCAGCATTTCTGACACCATAAGCTATCACATCCATTCTTTCACGTCTCAGGCAAAGCTCAGTGATTCAAACCAGGAAGCTGCAGGGACCACCGCTGGTGTTAACAGCTTTCATTCTTCCCTAACCTGTAGCAGAGGTGTAAGTTGTGCTTTCATGGAAACACCAGACCAGAGATGAGATGCATTTATTCTATAGCCTCTGAGAGGCCAGATTAGAGGATCTTCAAAGGTCTGTTCCTGAACTATCCTGTGATCCTCTTTAAAAAAAAAAAATGAAAATCATATCCATTAAGATTATTAAGTGTGAGCAATGGAGATGCTCATCATTAGGACTCAATACTGAGGGAGCATGTAATTAATAACCACCTTCAACAATAAAAATAAGACGAATAAGAACAGGAACAACCTAGAAACAGCACTTCCCATTCATTTACAGAATATTTACTGACATGTTGGCATTTAAGATAAACATGCAGCAATCTGAAATCATGCAAATATGGATAGTGTTCACTACTACAATTGTGTAAGTAATTTCCTTTTTAAATTGCCTGTAAAACTATGAACTGTTTCCTGGGGAAAAGGAAATAAGGTGTGATTGTTACCCAACAGCAAATATTGAAATATAAGCAAAAGAATTCAAAAGAATAAAGCAACTTTTACAGAAAAAAAAAAAAAATTTGAATTTGCAGGGAGAGCAAGTCTGACAATCATGTAACTGACAATTTGACTTTTGTTTATACTGTTCATTGATTGTTATCTCCAAACACATGTCCTAATCCAGCCTGCATATGATCAATAATTCATGAACTATCACAGTGCAAACAAGTGTCTGGACTGTTAAATCATGCTATTACCTGTACCCACAAACCATTAACTCTAGTTGAGATTTCCTTACAATGATATTACCTGATCTAGGTTTTTGAAGAGCAGGATATCTTTACATGCCTCCTGCAGTCTGCATCGCTGTTCATCAGTTTTTGGATGAACTACCTTTAACACAAAGTAAAACAAAACTGTCATAACAACAAAGAAACGTGATTACAGACTGAACCTTCACCTCCCAGTCAAAAAGCAAAACACCGTTTAAGAGTGTCAAAGTATACAGTTCTTTTTTGTTGTTTGCATAAGCAGTATTTATATATAAACATACAATGCAAGGCAGAATGAGACATAAGAAATAAATTATGCTGACAATTAACACGTGCAAAGTAACAGTCAAGCAAGACAAGAAAGAAGAGGATGCCTTTTTCTTTCCCCTCCCTTTTAACCCAGCCACACAGTCAAAAGTTTTCTTTTTCTAAACTCTGGCTACATTAGTCCCAAAACACTTATTGTGGGCCTACAGGTAGTCTGTAAGATTTATGATAAGTGTGTACCTAATGATGTATCTAATAACAGAATGTATCTAAGCAGCGCTTTTTTTTTTCCCCACAAAATTGTTTAAATGAAAGCTTTGCTGTCTAAGATTTTGTTGTTGTTAACTTTTTTCCAATTATAAGCATCTCATTGGGTTAAAGGAATAAACACTCACTGTGTCTTAAAAATGTTGATATATGTGCTTGTCAGGGGGCAATTATGAAAACATGTATAAATATATCCATTACCTCACATTCACCACATTATTTCTGGAATAACAAGGATTCAAAAAAAAGTTACATTAGCAGGTGATTCTAAAAATTCACTGTCCAAAGTTGAGTAGCTCTCAGACCTTTGTTTTAAAAGAAAATTTAATATTGAATCAGCAGTCAGGAAAATTAAGACTTTTGATAGAATAAATATGTCTACTTTTACAAACATCTGGATGATCAGACACACTAACCGTTTTGGTTTTTTTCTTTTTATAGCATCTTATTTATTAAAGTATCTTCTCTTTTAAGGTAAATTAAACTAGACCTGGATTTTCATGGCAGAAGTATAAGCATCCTTGAGATGGAATCTGGAAATGGAACACCAAAAGTCTAGAGAAAAAACATTGACCCTCACCAGTTAGGCTACAGGATCTGCTCACATAAAAGCATCTCTAAAGAAATACAATTAACAGTATTTGGACTTGCAATTCCTAGAAATTCCCGACTTTCAAAAACAATAGAACAACAGGTGGCCACAGTCTTAAAATATTTCAACAGAGTATTTCTCCTACCCAGGCAGAACTGCTTTGACAAGAAAGGCAGTAAAAAGCATGTGTGGAATTTTAAGCACCCATGAAGAAACAGCTGTGGTAAAGCTTAACTAATTCTTCACAGCAGCATCGATGCTCTAGGAATTGCCTCAACAAGCCTTTAAGATGATTAAGAAAGGAAAATATCCAAAATTTTAAAGATGGTAGACTTAAGCATAGCTCTCAAGTCCTTTGAAGTAAAATTATATTAAAGCTATGGTGACTAAACAAGCGCATGAGACCAAGTGCCCCTAAATGTCAGAGCAATGTCACTCTGTCAATGTCAGCACATCACACAGCCTTGGAAAAAAAATGCACAAGTGGTAGGGAAAAGGTGACGTAGAGACACCTGCCCATCTAGCTGCAGACAGAACCATGCATGATGCAGTTCACTTATTCTTACCCTTTGTTCTGTATCTTCTTCCTCTTCATCTGGATTGAAAGCTTCAGCACAAACTTGGAAGAAAAAGAGATATCAGTAAAAAGAAGCAATTACATGAGAACATCAAAGAAATTGTGTTTAAATTCCTTCCTTCTATAGTTTATTTTCCTACAGGAACCACTAAATCACTTGTGAATTTATGTCATTATAGTGTCAGAGGCTTAACTCCTGACTGTTCTCTGAGAAGGCACAGCATTGCTGTTGTCAAAAACTCATGTTAAAAAAAAAATATCTGTAACTTGCAATAGAAAATAATCTTGCCTAGTGAGTACTCCAGAGTGTGCACACAGACTTCCTATCAAAGAGTCACGATCTCCATTCAGCTTCATTTGCAAATATCATCTCTAAAACGCAGGGGGAAAATACTGCAGCCACATTGTTTTGCTATACACACTGCACTGGAAAGAACAAAATGCACACACAAAAAATAAGTAAAAAGAGAGTTCAAGGAGTCACATGGCACCCGCTCCACCTCAAGTCAGATTTGCAAGCAAGTACCTATAGTTTGGTTTGGGGTTTTTTTGATACAGAGAAATCATGTTTACACAGAAATTGACCTGGGAAATGAACAATCAGCTCGACCATCATACATTCTAGAACAAAAAAATCCCATGTAGCCCCCTCCCCGCTATGCTCCCATATCTCACTACAGTTGAATCAAATGAATGTCAAGTTGCAATACAAAAACAACTTTAAAAACACACGACGTTTTGGTTCTTTTTTTTAGAAGGATGAAAACATTTGTGGAAACCTTGCACTGTGGTGCAGAGGAACAAGGCTCTGCCACACATCATTATAACTACAGCATCAACTGCAAAGCAGGCAATGTTAAAGGTGAGCTTCGAAAATGACAAACCATTTTTGTTCTGGTTTAACACTTCAGAAAACGCTTATCTTAACAGTTAAGCTGCTTTACATGATTTTACAATGCTGAACACAGACACCTTTGGCCGACAAAAGCCCACGTCTCTAGCTCAGACTTTTATTAATTTGTGGACGTTTGCAGTTGAAGTGAACTCCAACATTCCACCAAGCTGTACAGGTAGTCAGCAAAAGTGAGAGTCACTCCTGTTTTCACCGAGCTCTGCTCCTACTTTAATAAGGGTGCTCTTACTTCTGAGGCTATATGTTACTTGTAAAATTTTACAAGGAAACACAGACAAGCAATTTTCTTTGTACTTTATCCAGCATCCTGACAATACTGAAGACTTGGCAGAGTGCCCAGAAGCTCACTGCAGTGACATCTAACTGCTGAATGGTCTTAGAAAGTATAAATAAAAATAAGCAGATTTGAGGGGAAGGGGAAAAAAAGTAAAAATCTAGAAGGTCTATCATTCAGCAACTTGCAAATAATTTGAAAAGCACACAGGAGTACAGACGTTGTCGGCATGCTTTCAACAGGACTATAAAAATGTACAAGGCCAGCATAATTTGCTAGGAAAGGACTTGGGTTTTGTTTCCTTCCCCCCTCCCCACCTAAAAGGTGCCGGTCTTTCCCAGAGATTTATTTTAACTCCTTTCTTTCGTGGAAAGGTTGAAGAGACTGAAATTCAATACAAGCATTCTACTTACCAAATCACAATGTAAAAACCCAATCATGTAATCATTAGGCATTACTGCTCAGACAATAAACCCAGTGCCTCTTCAGATTTTCACCACTTAGCAACACAGAAATGGTAAATTGGCAGTGCACCTCCAACACACACGCTTTTAGTTTAACAGAATGGTCCACCCACATTTAGGGCAGGTAACTTTTCAGAGGATAAATAGAATTCTTCCCCAGCTGAAAAAAAAAGTATTGTCCACCACCCTGTCCAAAGATGACTCTATGATGGGAAGGTAGATGCCTACAAAACTGCAGAACTTGGACTGATATGCAAAGATCCACTTAGCATGCAATAGAAAGGCACTAACAAAGAGAACTTTATTAGCATTTTGGTGTGAAAGCTTTCCTCCGCCTTTCACTTTACAATAAGGACCAAAGTCTATTATGAAAGCTTTGGATTGTCCAGGAAGGATGATTTACTTAGAAGAAAGGTTCCTTGGTTTAAACAGTATGGTGAAACTGGAGATGAGAAGTATCTATTCTTTACAAGCAGCACATCTTACCAGTAACTAGAGAGTTCAATTCTTTGTACTATAGCACATCCTATAAGTACACTTCCATATTCTTCTGAAAGCATATAAGCATGTTCAAGCCATCCATCTACAAATTTGGAGATGACTGTACTTTACTATATCATTCTATCATTTAAATTCTCAATATTAAGCTGCAAATTAGATGTGGTCCCACCTCAATTGCAGGGAAGCTATTGCTAAAAATACAGCTTGGAATTGAGGAAATTCTCTTCAAGATTTCCTTGGGAGAACAAGTTTAACTACCATGGCTAAGATGATAGTATTAGAGCAAAACCTCATCTTAAAACAGGCAGCAATCAAAACAACACAGTTCTCTGCAATTTTAGTATCATTTTAGTATCATACAACATTGGCTGGGATTTGTACATGTAAGTCTGCCCTATCTCATTGCACCCAGCATGGGTGAAAACAGCTTCATAAAGCCCACTAAGGATACAGAGGAGGACTTAGTGCCCTTCCCTTACATATGGAAATCACTGTTGTACTGCCCATCAATAGGCACCACAGAAATACAACAAAAATGGGAAAAATACTACTTCTTCCCATGCTGTAACACAGAAAGCCTTCCCATTATATTTTCTGTTCTTCAACCTTCTGCTGGGATTTCTTTATTCAAGTAGAAGTGGTAGGGCAGACATTTTGGACGTCAACTGACAGCTCTGATTGACAGGACTTTATTTACTTGCAGGCAGAGCTGTAACACTTAATGTAACATATCTGTTGTGGGATGGTTAAAAAAAGGGGAGAGAGACAAAGATGTTTAATTCTGACCTCAAGCTTAAATTAATATTGTGATATGCTGGAAAGCCCACAGAAAGCTTTTCAGCCTACTCATAACAACCAAGAGCATTTTCCAAATATTTTACGTGACTCATGCAAAGAAAAGGTGAACTTTACATCAATGCCATCCTCTGGTTTACGTCACAACACATCCAATTTTTCTTTCCACTATTTTTAGTTGGGAAGTTACTTGTGGAAGTCCATAGTGGTGAACATTTTACCTGTCAAGATCTGAGTGTCAGTCTTACCTTCAAAATGGTTCACATAACGCTCAAACAGCGTTGCTTCTCTGTTCTTCTAAGAGAGAAGAACCCCCATAAGCACCCCAAACTCTGTTAGCTCCTGTCAGAAGCCTATGTAAGTTGATTTCAAGACTCCTGAAGGTTAGCCATTTGCAGGTTACAGTACAGCCAGTCCCAGGGAAAAGCCATTTGATCTTTCCTCTTGTTAGAGTGAAAACATACTTGCCCCACAATTTTACACATGACTGAATTAACATTGTAACTATTTCAGCATCCCAGTGAAACAGGGACTCTGAAGCAATATTCTAACAACGTTATCCTGAACAAATAAATGTGTTGGCAAAATCTTCATAGGCTCATTGAAGCACTGGTCAGAAGAGAGCTCTCTCTAGAAGTCATCCAGTCCAATCTATCCCATAAAGGGGAGATATCTGCAATGCTAAACTGGTTCTGACATGGAAACCTCCCTGAGCGAAGACTTCACATCTCTCTGGCTAACTCGCTCCACTGCTGCGCTGCCCTCCTGGGGAAGTTTTTCTTAATGTGCAACCAAAAGCTCACAAATATCTTGATATAATTTGAAGTGACTTCTGAAATCACACCTTTCCTATGTGAGATTTTCAGCCCAACTCTGCCCTTGAGCAAATGCTGAGCATAAAGGCACCAGTGAAAGTTATGCACAAGCGTGACGCACACCCCAATTACGTATTTCCAATACTACAGCTTATCAGCATATATCATGCAGACCAAGCTTCCTTCCAAATCTACCCACATAGTTCAAATAGATTTGGAACATAAAAAGCAGTTTTCACTTTTAAGAAGCTTTAGGATAAAAAGAAATTCAGGCTTTTATCCTGCCATCTACATTTGGTCTCTTAGCTTATGCAGCTTCTACAGCTAGTTTAGCTTTCTCCTCATACGGCACCTTCTTTGGCTTTCAAGAACAGGCACATCTGTTAACACTTCTGAAGGCTCAGAAATGATGCAGCTTGATCTCGCTGCTTTGTTACGCAGGTGACAGCATCTGAAAGCAACACAGATCTTTCTAGCTGCAGCACTGACATAAGCAGTGGATGGGTGAGGGGGAAGCAAGGGGTGGGAAGTGACTGAGAAGTAGCAAGAGCAGTTCGCCGGTACGACCATCGCTTCTGTTTCTGCACGTCTGAATCTCTCCCCAGGTAATGCTGCTCTGCAAAATACGCGTTTTGCCAAGAGCGAAGTCCTTGCACTCTACGCAAATCTGCATAAGAGTTCCGCATTTAGCTCCCGTGAGCAAATAAAGCCTCTGTGAGGAATGCAAACCATCCCAGGAGTTGAGACATCACTGGTACTTTTTTCAGAATAGTAGCCAAGAGGCTGAGGCCTGAAGGCCTTCAGACACACACAAGAGGAGAAAAAGTTTTCATACTGTACATCAAAATCCAATGTTTTCTGTAAGGTGAATGCACTGTTAATCTTTCTGTTATTGGAAGAAGTAGCAGAGATATGCTTTGTCATATTCTCTTTGCCAGTTTAGATAGCACCTTCTGTACTTCAAGATGAAAACTTACTCACTTGTCTTTACTTACAGGAATGCATTGCCTCCAATTGATCCCATGAGACCCACTAATGAAAACCCACCCAGAGCAGTACATGCAGAAAACTTTTCCAGTTACTTATTCAGATCTGCAATCTTGTACTACATTTAAGGCAACATTCTTTGCATTTCGGTTTGCTAAAGCTTCAAACACTTCGTCAGTCTGTCTTTCAAGGGACAGATGCATAGCCTCTTCTGGGAGCACTACGCCAGCTGGAAAGGTGACCACTTCCAGTGGCTTGTCATTCCCTCTGTGACAGCTGAATTGCTAAAGCAGACACTTCCAAAATGATGTAGTCGAGATGAACTTGGGAAGCTAAACAGATCTTATACACAAGTCTTTGCTGGCACAGCTCAGTGTATTTTCTGCACTTGGGAAACAAGTTTCCTCTCACTTCCGCTGCTGGATAGCAACTTCTTTGGTTTAGAAACTGCACTTTTTCCCAAGTTAAAGATCTCACAATGTCAAAGCACATGACAGATTCATACCTTGATCCAGCAAGTGGGAAACAGAACCCGCAGCCACTTGTGCTACTTGAGCAATTTTTACATTTATGACTGTTAGAACGAAAAGCAACACTGAAACCTGGAAAACAGTTAAGCTATCTGCTGGAAAATCAGCTGTGTCAGCCTTTAATTCACTACTGAGAACTGTCTGAAATCAAGTGTCAATTTTTAGTTAAGAAGAATGTCATTGCACCAGCCCAAATCTCAGATTTCAGGTCTTAAAGAGAAAGGCTGGTCTTCTATGTGCTACATGAAAATCCCCAGATGCAGGAGTACCCACAGCAGCAGTACCACCTCAGGCTTCATTCTTACGTCTCGAGGCATAACTGAGACATGCCTTACAACAACAGGGACTTGAGCAAACGACATCCCCTCAAATCTCTGCCAAATACCAATGCAGAATACTCAAGCACACAACCACCTGTATGGTCACATAGACCAAATCAAGTGTACATTTTTTCAAAACTGTCTAGAAATAATTAATTTAGGTGTCAAAAGAAAAGAATGGATTTTCGGCTTTGGAAATAGCTTCAAATTTCATTTAAAGTTAAAAGGAAATTAAAATAAAACCAACTCCGTTCTTCACAGGAAGAGTTACTCTGCGTTACAGATTAACCACGAAGATACAAAGTCACTCGGTAGGGCTGTGCCAAACCAGCTCAGTCCAGCAAAGATTACAGTTCAGGTGCAGCTCTGCGCACGGTCCCAAAGCCTGCTCAGCTTGGAAAGCTGCACAGATCATTGAGTCAGGCAAAGAAGCCTTTGAGACACTGATAAGCCTGTAAGGCCCTAAAATCCTGCACTGTCTCACCCAGCTCTGCACATACACAACAGGTGAAAACATTCACCAGGTTTACACATAGCTCTGCCTGTGCCCCTAATTCAGCCAGAAAATGCCCCCCTCTGATGTGGGTCCTACTAACATTTCTCAAGGCCCACTACTACTTACTAGAGTAGGAAAACTGAGGTCACAGGCAGAGCTTGAAAGGACCCACTCTCCTTCACAGCTGCCCCACAGCACCATTCTGGACAGATGTTTTTGCCCAGGGAGGTTGGGGCACTTAAGAGAACTGGATGATGTATTACAGTGCTTTCTATCCTTGCCTTTAGAAACCTTTGATAACCATTCCCTCAGCAGGATTACTTACGTTCCAGTAGTATTATCTAAATTACACCTCTCCAGCTTGTTTTCTTTCCATCGAGACAGAAATACAACAGTTCCAGTGGCAATGGCTTGTGATAAAACTGCAATGCCAGTGTCACACGCTCCTACTCCATACTACACTTCAGTCATGAGTTCTGAGCAGACTGCATAATCGATTAGAAATGTCACCTTTTAGGATAACATGGGGGGTTTTTTCTTTGCAGGAAATTGAACTTTACATGCACAGACATGTTTTCTCCCAAGATGCATAAGTACAGGCAATATAATAAACTCTTTAAAACTATGAAAATTGGTAGTCAACTATTTCTATATGTACATTTGCTTTATATATTCTGAATTATTTTCTCAAATACTTTTATTAAATTCATATAGATCAATAAAAATCTGGGTTTACATGTTTATTTAAAAGGCTTCACCATTAAAAAGAGTAAAACAATTTGGACAACACATTACAGGAGCTCTTTTAACTTACAATACATTCCTATTTAATTATTATTTCTAGGTATGCTTTGTTCAGGGTTTGGCTTTTTGTTTCATTTTGCCTCTCCTTCTGCACCATACAGTATCCCACCAGGAAACTGCCCCTAGCTAAGGGGCAGCCACTCTGCACATCGCAGGGGCACACGGCACTGGACATACAACAGAGCAAAGGCTCCTCAGCATGCTCCAGAACCTGCTCCTGGGATCTTTTTTGGAAAGACATTTCCTGTCAGAGTAAGTGGGAGACGGGGGGGGGGGGGGGGGTACGGATGGTGATGGCACAACATACGACATCCTACTGAATTGCAAGGAAGCTTCAGAAGACAATCCTCACCTTGTATATCTTTATTTAAATCCTGCTATTCAGGAGCAATTCAAACAAAAAACCCCAAACTTGTGCCAATGCAGGAGTAAGGATAGAATTCTCTTAGGCTCTTCTCCTACATCTCTGGTATAGCCAGATGAACACGAGATTTCTTTTTTGTTGAATTTATTTTATTAAACCAACACTTGGTTATCATTGTATTTGCTTTATGTAGCTGCCTGCTTAATTATACAGAGGCACAACATTTACTTAATGCCACTGTGTATGAGTTATGCAAAGTGCTTTAGCTGGTCCTTCCACTTGATGTGCTCACAAGTGGTCGTACCCTCCCACCTCACAGAAGCCAGGTGCTAGAGAATCATTCATGAGGCTAGTATTTGTGTCACAGAATAAAAGACTGGCAAAAATAAGTGAATCATGTGCTTCTAGATCATCTAAATACACATTTGTGCATACATTCCAACAGTTCTACATAATTCCTAGACTGTAATTTTTGATAATTTGAAATCCTACAGTTTACAGGGATCTTACTGTGAAAGCACTCTGTATAGCACTCTGCAAGTAGCCTCTTCTCCTGTACAGCTGCAGAAGCCAAGGGCCAAAATTACCTGATTTCACAGAAATCATCTGCTAAATAAGCCACAACTAGGGCTCCTGCACTTTCAATTTCCATGTCTCTAGTCCTAACAGTATCCCAGCAGATACTAGCATGAAAAATAAAAGCAACAAAAAGCTTTCCATCACGGCAGAGGCCTAACTAAAAATGAGAAAGCTTTCCCTGTAGCAGTATCAAAGAAGGTCACAGCTCTGACATAATAACAAGCAAACCCAAAATATTGCCCCTTTGATCTTAAACAGTAATTTACAATTTGCCATATCTGTTTCCAACTCCCTTTACTAAATTTAAACCAAAAAATTTTAAATGTCAGCAGGTTATTTTAGAGTTAAGCACTATTATTCTATGTGGTGTGGCCTGAGAAATTCAAATGAAGCAATCTTTATTCTTGCAAGTTAAGAAATCAGAAGACTGAAATGGATAAACATGCTGCTGACCTTGTTCAAGCCTTCTAAGAGAGCCTTACCGATGAGATAGTCAGCCATAAAAAAAGGTCTCCTGGAAAACATGATGCCACTACTATTTCAGAGCACCCAGATTCACAATTGTAGAAGTAAGTCTTCTGCTTTTATGATCTTCTACTTTAACCCATCACACAAATCTAATCACATTTCTAAATGGTTACGTAGAGAAAGGCAGGTAAAAGCTGAAATTAAGCACCAATAATGTTTACGTGTTTTTAATCTCAGTTAAAAACAGCATGGAGAATGTTCATTTTACATTCAGTTTACATCTAAACACTCCAAGTTCCAAGAAATGTCTCAAATATATGCCTTCCAAGAGGAAAAAAAAAAAAAAAGAAGAGAGAAAATTTTAAAAAAGGAACTCATTATACAGTTTTTAGTTACAAACAATAGATAGAAAAGGTAATCTAGAAAACAAAGTGTTTTTCCAGTCTAGAAATTAGAAATTCTCTTAGAGTTTTCAGATCAAGGCAATTTTTGTTTTAATGCTTGCGACTCTGGTACATGAACTGCTAAACCTATAGTAAGGCACATAATACTTTAAAGGAATCACCAGCATATTGCGAAAAGCGCATTGAAGTATCTGTGTGTTAGAGCAGAGTAGATAGCTAGCAATGAAAATTGCACACATCTTTCTGAAGTCTGTTGTGACAGAGAATTGAGGGATGTCAAAGGGTTAGAAGGCATTTCTGAAACTAATGGTTCACCAACTTAAGATATGATTTTTACAGATTTCTAGGGAATGCCCAAATAGATTAAAAATCACATTACCCCTAATGAAACCAGTAAAGCCTATTTACCTGTAGTGACAGGGACCAGTATAAGACTAGAACATCTTTGACACAAAAGGGTCACGTGCAGAGCAACAATGTGGAAGCCCCCAGGTCCCTGTGCTTTGAAATGAGTGGGGCACAGGCAAAGCAGGGAGTGCAGAAACTTGCTGTCCCATCTGCTGAAGAAAAAAACAGCCGCTACTCCCATTTCTGAGCAGCTACTGAGCAACTCCGATGCCTTGGTGGTCACTGGTAACAGGGAAAGTGTAACTATTTGACTGGATGGAATCTCAACCTTAGTGGCTCAACAAACAAACAAAGGGATTTCGTTTCCTGGAAATACACAGCTGAGTCGTGTGCTCGCTGGTGCCACAAATGACTGAGCCAAGTTTCTGAAAATACATGGGGTATCCTTTCATATTTATATCGGGTACGTTTAAACTTTTCTGTTCTACATGGACTATTCAACTAATTTCTCATTTAATCTGAAGTAACAGCAACCTAAGCTTGCCATGAATATATTAATCAGTGAAGTAGGTTAACACCTATAACTTTTGTCTCAAACTTTGTATTAAAAAAGGGATTAAGTGCAGCCTTATTTGTTCCCAGGAAAAACACAATGCACATCTAACTCCCGAAGTCACTCCACACATACACATGACAGCACCAAGTCTTGCACTAAGTACCAAACTGCCTTTGTAGCCTGTATCATGAAGTTTGTTTTGAGATTTCCTCCGGTGTGTCTGCTTTCAGTTTCTTGTGCACAACAAACCATACTGGAGTATTGAACATCTGAGCTCTAATTCACATGTTAACAAACAGCTTGGGTCACAACTGAAGGAAAAAGGAAAAATAACCAAAAATTATTTTTAAAAGGCAATTCTCTTCTTTTCCATCACACCTCTAAAAAAGGAAATTAAATTCCAACCATCAAAAAGCAAGAGCATGAGATTTTATTTTAAAAAATCAGCTGAAGGTTGAGATTTTCAAAAGTATTTATGTACCTAAAGATACAAAGTGGCATTTCTGTAGACTTTTTAAAGATCATTAAGGTAAAAGAATCAATGAAAGTTAATCACCTGCACCTTCTGCCACCTGAACACTTCTGAAAAACTGCTCCTTACTGAACTAACTCCTTAATAAATGTGCAACAGCTACACCTTATTCTCACAATTAATAAGGACTACTTTGAGTTAAAATACCCAACTTCAGATGAACAAATTTTAATCGTTATGGAACACTACAAGCATGACCAATTATTTAGAAAGGATAAATAATAAAAAAAGAGGAAAATTTAATTAGTTCTGCTCTACTGTCACACTTATATTCACTTATATTTGCACTGAGTAGACTGGATCAGATTTTGTCTGACCAGGTATTGCACTGACTTAAGTCTTAAATAATGATACTCATTGACTGTTGTATTTCTCTTTAGGTCATTAAAAAAATATATATTGATTATAAGCAGAATTTGATTTATTCACAAGTGTGAAATCCAAGTAATTGTGAAGTCACGACCGTTCATTTCCAAAAATAAGCTTTTCATTATTCACTGAATGACACTTACATGCCAAGTCCCAATACTGCAAACAGAAAACAAGCTTTTTGCTTTTTTTTTTTTTAACCGAATAATGATTCAGGCACTTTCTTACAGGAGAGCACCCACACAATTTATCACCACTTTCATCTGTCATCCCACACACTTGGCTTTTGCTCATATCAACATTTTTCAAAATGAATTATTTTCACTCTAGTTATGATATCAGTTTTGCAATCATTAGGGCTAGCAAAAAAAAAAAATTGTAGAAGCATCAGGTTGTTGAAATAAAGCTGTTTGTGCCATTTGCAAAAGTGTGAATTTTTGAACTCAGAAGTTCAAAAGTTATTATGCCATTACATTCAGAAGTTATTATGCCATCAGTTTTGTAAGATGGTGAATAATATAGAATTTCATTAAATAGCTGCAAGAGAAGAAACCAGATCATGATCTTCAAGTCATCCTCTGATAATCAGTCTGGTAAGTAGAAAGCAGAGAGAATGGCAGAGAGAAAGGCAGTCGCTTAGTCTTCCTCCCTTGATGATTTGAAGTGATGAGATTTTATCACTGAAGTAGTAGATAGCATCATGCAAGAGAAAATACTCAAAACAACCTCCCAGAAAAAGTTTCCTCTTGCTTCATTGCTACTATTTAGATGTCCTATTTAACAGGATCCAAAAACTGTATTCTTTACCAAATACTAACGTGCTGTATGGCAATTATGAACACAAAAGATTTATTAGAAAATTATTTTTTAAAAGCTGGCATTGTAAAAGATTAAAAGCTACTAAAAATATTTTACTATGCATGATATTAATCATATCCTGACATCTCAACTTGCCAGGGTGTGAAGAAAATGCCGTATCTCCCTAGAAAGCCCAGAGAGATATCAGACTTGAATATCATATCTACTTTCTGAGGTGACTGCTCATCTTTGGTAGGAGCCAGAAGAATGAAGAGTTTAAGGTAAAGAGTCCCCTCACTGTCGAGGTACGAGCAGTTCATCTTATGAGGAAAGAAACAGCCAGAAACTGTCAGGGGAATTGATTTACACATTATTCAAACACAAATGTCTATACCTACATCCACGAAAATAGCATATTAAATGTTATATGAAGATGGAAACAAAAAAAACCAAAACAAAACACAACCCATATTTTCATATCAGACTGCTAAATAGAGAAGAAGAAGACAAAAAAAAAAAAGTCAAAAATACTGATTCCAAAGCCAACATTCATTGGAACACTAACAATGTCAAATGTCAGTGTCCCCAGCAGCATTAGTGTGCACTATACACAGGAAAACAGGATTCGGTAACATTTAAACAATATTATCCTCTACATATGCAAACATTTATTCAGAAATCATATCTTAGGAGGGGGCTTAGCACCTGATTCCAGGGACAGCAGATTTAATCCTTCTCACTTTACTGAGTCTCTGCTGAAAGCTGCCTGACCGAAGACTGAAGCAAGTCTGGTTCATTTGATTAGGTTGTGTATTAACATGAAAACTGTCAGAGATCCTGACAGACATGTTACTTTGCTTGTATAAAAATATTAGGGAAATAACAACCACATATTGCTTCCCTAGATTATATAATTCAGTTATTCTGCTTATATACTTGTTGAATATGAAAACTAATCTCATTCCTATCCCACAGAAGCCAAAATAAGATTGTGGAGGGAGTAGAGAAACATGCAAGAGAGATAAATGATATCAGGTCACTGAGATAAACAGAATTAACTGGAGGAAACAGATGAAAACCTTCTGCTGCACGTGTATGGTACGGGTGTCATATTTTGTCAGATTTTTTTCTATCCCATGAAGAAGTCGGCAAGTCTGCTGGAGAGTGGGTGTTCCGTGGAATGAATCAAAGGTGTCTAGAAATGGCAATACAGAAATCTAGCAAAAAAATATACTTTTCTGAAACATGGTAAAACTAAGAGGAGAAACTATGCCCAAGGGAGACTGCAGTAGGCATCACACTCTTCATTCCAAAACCTCTATTAACTTTCATTCATATACTGCCAGCAGCAAAATTCTCTTCGATGTCATGTATCAGTTGTTACAGTGGGACAAATATCAATGATCTCTTCCCTCTACTTTTGAAACAGATTCAATATTATTAATTAAGAAAGGAAGTATCACTGATTTCTCCCACTTCCCTGCATCCTGTAGTCCCGGACCAAGGCTTGACCAGTACTCGCTGGTACTCTCTGTGGTCTCTTTCACTACAGAAAAGGAAGTGACTAACAAAAAGATTCTCAAAAGCCCCTGTGCTTGGAGGAGGATCAAGAAACGTAATCAAGCAAGTATGAATTTCAACACAGTCCAAGGAGAAAAGAATCTGTATGGTTTTCAGGCCATCCAAACCAAGCTTGGGCAGACTGAGTCAGTCCGTAAGCCGTGTAACATGAGTTACTCAGAGAAGCAGAAGGCTGAGACATTGCTAATTCACTTAAAGCAGCAGCAAGACAACTGTTGTGCTAGGTAATTAGCGCTGAAATTGCCCATGGCACCACAGTCTATGGCATCTTATAGCTAAGAGATTTTAAAATTAGTGTATTTGGTTTGTTTTCTTCTTTCAAGTTTCTACATAGGCCTAACTTATTACTTTGCAAACAGAAAATTATTTTAATAGTCAGCCACCAGCTTGGATACAAATTAGAACCGACCAACAGAATGCTTGGGGTTTGTGGGCATGCCACGAAATCTGAACACGCTACATGGCCAAACATGTTCTACACAAACAATCTATTCATTAGATACATTTCTAGGGGAACACTAAGCTCTCATTTCTTTCCACCTCACAGCATTTCCTGGAAAAGGCTGTTTCTCTTCACGAGAACACTACTTGACCACTCTTCACTTCTATAAATAATTCTACGAACATGATTAGATAAGTCCCCCTTTCCCAGGACGACCCTCCTGCACAGTCTATGGAGCTTCTCAGTACTCCACCCACAGACTTCTGCTTTGCTGGCTCAAACAGCACACAAAGCCATGTTTCTCTGGTCAAGAAGCAAATGGTTTTTTTTCCCTGCAGAGCCTTTAAGGCTGCCGAACTGCCTGGAAGAGTTTAATGCCAAGCAAGACAACACTCTCACTCCCCCTCAGGGAACACATCAGCCTAGGAGATGAATAAGTAGCAAACGTTGCAGAAATGGGGAGCATAAGTGAGCAGAAACTATCACCATATTCTCAGGACTATGGGGTGAGAACGATGAAGTATGTGAGAATGTGCTACTATCACTTATGCCATATGAAAGTAGGATCATCACTTTTGGTCAGTGATTTGAGAAATGTAGAAATAAAATTCATTCCTCTTCTGGACTAAAAATATATATATATAAAAACAAGATAGGTTTTAATGTATAAGGTCAGCTTGACCTTTCTAATAGATTGCCATTTGTCAAGCAGTTTTCTCAAATCCTGTTTTCCTCAAGTCTCTTACTGAGGTACTGTGTAAGCTAGAAGTAAACTAATTTGCTCAAAGTTTTCAAAAACTGCAAAAATGAACTTCCTGACCAATTGTTGCCATGTGTCAGAAAACTCGTATTTTGAGCGAGCCTTAAAGAACGACAGCTAAATATTTACAATCATTAAAGAAATATTTGGCAGTACAGTCAATAACCCCAGGTGTAGATGTTTTGTAACTAAAAAAAAACCCGCCTATATGAAAAGTCAGTGATCATTACAACAGGTCTTCTCCATGGGTTTACGTAGCCTTAGAATTTCCATTAGTGCACCAAGGGAATCCTGATCATCCCGTTATCTTTAGGCAGCTAATCACAACTGACCAGGAGTAATTTAATATTAAGGACATGAATAAAGCAGTTTAAAAGAGACTCTGTAACTTCTGCATGCAAGAGAGGGTCATAAACAATTGTCAGCCTCCAAGCACATGTATTTAGTTGAATTATTTACCAGAAGGATTATGAACCTGTCCTAAACTGCATATAATACTTTATAACTCTAAATAAAGAAAAAGATAATATTTTTTTAACTTTCGTTCTTGACCCACCACACATTGGGAGCAATGTTATAATTCCCTAGACAGCCAAACACTTAAAAGAAAAGAAAAATTACTGCCTTAACTTTAAGTCTTTTTTTCAATGTTTGATTTTAGTTTTTAAAACCTTCTCCTATTTTTGTTCTTCCAGAGAAGAACTGTAAATCTACAGTTCTGTGCATGTAAATCTCAATACCAGCAAACCATTTAGCTCTGCTCTTTAGTCCCCTTACAAATGTAAGCTGCACAGGACAACAGCCAGTAGAACTGACAGGGCTCCACACAGACTAGCAGAAAGTTCTTCTAACAGAAGACTGGAAAAGAATACACTAAATGCAATTTACAGAGAAAATGTGTTAGCATTTCTTTTCCATGGTTTGTTCTGCTTTAATTAATTAATTAAAACCAGACAAATTTCGATACTATGCTGAGTAATCCATAACACAGTGTTGGTTTCTTATTTGTTGGCTTATAGAGAGGGGGAAAAAAAAATCTATAAAAAAAATACAATATGAAAAGTTCTTAAAACCTAACACAGCTCACAAGGAAATCAAATCAAATTCAAAGCACCAAAACCAACAAATCAATCGTTCATTTTGTGCAAGGGATTACAAAATGTGGTTGCCTCTGACAGCAGGGGGCTGAGTTCAATAACCCAGGAGAACCTGCCAGTCTTCTTCCTACTTGGGTAACTTCTTGACAGACACAGCAGGTATGGAGTGCAAAAAAACCCCAACCAACCAAGCAACTCTCCCCCCCACCCCCAACCCAGTTGGTTTCTGTAGTTTTCCTGCCAAGAGAAAGAAATATGGGGTCTCCTTGTACATGCATGGATGTTGTCTGCCTCTCTTTCACACTTCAGCAAATCCCACATTGATTGTGACCTTGTACAGTGTATACACAGAAAAGTGGACGAAAAAATAATATTTCTTCTACTGTGAAAAGCATTTAAAACACAGTAATAAAACATACATATTCTGTTAATGTTTGTCTCCATGAGAATTCTGACATTGCTGTAAACTCTGAATTATGCTAGCTCTTCTTGGAGCAGCAGTGTTATTAAGCATATAAACAGTCCTCCATAATCTAATTGCATAGTTAGCAATTCAATTTTACATTTGCTGTTTAGTTGTTCACATTAACCTTTAGACCCCATCAGTGAAGGAACCTGTTTCCTAACTAAGAGTAGCTCAGGACAATGAGAGCACCAGTATTACATTTCAGTATTAAAGATTCAAAAAGATTACAGCTACTGTCCAATTAAGGCTCAACTTTGTAACTTCAGCAATAATTCAGCCTTCATTTAAATTTAAATCTTGGATTTATTCCCTTCTCATTTGTAAGATTTTACTCTCTCAGCAGGTTCCAGGATGGATTAGTTTAATTAGTAGAGAAATAGAAATATCTCGGGACTCTCAAGATGAAGATACTCCACAAAGTATGACTTCCAGTATTTACTATCAGACTATTAAGCTCCATCATTCAAGACACAGTTTAGTCTTGCCTAAATTCCTCATGCAATATTATACCAAAACTACCAGCACCATCAATTTTTAAGAGCTATTAAGTTCTCATTATACTCACAATTACTTACATGTAGCAGCATAAAATCATATCCTTAATCATACCCAAGCAACTAGTAGTAAAGCAATTGAACTGCATGGGTATAAGTACATTTTGCAGATAAAATTAAACACGTATTTCTCTCACATATATTTATATGTCATTTATATCATCAATGATGCCCCACTCGTACCTATCATAACAAAGAACGTGGCAGATAATATACAGAAGTTACAAACCAAGCAGCCTTGAACTGAAAACTAGAGAGAAAACACTGAACACATTGCATTTTTATAAAGGCATTTTTCAAATCAGAACCATAATGACTTCCTAGACCCACTAGATGTTACAATTACATATTTGCAGAAAAAAGTAACATATTGCAAAGGAATCCACAATGTACCTCAAATGAAAAAAATATATATAATACCTTCTCATCTACACATAACTTTGTTCATGTGATACTGTTCAAAAACAAGTTTTAAAATAATTTATTGGGAGTAACAGCTACTCATTGAAGTATTTAATATTGGTTAAGACAGAAAACAAACAAAAGAGGTATAATCTGCATCTCCAGAACAAGCAAACAACCACAAACCCAACAACCTTAAATATCAGGCGCACAAGCAGCTCACAAAGAGGGAACCCCCTGCATTCCCATATTTCTGTATTCTAACCAGAGACAAAATTCTTAGCAACATGGAAGATCAGGAGATGTATTTTGGCAAAAAAGAGCTGCCACTTCAAGTCACTGCAAAGCAAGCCTTTACCCTAAGTATTACATTGCATAAAAGTTCTGGGAAGTTTTTCTGGACAGAATCATTACTACTGCTGATGCTGCTTCAATAGTCTGTGACCACCCACAGAACTGCTTTCTGCACTGCCATCAATGGTGTTGCCCACTGGTTTCTACAGTGAATTCAGAAACAATTTTCATTATTTCAAATAAAAATACTGGAAGAAGTTTGCAAAATAGGGCAGTGATGAAGAGTAAGGTCATTTTTATCATAATTCCTTTGGTTAAATAGACATTTCAAAGCTTTTTCAGAAATACTAAATTCTTAAAAGGAAGTCATACCTGATACTCTTCTGTTGTATCGGTTAACGACTGGAGCTGCAAAACAAAAAAAATCAAAGTTAAAAATGTTATTTATTATTACAATCTCAAAGTCATCATCTTGGATAATGGAGATACACTTTTACTACACAAATCCCATACGAATCTCTTTTAAAAAAATGCTTCAATATAAAGCTTTTGCCCACTTACTTGACAGCCAGTTAGTGTTTATTCAAAGTTAAAACTTGATTTTCTAGAAAGCCATTAAATGCTAAGATGGCAGGTAAGCAGTTTTGGGGGTTTTTTTAACCAATTCTGAAAAAAAATGCCTCTACATTACCCAGACTTAACCTATCATCAATTCCCAGCCCACTTTACTTGGCATGATTACAAAACATTCAAGCACTTTAAGTCAGCTATATCTACTTAACACGGATCAAAAGCTGATGGAACTTCTTAGCTAAACGGTTCTATACACCGACACAACACAAGGCACATTAACTGTCCAGGCAGTGCTCCCGTACTCACTCCAGTCACCCATCCTTCACCAAGCCTAGCTTCCAGAAGAGCACACATTTCGAGTGGAAAATGCAGAGATGGAGGATCCATTGGTTCATGCTGTTAGGTATTTAAACTTTATCTCTAATTTGGGATTAACTTCCTCACTTTCAATATTCACATACATTTTGACACTAACCTTATCTTTAGTAAACAGTATTCCTTCCCCCTTTCACTGTCATCAAGTCACTGTCTTTGTGAGTTGCTTCAGTCTCGACACAAAAACCAACCAACCTGTAAAACTTCACCCGGAACAAAACCGAAACACCATGCTTCCCTTCACCGCTAAGAACCAAAGCAATTTTATTCTGAATACCCCACATTTTCTCATTATTCTTCCCCTCAACTGATAATTGCATTTTTTCCTGATACAAGCAGTGACCTTTCTATTCCATTCTTTAAACACTTAAGAATTAGATGAGCCTTTATATAAGCCACAACAAAACATGTGCATCACAGACCCAGATTTACTGAACACACGCTACCAAAATGTTAATGCTCCCATCAGTTAGGAACTTCAGAATGTCTCAGCATCACCAGCACATGAATAACAATGCTTTCAGCAAATACACAACAACTCAAGCTTCTTTTGAGCATTTACAACCACCTTGTGTCTATATTAAAACACATAACTGAGAATAATACCAGAAAAATACAATGAAAATTATTATTGTGTATTCTTTTCTAATGATAAGGGAAATCAGAAGAAAGAGGAGGTTGGGGTGAAAAAGAATCAGGTTAATTCCATACAGCTTTCATCCAAATCTATCAACATAGAGACAATACTCAAAAAGAAGCTAAGGATTAAAACCAAGATTATTTTGAATTTTACAGTTTAGATTGAGACCTAAAGTTCTGTAACATGGCATAATCCTTATAAAAATAACACTGACAAAATGTTTCCTACATCAGTGTTGAAGAGGTTCAAACCCACTCAATGATAAACATGAGAATTCAAGAAACTTTATTTTTCAAACCTTTAAGCAATTTTTGACAGCAACAACCCTTCCTGAAAATAAGGGCAGCATGTATTGCACTTGCCAAAGGACACTCAGATGCAAGGAGTTTCTATCACCTTACAGAAGACAGGCATTTGGAACAGAGATCAGTTCAAGTTTATTAAACAAACTTGCTCACGCAACTCCCTCATACATTTTGCCCTGTTCTTAACTTTCACCACGTGGCCTGCCAGTGACCAGCAGCAGCAACAAAATACTGCTCCAGACACGCATCTGCCCTGCAACAGCACGTTCATTCATTGCTCATTACTGAGCAACTGCTCAAAGTTGGCAAGAATATTTATACCTTACCTAGCGATGGGGACAAATGCCTACCAGTTCTAAGATCCTGAAGAATAGGACCAAAACCCAATTAGTTCAGCTCCCACTGCAAAGTAATTTATTAGAAGAGAAATACTGAATTCAAAACATAATTTCCTAAGTTTGCAATAAAAGCACTGCACCTAGGTCCTAACAGTTTCAATTAAATGCTTAATTAGTCTCATATTCAGGTACTTTTAATCAACACCACTAGTAAGTAAATACGTGATTTTATTTCAGGCGCATGCGGTCTTTCTTCTCCAGTTTTGACTATTACACTCATTTCTTACTCATGCTTAAGAATAACATTTTAACAGCTTTGAACAGAACTAATATACTACAGAAAACTCTGACGTACTTTGCATACCAGAGGAATCAAAAAAGATCCATTTTTCAAAGACTATAGCTTCTTTTAGAATCTTGGTCATTTTATCCCATAGCAGGGTTCAGTGTCATCGAAACAGCATCAAGTTTTCCACAATGTTAACAAGAAAAAAACATAACCTTTTAAGGACAGTTAAGAGAGCACTATTATTCTGCCTCCACAAAGCTTTTAAGATCAAAATGATAGTTTGCTTTACTTACACCAGTGACAGATTTTAACAGGTATAAAATTTCAGGTTCACTTTAATATGTTGTCAGAAGATGATTATTTTTACTCTAAAGAGAAAAAAAATCTGACATTTCCTACTACAGAAGACTATAGTTTTGTTCTGGTTTACTAATGAAAAGCTCTTTTTGTTTATGACTATTTGCAGTACTGCACAGACAGTATAGCCACTCCTATAGCATCCTTGTGTTTTGTTATTAGAAGCACACAAGAGAAAAGCCCAAGATCAAGGACTGCTGAGAGAACAACTCATGAAGGTCCCACGTACACCTAGATTAATCTGTGGACGAACTCCAAAAAATGAGACTGAGCGGAAGGGAATAATACACTTACGGTTAACCCAGCCTATTTCCTAGACTGCTCACTAAAGGGCAGCTAATTTAAAGCACTAATGATGGATACACTAATTGCAACCTCTTACACCAGCACAGCCATTAGGGCACACCTCTGCCTGTACTGTACTGGGAACACCGTGTCCAGCACACCAACCTGCTACCGCTCAGCAGAGCTGGTATCTTCAACAATGAAAAGAAATTGCTGCTTTGAAACAGGAAACAATTCCATTTTTCTTTTGTACCTCCAGTTAGAATTGCCCTCCCGCACACCAATGGGCCATGTCTCAGGTCAGTTATACATTAATTGCAGAAATTACAATGAGATTAAAAGATTGCTGCAAGACAATAGCATCGCAAACTCTCCATGTGTCAAAACCTCCAGCAATATTCAGGTTCAAAATGCCTCATACCTTTGGCACAGTCTCTGCTTTTACTTGGCTCACGGGAGCCAAGAGGCAGCAATTGGGTAAACACGAGAGAAACTGAGGTATATTAAACCATTGTATGAGAAGAGACCAAAATGGCCCAATTTCCTCTCTGGCAGCTGGCAGTGGAAAGGTAGATCAAGTTGTACATTCCAGCTTTGCCAGACCTGACTCGGGAGAGCGATCTTGTTCAAGAAAAATCATAAACATCTGCTGCACATGTGCATATTTTCCATACTGTCCCGAGGCACAGGCTGAATTAACCACTAGATAGGAATGCTTAACAGGGGCTGTTTCAGATTGAAAAATGACAGGTTTCTGGCTGCAGGATTCTTCTTTATTTACAATTGTAATTTCTAGAATCAGTTCTCTAGTTTAAATCCAATAGTTATTAAATAAGTAGTTATCAACTTTATGCCAATATCACTTAACCTCACTCATCATTCTACTTTTCCTACACTGGGAAAAAGGAAAAAAAAAGAACAAAAAATGAAAGAAGCAAACAAAAATAGCAGATATTCATTCATATATATGAATGCCACATACATACCATAAACACTCAAAGAAACAAGCTATAAAGGTGCTCAGCTTCCCAATTTCAAAAACATTTTATACTACCTTCAATCACCTAACTCTGCAAAAATTAGTCATGTACATATATGCTAATAAAAGACTGCACAACCTTTCTTCCTCAAAGTAAAGGTGTTATTCCATTTATATAATGAAAATTATTTGAATCATTCGCATAAATAAATCAATACCTTACATTATGTTAGTTCAATTGACAGAAGTGCCTTCTGTCAAACAGCACTACTGCCACGTAGCTATACTACCACTTACCAGTGGGTACATTTCATTTGGTTTGCTCTTGAAAAATTAGGCATATAAACTTCAGAAACAAAGACTGGCATGTGATAATGCTGGGAACCACTGACCTCAAAAGGATTTTTTAATAAATAATAATTATTTTTTAAATACTTTCTGAAAGTGAAAAACCAGGAATTTCTCCATTATTTTTTAGTTTGCTTTGGCATTGAGATTTTTTTTTTAACTAGTTGATGAAGGACTTTGGCTCACCACGTTCAATTTAAAGTGAGTTCTGACTATGGTTATAGGCCAGTGATAAGACTCAGCCCCACAGTTGAACAAGAATATAAAAGGACACAGATATTACCTTTTTCACCCATGCTTTCAAAACCAAACCAACAATTAAAATATTTAAGCCAAACAAGTGACAGTAAAATCATTCTCCAGCTTTTCAAACCAGCTCTGAAAGACTGCTTTTCCTCCAGTGCGTGGGATCCCTTCTTTGACAGTGCACTGTAAAGTGACTGGTAAAAAACACCAGCAAGCTTTTAAAACACACACTACCACCGTAACAGTGTAAGCTATTTCTCTGTACTACTTAGAGGCATTGTACAGTCACAGGAGACACTAGAGCTTGAAATGAACAGAAAAATTACAACAAACCTCCCAGCTATTGCTCTTCTCACACATACTAACAACACTAAGTTCTTACAGAAAGGATAAATAAAACTCAGATCAGTTCAGGGTCACAGGAAACAAACTCAGGGACAAATGAAGAACTGGCATTCCAGGCATGAGCTTAAGAGTACTAAATGTACTGGATACCTTGAAAATATGATTTCTCTTCCTCAACAAGCACTTTGCTTTATACTAGGACCTGTGAACACCTCCTAATTAGAACTGGGGGGTGGGGGGGAATCCCCATATGCTGATTGTTGCCGATATAATTTATAGCAGCAAAGTTACACTATTAGGCACACAAAAATTCAATGCAGAACTTGCGTGTTAACATTCTAATCAATTTAATGTGTTTTGGGGGTTTTTTTAAGTCTCCTGATGAAAGATGGAACAGAGTTTGTAATAGGCTGCATAAATTCAAGAGTATAACACTCAGAGTTCACAGGGCATAGGCATAAAATAGCAGCTTTATTAAAACAAATTTGCAGAAATCAGTGATTTCCAGAGTACTTTCCCACTGAATCACGGCACGGTATCTACCTATGTGAACAGAGACAACAAGAGAAACAGCTTGTAAACTGTTCTTATTTAACAAGTAGATTAAGATTATCCAGACAGTAGAAACTATTAAAGCTGAAATACCAGAAGCAGAGTGGAGTATAAATCCAAGGCATGACTGTCTCTATGGAATGTTATATCAAGTTACGATAAGGAAGTGCTAGACTACAGCTGTCAAACTGTTTTTCTGCACACCAAGATGTTAATGGAGTTACATGAACATAAACCGTCACAACTGTGAGAAAATTTAAAGATTCAAGTATCAGCAGTTTAGGACTGTAATTAAAAAGTAATGCTGTAGCAGAAATGAGACTTTCATCATCAAATATGCAAACCTAAAGTTATTTTTCAACAAGGAAAATAACAGGGTTCCCTGTGGCTAATACTAACACAGTAGTTCCTAATCTGTGATTCCCTTCAGGATGGCCCTTCTGGCCTGGGGCATATTCCACCTACCCGTTCCAGATCACTGCCTGATGAGATGGGCAGCATGAATGGGGCTACAAACTACTGCATTCTTTTCAGAGGCAGTTCTGGAACCCCGCAGTCCATGTGTCTATGTTTCTTTCAGAACAGGAAATCAAACAGAAACTATTCTATTCCTGACCCACCAGAAGAGGATGGAAACTCAGAACCGGGTTAGAGACAGTGAGGAGAGATTCTGATGGTGGCAACTGAAGTGTGTCAGATATTCAGAGGAAGACAAAGGTCATGGAACACTAGGGAGGAAGAGAGTTCTTTCAGAGGATGAACAGAAGGAGTATGGAATGTTAAAACAAAAAAAAAAAACCAGGCAGAAAAATGGAAACCCTGGTCCAGGACTGTTCATGTACATACATTTTACTTTCCTGTAAGAGACTTTTACATCTATTAAGCTGGAAAACATTAACAAAGATTACATTAATACTAAACACTGTTTTCCATTTTGCCACAGGAAAAGTAATAGAGGCATAGACATCTTTTGACTCCCAATATTTAAAAATAGCTCTCATCAGTAGAAAGAGATGATAAAATGTAAAACCAAAGTAGCAACACATTCTGGTCTCCAATTCAATTGATTTTTTAATTTGGATTTAAAAATTACTGACACCAAATGGAAAAACACTGTCAGGAGCCCCTGTTCCTGGTTTCAGTTTTTTTAGAACTCCTCCAATACAGAGAATGTAATACATACTTCCAAGGGAAAAGGTTGAGTCAACAAGAAAGGCAACTATATAAGTTAAAAAAAGATCTTTTACGAAGTTATTAAAGCTGTTGTGCTATTTTGGGTTGGCTCTTTTTTGTTTTGTGCTTTTTTAAAAGACAGATAAAAATGAATATGCACTCTGGAATGGACAGGATTTAACCAGCTGATAAATTAAAGAAAGATAAATCTTTACTTGACTCTCTGAAAGAAATTAGGGTGAACCTCTAGTTATAACAGCTTCTTGACTAAGAGTTTGCTAGGAGTTTTGTTTGGTTTTAAATTAAAGGTACTTTAGTAAATGTATCATTATTTCACTATTCTCATTCCACAACTGAATTTGAGCAGTTGTTCAGGGTACTATTTTGATTATGCTTCTCAGCAGATATTAATTCAACACACTTAAAGGACCATGACCCTGTTAGGCAATGAACCCTGCTCTTAGAATTCAGGAGGTAACACAGCCTGACTGAAGCCTAACTACAGGAGAAGGAATACTTTTCAAGCAGCACTCCGTATTATCTGATATTGCAATGGCAGGACCCACACAGCCCTCTCCTATTTCTCACTGACATGTCTCAGATCTAACCAAACGCAACACTTTTGTGTGTGTTGACTTTTTATGACAGTAATCTGTATTACGAAGATCAAAGAGATGGCAATAAAGCATGCACTTGCTTTACAGACGTGAAATTAGACAAATTCCCAGTGCTAAGGTACACACTGATTAAAAACATAACTATATGCTGATACTACAACAGAGATTGTCAAGGACTGAAAGGAAAGAAATGGGATGTTTTTTCCTCAAGGATTAGAAAGACAAAATAATACACTGCACAGAAAGGGAAGCATGCTGCAAAGAACCAGAAGAGTTAAGAAGCAACTGACAAATCTTCAAAGTACTGTCAGAAAAGGTGAGACACTGGAGGGTAGAGCAAAGCAAAGCAAAGCACAGTAAGTGAAAAAGGTAAATTTGCTTAGGCTTTAGGAGCAAGCTTAAAGAGGAAGGCATTTCAGATACAAGGAAGCAAGGGAGCCACATTAGTAATATCACAAAAGTTTTAAAGAGACAGAATGACATTAGGCTCGCAAACCTAGCACTAAGCAGATAAAATGATCCTGAAAATATTTGGAACTGACTTCCATAAGAATACTCTGACAATGAAAAAGCCAGGAAGGGTCAAAGATGAGTATGAGAACAGAGAGTAAAAGAAACATCACATGAAGGAGAAATCACTGCAAGTTTCCTTAAAATAAATGTTCCATACAGGAAAAGAGAGTTGCATCTTATTTAGGGAACTACAAGGCATTTCCCAATCAGTAAGAAATATGGGCAACT
This sequence comes from Todiramphus chloris collaris, assembly GCA_025345505.1. Classification (NCBI taxonomy): domain Eukaryota; kingdom Metazoa; phylum Chordata; class Aves; order Coraciiformes; family Alcedinidae; genus Todiramphus; species Todiramphus chloris. The sequence continues at coordinate 10,318,185 of JANVCC010000038.1, forward strand.
CACCTTCACATCTAGGGGCAGTGGCAAAGAAAGAACAGACTCTTCGTTTTTTCAAGTCTCTTGGGTCTTCCCTTCTCTCTAACCAGTCCCGATTTCAAACTTCATCTGTTTATTTCCCAGAAAATATTTTCACACTCACCAGAAATCACAGATATATCAGATGGGAAGATTAATACCTCAGAGTATTTTAGATCATTGAATTAAAATGTAACAAAGACAAATTTAGTCTGAAATCTGTTTGGTAGAAGTTTCAGAAGTGCTGTTCAAAGCAAAGTGTGATTCTGACCAAGTGCAGTTCATTTCAAGTAACACTTGGTATAACTGGTTTTTTAGCGTGACATTGATTTCTAAGAAGACTTAGAGACTCAACTTCACATCTCCGCAACTGTTAAAACATCAAACCCTAAAGATTTTTGACCAGATTTTTTTTCTTTGATTTGCTATAAGGTGCAAAGTCATTGCTCTTATGTTACAAACTAACAGCATTTAAACCTCTTTTGGCTCATGTGGAAAACTGAGTTTCACCAGTGAAATCCTGGAGATAATTTCTAAATGGGTCACAAAAAATGTCAGTTAACTATGTCTACTAAACTACTCCATTTTTTATTATTTCCAGTTGTGCCTCTTGCATGTATCTCTTTTGACAGATTAATGAACTGTATACATGTGAATGCAATGTGAATAAAGCTAAAACAAAGAAACAAAAAATCCCCACATTGACCTAAGACAAATTGTTATACATTTCACTATTATTTTATTTGTCTTCTATCACAGCACAGAGACACTGCCAAGTATAAGGTACTTAAGTCACAAAGAGCATAGTCTTAGTCTCTCCTTCTGACCTGCCTCTGGATTCAGCCACGATGATTTATTCCATTTTCAGAAGCCTAATTAAAAGTCCCACTTATTATGGTAAACAACCGAATGTATTAAACATTATTATGAAAACTTTAGTGAGTGCAGAAACCAACTGAAGGTCTCATGACAGGGAAGTCAGATTCACCAGGCAATTTCTACACTGCTCCCTAAGGGAAATGGCACCCACAGCTATGGTCTGGGACAACACCATCAAAACCAGCTTGAGTGAGGTTCAGACACAGCTCTTCCTTGGTATGACAGCACCCACTGACTGCTGGCCTCTCCCAAACCTCACGGGCAATTCTGCTCTCAGTCTCACTGTGGTCTAGATTTTAAAAACACTCTTACCAAATGATCATTCTTATCAGGAACAGCACACAGCCAACTTTACCTGAAAGTATTCTTATAGCACTTCAATTAAGTGCCCTTGCTTAACCAAGAAGCTCTTCTTTACAGCTAGGCCAACAACTCTGGGAGAAGTATTAGCCAGGCAATATAACTACAATAGCCAAATATAATCCAAATGTAGATCTTGGAGAAAATCTCCTTTGAAGTCATACGGATGAAGTGGAAAAAGTTAACACTGGCTCTAGGGTTCACACAGCCTCAAATATAAGCTACTGCAAAATTAAGCACGAAAACAGGGGGGAGACAAACATGTCACAGCTACAGCAGTAACACAGGTGAGTTAAACAGCATACTGGATTTACATATTTTGCATGTCCTGTCACTGCTTTTTCTCCAGCCTCTTGCCCCTGTACACAACTGCTCATTCCCTTCTCATGCCCCTGCATTCTGCCTGAGGAAGTAAGACAACTGCAGCAGCAAAAGGGAAGTTAAGAATCCCACTCCCATAGAAACCCTTCTACTTTCTGTTTCAATACAACACTTATCCTGTTATTTCCAAGAGTTTTCACATATTCCTACTCCCAAAGCTTTACTCCATATCCCAAGGCCCACCACAGCAAACACACAAGTAATCCACACACTTTCACAGAGGGCTTGCTGCTGTTTTCTGACAGCTAACTTTGGGTTTGCAACGCACTACACTGCAGAGCACCAAGGATGCTCTCGTCACTTTCTTCATTTCCCAGCTTTAGCCTACGTCTCTTATCCAGTCTAAACTTTTACTAACACACCTCCTATAACATCTTCATATCCCAATTAATTATACACATATATATATATACACACAGCCTGTCTCAATTAACTCCTCAAATAACCTACATTTCAACTATAGTCTATTGCCTCATACCTGTCCTTTAGGCAGAGGCATATTTTAAGGCACAGCAAATGTTGCACATGCTCCCAATATTTTTCTAGGTGCATTTGGCATTTCAGACAATTTCAAAGGCATAATGCTGTATTTTTATTTGGATGCATAGTGAATTGATTTTCTCCTATATGTAAAGAAAGATGATGACAATACTCACATATTCTTGTGGTTTTTAGCTGTAAAAAACAAAGAAAAAAAATTTTACTGTCTCTCAGCTTCCACCAGAAGCCCAACCTTAATTTTACATTCACTGCATTGTAGTTTAAAGAGATTCCATCTGCTCTGTCTGTAGTACACATTAATATTCAGAAGACATCTGCAGTGTGCAGACCAAGCTTTTAATTGGAATCATGTCACAGCTACCATCACACAACACTGAATGTAAATGTTGGCTATCTGCACTTGGCAGCTGCTTGGGAGGCTTATTATAAAGTCCTACTGAGACTGATAGTGTCTTTAAATAATGTGGTATCAGGACATAAAAGGTATCTTGAAAAAGATCAAATATTTACTATGATGAAAGAGTTTTACAATGCCATCAATACCTCATATAGCTTAGTAGCACCTTAAGCTACTTGTAAGCAAACATATTGTTTATATTGAGCCATAATTTTCATTGGGAGACAACAAATTCATACAAATGAACATTCACACGTTTTGTGATGATATTTAAGCAAATCTAAATTGTACACAAAAGATGACAAAGAAAACTGAACTTTGATGCAACTGAAAATGTGTTGTGAAGTTCGAACCATTTATAAAAATCTAAAACTCGAGCATTGCTAAGCACATGAAAGCTCTTGAATAAAAGAATTCAATTAACAGGTGTGCTCAGTGATTTAAGACTTTCCTACAATGTCAGATTAATTATTCTAGAATGAACAAGGTAGTTATCTTTTCATAAGAAAAAACCAACACTGAGTTAATAGCATCATCAGTTGCTTCAAATCCTTGACAAACCATGGTAACATAAAGTTACATTTTCACAATCATTGATGTATTTTCAGCTTGCGCTCTTCTGTAAGCTTCAGACAAATGGGGCAGTGATCAGCAGTCTATACAGAGAAAAGCACATGTGTGTGTATAAACAATGTTTTCTGTCCAAAACAAGGAACTAGTTGTTACGCCACCAAACTGGTCTGATACTTGTTCCAAGCTATTTAAACTTTGCCAGTAGGTAAAGGGGACACAAGAACTCTAAGAATAGAAACACTTGCTTTTCATGAAATGACACATTTTCTTGGGGAATTTGCCTTCCACTTTCTTTCCTATAATATTGTAACAAGCAATTTTTCACAAATCTAACAAAACTTGAAGATCACATAACTCATTAAGATACACGTTTGTTACCACAAAAATAATTACACAATTAGAGGCAACACTGGAACAGAAAGCCATCACAATCCAACTCTTCTAACACTAGTGCCCTTCTCTGGCAGACTAATTGGCTTAACGGACGCTGCTTAGCTTCAGTGCAGCTTCCAACACAAGTGAATTACACAGAAGGGGAAGACGCAATTGCTTGTGCTCAGGGCATACACATATGCTCAGCCTCAAGCCTGCACCTGCACATCCACCACCGCTTTAGGATGTATTACGGGGCAAGGGCAAGAAAGACCAAAAGTCAAAGGTGAGAGCAAGGCTTCAGTCCCAAATCTGAGCACACAACGAGCCGATCGATAACCAGTGCCTGTAGCAGCACTTCCAATCTGCTTCCATGCAAAGGAAAAGAGGGTTGGTCTCAGCCTTTCATCAGCTATATACAGCTGGTCTGTGCAGAACCAGAAAGGAAGAATTAACATGGGCAGTTACAGATAAGATGCAGCATAAGAAGCTTTTCCTTTTGCCATTTAGCTATTTACAGTCTCGGATAAACCAGGCTGGAGTCACTCTCACAGCGAGGTACTGTATCTCATGTGAGACAGTAAGAAACCACTGTAACTGAACTAGTTCTACAAAAGAGAGCAATTTAGAAGAAAAATATGGAAGAGAAGGTTTGAAGCTCAGCAACACTGACAAGGCATGATGTTTTATATACCCTGTGTGGATGTTACACAGCCACACTTGCCAGGTCAACCGGAGCCCCCAATTGTATAATGAAAGGTGCCTGGGTAGGATTTAAGAATAGCATCCTACAGCTAAAACGGGGGCACATAAAAGCCCATAGTTCTTTGGTTAGGTCACTTCTAATTTCATTACCACTTCCTACTGTCATTACTGATTTGGATGATGAAACATAGCAGGTTTTTTACATAAGACAAGGCTGGAATGGGTTGTGCTGTCATCGGATTTTATCTGTGTATAAAAGAGCAAGAAGAATTTCAATTAGAAACACCAGCATCAAGCGTCACTTCAAGCTGATTCAGAGTCTAATCTCACACTTCCACATTTAAATCAGGGCATAAGCACACTTGTATATGCTGGGCAGGATGAGCTGGTGTCATGGTATCCTGGGCTGTGTTAGAAGCAACGTTGCCACGCTAGAGGGAGGTGGTTATTCCTTTCTACTCAGCCCTCGAACAGCCACACCGGGAGGAGTACTGTGTCCAGTTCCAGGCTCCCCAGTACAAGACAGATGTGAACATACTGGAGAGGATGCAACAAAGTGCCACAAAGATGATAAAGGGACTGGAGTATCTCTTGCTCTAGCATGAGAACAGTCTGAAAGACCTGGACTGTTAGCACAGAGGAGATAAGGCTTAGAGGAGCTCTTACCAATACCCGAAGGGAGTGTGCAAAGACAATGGAGCCAGGCTCTTTTCAGTGGTGCCCAGGGACAGGACAAGAGTGAATGGGCACAAAGTGAAACAAGGAGGGTCCATCTGAACATCATTAAGTACTTTTTTACTGTGAGGGTGACCAAGCAGTGGTGAAGGTTGCCCAGAGAGGTTCTGGTGTCTCCATCCTTCAGGATACTCCAAAGTTATCATGCCATGGCCCTAGGCAGCCCTGTTTAACAAGGGGGGTCAGACAACATAACTTCCAGAGGTCCCTTCTGACCTCAACCATTCTGTGATTCCATAAAGATACTCTAACAGCTCATTAAAATTCATTCCTGCTTCCAGCGTAAGTTCCAACAGCAAGAGCACAGACAAAAGTAAGCTTCATTTGCAGATAGACACATTAAGGGACCTTTTTCCAGGAAAGTAACTAGAAATTTTGACAGCCACTGCATAGGTTTTGGGCTGTTGAGGTTGTAATTTGTTTGACTGCTTTTTTAAAGGGGGAAGAGGAGAAAGGGAGAAGAGAAGAGGATGAGAAATAGGCTAAGCTTCTACAATTTCTTTCCAGGGGCACATTCTCTGTATTTGCAAACTGGGCACTTCCTTGGACATTTTAAAAAACTTCCAGTGATGATCCTCCTGCAACATACTAAAGTTCTTATTCTGTTAATGCCACAAAAAAACAAACCAAACCATGAGCATCCACATCCTGGACAAACCTCAACATATCAGCCCTCTTTGCCAGTGCTACAAAAGTCATCTATTACCAGTTATTCATCTATGGTAGCATCTGCATCCTTCCCCACAGCACTGCTTTCTAAGATGTGGCACTCTATCCTGTCTATGACATCACCACTGAAGACTCACTCTTGTCTGAATTAGTGAAATAAAAACAGTGTCTTCAAAGAACTATGTTCAAAGAAATACATTTGGAGGAAAAAAAAAAGTCCCATGCATATTACATTTTTTAATAATCAAAGCCAGAAAACCTCAGTCAGTCAATTACAAAAAGTTCTAGATACACTGGCAAATGAAGTTACTAGTTTCCCAGTAAAAAAAAAAAAAGGCAAAACAAAAACAAACACGCAAAACCCCCACACCAACCCAGAACCTGTGCCCTATATACAGATTTATCTACAGTAGTGACAGAAGAGGTGCACAAGATTTTATCCTGTAGTGGCAGCTTCAGAATCACTGTGCTGGACACCAGGTTTTCTGCCTTGCTTCCCCTCATCTCTAGGGTGCAGGATCCTCTGTATGAGCACAACTGACACTACGATTCATGTTAATTTTCTTGTCTGGTGCTTTACTAGGGAGATAAAACCCGAATCGTACCCAGCCCTCCCACACCACTGCAGCAGGTAGCAGAGCCCTGGCTCTGAGAGCAGATGACAGCCAGCAGACTGAAGTGTAGCAGAAAGTGATGAGATAGAAGGTATAGAAGGGTATCATGGATTCTACAAAGTATGCCTAACAGCTCTGGCAATTCTGGAATGCTGCACGTATACAACACAAAGCACTACTTCATTACCAGTACAATTACATTCATAAATAATTCACACGTGGATCTTGTTCTGTTCCAATATCATTTGGTAATAGTTTCTTTTAGTAAATTAAGTATAAATAAATTCTAAATATGTTTGGTTTAAAACTTTAAAAAGTCAAAACTCCTGACCCGGGCAATCTTCATGTTGTGACATACAAGCAAATTCTGAGCAAAAATAACTTTTGTTCCACATCTCAAACCCATGTATTTTATAGTTTTTCTTTTCAGATTCATGCTTTAACAGTATTAAGTCAGCATTCAGCAAAACTTACTTAAAACTTATAGCTGTAAAAAGAATGATCTCCATGTAAAAAAGTATTTTGACAGACAAACCCACACATACACTTCCAGTAATTGCATCCTGTACACTTTCACAGGAAGAGGATTTTGGGGGAAGAGGAAGGTTGAAGACAGACAAATTTGTCCTGTTTCCTAAGAAGGGAAAATAGTAAAAATTAGTATATTCTCCCCAGACTAAGGAAAATCCTCTTTTATAGGATCATGGAATCATTTAGGTTGGAAAAGACCTTTGAGATCATCAAGTCCAACCATAAACCTAATACCACCAAGTGCACCACTAAACCATGTCCCTAAGCACTATGCCTACAATGCTGATGAATGAATGTTTGAAGGGGGCACAAGTTAGCAGTCATCCTAACATCAGTATGCCAGTAACAATAAAAAGACATTTTAGAACAAGAATACTTGTGGAATCTTTCTCCCACCCTTGCCAAAAGGTGTCAAGGATGGAAGACTGCATGTTTATTTGAATGAGTCATGCTTTATAATTTATTCCTGAGAAAGCTTTGAGTGTTACAAATACTTATGAATTTTAATCATAAAGATTGATAACATTAAATGTTAAGAAAACCTTTCAGAAAAATTACTTCCAAAAAACAAAAAGCGGGGGTAGAGGGAGATAACTCCATCATCTTTAACTTTTGCATGGCTGGCCCCGAGACATCTTTCATAGAAAGGTACTCCCCATATATATGACAAACAGTGAGTGACCAGCTCATTACACTACAGCATGTCCTTGGGGAAGCAATCCTTCCTGAATGATCAGGATTAGCACAAGTGTTGCCACAGAAATGGAGGTGTTTACTGGAGCCCCAACAGGAAAAAAAAGCACACACAAATATTTGTATTTTTCTTTTCTTAAAATCTCTTCTATGGAATACAGTTTTCTTAATAGGAAGCAAAAAACAATACACTATCCCAAGGGAGGAAGAACCAAAATGGAAATGAAGGGCCATTGAGACATCCTGCTTTATAACAGTCTGTCAATATGCAATCACCAAGAACAAGGAACTTGGCACCGCACCTTACTCAGAAACACATAGGAAAAGAAAACTACAGAGTAGGTTCTCAACCCTCATGTAAAAAACACATGGTTTAGCCTCCACACAATCTCCATACCCGTTTTCAGAACACTGAAAGAAGCAGTACTTCAAGCTTCACAACACTTCACTGCACACCGCTCAGATTCAGAGGAAAGACCATTTTACCAAAAGCACCACTTCATCTCCAACTTGCAGTCCTAGTCCTTCCTCACACAACACTTCAGAGACATTTTCTGAAAATCTGCTCAGTTTTGCTGGTAAGGCCCCAGTCATGGGCCATCTTGGTTTGGACTTCGTCAACGCCCAAAAAAGAAGTGCAGGGTTCCAGACCTTTACAAGACGACAGCAGAATGAAACCTGACTGATGTCAGCTGAAAATGGAGTTCCTGCAGGCTGTACACCAGTTCTGAGGAGAAGCAAAGCTGTTCTTCCAGCCACACACAGACAGTGAACAGGAAACAGAATAGGGGAAGAGTGTGGCTTTTTCTTTTATATAACCCAAGTTTATTTGTTGTTGGGTTTAAATCATCATAAAAGCAATGCTACAGAAGGAATACCTGCAGCCCCTCCCACCTGCCTTGAAGGCAGGCTGTTCCTAGAGATGTCTTCCCCCCAAAGGGAATTTCCAAGGCTACACTCAGAGCAGAATTGACACTGCAAATTCATCATCTGCAATTTCTACTTAGAAAAGAAATGCCCCAGTATGGAAAGGGCTAGTAGCAAAACTGCTACCAGTACAACACTAGGCTTTATTATACACAACTTGCAGTTCATTTAGAAAACATAGGCCAAATCCTAGCAGTACGATAACTAAGACAGGCTTGCTTTCTCCTCTCTCTGCTACCCACTAAAGCACACAGAGAACACTGCAATCACCACAGCCTCACAGACAGAACACAAATGAACACAAAGCAGCTGATTGTTTTGTGCAATGAATTTCTGGAGTTTCCACCTGATAGTCCCTCATTCAGATGCATACTTATAAAAGAAAAGGGTCCTTTTGCATTAAAGAATCTCATAAGCACAATCTCTTTAGCAGAATTAGTACCTTGGTGCAAGAGTCTTTTATACATTGGTGCTTCATCCATACTCAGATTTCTCAAATTCCCCACTAGTTACTTTTCTAACCAATGCTCTCATGATTTCTGATTTACCTTGTCTGTTCCATATCACAGTGATGGATAAAGATACTAAAAATGCTGAGTGCAGAAGAGCACACATTATTTGCTGTGGAACTGACAGTACCTCAGGAAAAAAGTTAAACCTACATGAATCAAAGTATCTTCATGTATCAAAAAAAAAACCCAGCAACTAAACTCAAACAATTATTACATACCAAACAAACACTGTAAAGGCAGGGAAGGAACACAAAGATGCAAGCACAGTAGCTTATTTAGAGGAATCTAAAGAACCATTACAAAGGCAAGAATAACATATTTCTAAAAGAGGAACCAGTACGTTTGTTAATTTGTCATTGTCTCCCTCTTCTTTCACAAAAAAACATGAATGATCATTCATGAAGTTGAAAAACATTTCTAAAGCCAGTGAGAAACATTCATAGCTCATCTTGGCTACACTTCCAGTCTTCATTTGAATAATGAGCAACTGCTCTTTGTTAAACATTAATGCTTTATAATGACTGACTGGTGAATAATTTGAAGCGAGTTTGTTCTCTAGTGGCTCCTCCTCTTCCCCAGAGATCTCCATTGTTCTGTTTTAGGTAGGAGGGTACAACTGAACCTCGGTATTATCAAATGATCACTCTGTGACACTGACAGAACTGTCTCAGCATCCAATACTAGTTTATTGAATGGGGGGAGAGCACAGTTAAAAAGAAGCCAGTATTCAGTACAATATCTAGAACTGTAATACAAACATTTCCTTTAGCTTCATTTTAGAACCATCTAGAAGAATCCAATTTTAGAAGTTTCATACAATTTTTCTTACAATAACAACTTTCTCAATATGGAAACACAAGCACTTAAGAATTCAGCGATTATTTACAGAGGCCAGTCACCTACTTCCTTTCTAGTTAGCTACACTCTTTTTACAGGCTAGCCCACAGAGTTTCTATTTGCCCAAAGCAACAGCAGGACACTAAAGGAGCAGAAACTTGAGTCTGGGAACTTAATTTATCTATACGGTTATAGCTAGTATCAAAAGCTCATTCAGGAAAGATCAAGCTTAACAGTGAAGTGAAAAGTTACTAGCATGCAACAGACTACAAACATGAATTCAAGAGAAATTTAAAAGAAACAAATAAACAAAAGTACTTCTTGCTTCCTCCCATTTTAGGATGCACGGATCACTTAAGGAAAGCAGAACAATTGTGTTAAGCCATGAAGAGTAAACTGGAATACAAGGGTATCCTTCTCAAGAGATTGTAAGGATTATCTAATAGATGCTACAGGAATAATAACAGAGCTGATGTCAGGACATTACAGGTGACTCTGTAAGTATAGCACATCAAAATTGCAAGAAACTTAGCTTTTAGTTCCTCCTCCCTGATGTAAATCCATACACATCCAGCAATATCCAGTGAGATCTGCAAATTTCAGTCAACTCATCTACAATTCTCTGTTTCTCAGCCAGCCAGCAGCTTTTTATGCCTTCACTTCAGACTTTCAGTTCTTTTACCATCTTGGGTAAGAACAATGTATTGCACCTGTATTTTAATTAAACATTCATTTGTATTGAAGTTTACTGATGAAACCTTCAGTGTCTACTGAGATAGATACAAATGGTGACTCCCTTAGAACTATATCACTTAGTTAAAAAAAGTCCTAGCCTAACTTTGTAATAGACGAAAAGTACATTCTTAAGAACAAACACAAGAATACACAAGTATTTTGTGATAAGCAAATAGAGAAGCAAAAACACCGCCAGAAAAGAAAAGCTTTAGATATTTTGTCCAAGTAACTAAAGAGAAGTGAAATCAGTCTTCCTTAACAGTTTATCTCTGAAGTTCCCCTGTGTGAACAAAACAAATGTAGGGAGTGAAGTGCCATCAGTACTAACAGCAGTTACTCTATTTAATCCTTTCAGTGTAAGTCACTGAGAACTGTCTGTGCAAAAGCAGAGACATGTACATGTGTATCAGCTGCACAATGGTAATCTTTCCCTTTGCATCTTTTATGTTAAACACGTTCAATACACTGTGCTGCCAAGACCTATTAAAATCAGAAAATTAAGTGCAGATATTCCCCTCAAAACATTATCAACATGGCTGCATAAGTAATATTTTGCTTTATAATTGATTTTGTGTTATTTATAAAGATCAAAGAATAAATAAAACTGAAGTTTCTTCTACACCTTCATGTTGCTAGACTTGCTTACACTTACGCTGTTTTTAAACATGTTGTAAAGAAAGCACGTGTATTTTTTCCTTTGTGTACTAAACTCAAAGGCTTAATACAGTTAATTCATAGTCTAAAGCTTCCTCCATCCCCCTAAAAATCCAGAGACTGCTTAAGCAGTATACAAAGCACTTATTATAATTACTATTAAGCTATTAAGCCACGAGTCAGTCAAATAAATTTTAAAGGAAAAATAAAAAAGACGCAGGACTAGTAATTATCAGATTATCAAAGTGCCCACTGTGTTACCTAGATTTGAAATAGGGGAGATATTCTTTGGACTGAATTTGCATGATATAGTGCAATAATACTGTTAAAAATAAAGAAAAAGACTAAAAGAAAAAGGTGTTCTGCAAAAAGAGGCTCTTTTAATGTTAAGGAAAAAAAAAAAACCCCAAAACAAAACAGAGTGAGGAGAGATCTACTGTGCTTTATTCACAGAAAATTACCAGTTATGGAAGAAGTAGGCAAGTGAAGGTACTACAAAAAGTTTAAAGTATTTTCTTTTTAAAGGTGGCAGCATCTCACAGGAACACCTGCAATAACCCATGAATATGCATTAAATCTGAAATCTTGAACAGCATTCTTTGGAAGGACCACTATTCTACTTACGCTAGCCTTTAAAAGTCTTAACATCACCTGACTTCTATCATTCGACAAATTTCCTTGAAGTATTTCAGGAAAACAGCAAGGAGTTATGTCTAACCTGTAAAGTGATGTGGGCAGAGCATGAAAGCTTTGTGAGTGATGGAACACAGCAGCTCCTGAGGAACTGCACAGAACATATCAGTCAGGTGCAGAACAAGAAAGCATAAGCAAATGAAGCTTAAAAATAACAAGCAATCTGAAACTATTTTAATATTAAGCTCTTCTGTTAACAATTAAAAAGATAAAAGATTTCAAAGATGGACTGAACTCTTATTCTGTATCACATCCAAGATCTAGTGATGTGTCTGCACCCCTTCTGCTCAGAGATCCTATTGATGTTTTAAAGATGACATTTAGCAAATCCTTGAATGTTGAGAAGCTCGGTGCAGAACTAACAAGGCCCTTTTCACCTGTTCATCCAGATTCATCTGCACCATTTTCCTTCGTACCAATAGAGCGTACTGAAGAGGATTAGTTCAAAAGCAATATATTAAGAAACATTCTCTTTTGTTCAGGGAGAGCTGAAAAGCACACGATCTCACCTTCAAAATCAAGGTGAAACCCTGGGAAGGAAAAATTGGATTTGCACTAAAATACTTGCCATTAATTAATAACACCCAAGTTGCTCAAGTTAGTATATAATCCACAAATTACTGCAGTTCCACTGTTAGTTATATTTAATATCCCCAAGGATCAACACAGGTGGGTTTTTTAATTAACTGATTACTATTACAAGGAGGCGTAAAATGGAAAGTTAATAGTGCAGCACCTTGCACGTTCGTGCAATTGCCTCAATCAACAGGGAAGGAAAGCTGTCAGCCTTCCTTCAGACGTTCCACTTACACCAAAATGTTCCCAAAGCCATGACCCAGTCCCAAACAGCGGATGGAGCATTTCTGTGGCCTTAATATCACAGCCTTAACAGATCCATTCAGAGCATCCTTGTTAAAATTACAAGTGTCATGGTCAAGGACACATTTTAAGAATACATCTCTATCCCTCGTTACATCCTCAGCTTGATTTTTGAAGTTGTCCCCTTGTATCTTTTCCCAGCTCTATCAACTTGTCAATTTTGCAGGGATCAATTGCATACAGGCTCTGATGAAAGCTTCATATGCATAAATTCTCTGCCACAACCCACTGGAAAAATGTTCCTGGAGGTTCCCCCACCACCACTATCCTCACTTTTTCCACACATTTCTTACGCTCTACTCTTTGCTGAACAGCTACATCCTGATGTCCTTTGATCACACATACAAAACCAATCAAAACACAGCCCCAGGGGGATCGGAGAATAAACATAAACCTGTAAGTAATTTGTTAAGTGTCACAAAAGAAGTCTTTTTTTGTAGGCTAGCTTGTTTCAGTGACTCTTTTCACACTGACAGAGTGTCACTATGTCAGAAAAGGAACCACTGCTGTCAACCGTGACTACATGAGGGCATTTGCCACACGGTTTACACCAAGGGGCAATAGTTCACTCTGATTTTATTTCTCACTTCTATTACCGCATGCACTCAAAGCATACAAAAAACCCCCAGATAACTTATCTAAAGTGTTCTCTAATGCATAGCACACAGGTGCAGACTAATGAGATACACAAACTTAACACCATGCCAGAAGCTGGCACGTGAAGACAAGCACATTATCTGCGCAGATATATTTCATACTCCCAACATATACAGTCAGGTTAATTATTTAAACCAGCCTTCATTTGTTTTTAACATAATCCTTTACAAAAACAATTGCTCAATTTCATCTTTATATTTAAAAACAGCCATGGAAACATTTCTAAAACATCCATTTGATACGGTTTTGCAACTCAAAGGCAACAAAGTGTTATCCTAGGAAAACACAGGGAAATTATTTGAAGTCTTTCCTAAGCTGCCCAAGATGAAAAAATGCAACCTTAACAAACAGCACTAGGGTCTGTCCAATGAGATTATCTGAGACTCTCTTGTTTTATATGTTTTCTTTATCTTAAAGGGTCCTTTAAATGCTAAGCAGTCTATAAGCACACAGGTTCTGGTAAAGCAGAAGTATTATCCTATCTATAATATTCATTGAAGACCATGACACCGGAACATCTGACTTAACATTTTCTTGATAATAAAGCCTTCTATGGCAACAGTTAAAATGGAAATCTAAATCACACACAGCAGTGGTTGACTGCCACCCACACTGCTAAAACAGCCTAGGAAAGAATAGTTTCCCTGACCTACAGAAAGACCCTGGCCTGCTGTCAAGTAGAACAGAGCCCTCTTCCTCCTCCAGGTCTGTGAAGCTGTAAGGAAGGAGCAGCTCGGGTTTTCAGATAAGAAGCAGGACAATGTTAATGACAGTGCCACTTGTCTGGAGGGCTCTGGCTACAAGCAATGCTGACCAGCCTTGTTAACTTCATTTTCTCTCTAAGATAGAAAGACCATGAGCAGAAACCTGAAGCAAAGGAACCACCCTTCTGCTTTGGCAAGCTTCACCACATAAAGCTGTGTTTGAAAAGGTGTTTGCCACCATCCAGGTTTTAGATTATCATCTGAAAACATTTAAATTCAGAGGATCTTTGCAGCTGCAGTTGCCAATGTTCACCAGGAAAACTTTACGCTTCCCTGGAGAAGGTCTTTCAAACCCTAAAACAAGACAAACTGATCAAGAAACAGCAAAAGGAAACACTACATATTGAGATATTGCACTTAAAAAAAACCCAAAAACATTCAACCATTTAGTGCAGTTTTTCCATTCTAGAACTTACGTTTAAAGTAATACATTTTACAAAAAAACTGTAACTTCTTGTATATTTAGACGTGCTTGAAAATATTGCTGACTTGGGTTGCAGAACAAACAAAATCCCTTGTAATTACGGTCACAAATCTGTGCTCACACTTGCATATCCCCTTACCTTCAATGCAGTCACTACCAATGTTCACTTCTTTACCCTTCATCTTGTCTTCCTTATCCTCTAAACAGAACCCTCTCTCATTAGAAAAAATCACCATTCAAATCCAGACAATAATTGCAAACTGCTTTTCTATTCATTCTGACTGTACATTTTATTCTTGTCCTCTTGCATGTTTCATGTCCTGCTTAGTTTGTATATCAAGAGCAGAAGCTGTGTTCTACTTTGTAAAGTTCCCAGCCTAAAAGTGCTGTAAAAATACCAGGTCTCTCAATGCTTCCTTAATAAATACAATTATTTGTTCCACAGTTTAATTTCTTCTTGTTTCTTTAAAGCTGTTAACCAGAGAACAGATGTAAGAACACACGGCATCCACAAGGTGACATACAGTAATTATCTAAAAGAGGATCCTCTATCAATAAAAGTCAGAAACCTTCACTCACGTTATAGGTCAAGGGCACAAGACCTCCAAATGAGGGCACTGAAAGTTGAGGGAAAGCACGCCTTTTCTCAGCTCTCCCCTAAAGTTACCTTCTCATAAGGAGAGAGCATTCAGCAATTTTGACTCCAGAATTCTGGGTGTGTCAAGAAGTACCACGCACAAGACACTTTAAATAACTTTTTGCATTGAAGCCTGATTACAGTTTAAATTATAAACACCGCGCGTTGCACGACACGCAGTACATTTTGACAGAAAGAAAAGTGAAGTACCACAGCTGGCATTTCATGGTCCAGCTCAGGTAATTATCTTTCCTGTCTTAGACAGCTGCAGTATAAACGGAAGTATGCAGGTACTTTTCAATTTTTGCTATGTAGCAACATAATAAAAAGTTACTTCAGTGTCTTATAATAACCACTTTAAACACACAATGGTGGCAGTAAACATCCCCAGCTTGAAAAAAATCCACTTGTCCACGACGATTTAAAGACAGAAACGTAAAGATAAGCAGAGAAGAGATTGCACAGTAACACATGATCTTCCCTATCACATGCTTGGCAGTACGCTCAATTCACTCTGATAACTCCGGTCAGACCCCAGGCGCAGTTCTGGCCGTTACACGGCAGCTCTCTACATCTGCCTTCTGCCACCCCACGCAGGGAAAGAGTCTCCTACCGGAGCCTACGGGCCTAATGTCAGGGAGAGCGAGGGTTCCTCCCGAGAGGACACTTCTGCAGCGTGCGGCTTCCCCGCGGCACAGCCGAGACCCTGCAGCGAGCCGAGGCAGGAAGGGAGAAAGCGGGAGGGAGGGATCCGGCTGGCAGTGCCCAGCGGTGCCCGCCACCGTGCTGCAGGAGGACGCACCCGGAGCCTCTCCCTCATCCCATCCTACCCCATCCATCCCGCCCGGTCTCGCCTCGCAGCCCCGAGAGCAGCGGCACCGAGGACGATGTGGCGGAGGCGCCCGGCCGTTCTTTCAGGCTTCCTCCCCCAGGGGCAGGACCCGTCGCTCCCGGCACTTCCTCGCCGCACCGGGCAGCCTCTTACAGCCTCCCGCCGCCGCACCGGGCAGCCTCTTACAGCCTCCC
>JANVCC010000038.1:10340034-10409160 GCA_025345505.1 Todiramphus chloris collaris
CGGCGGGACGGGGGCAGCGCGGGCACCGCGGGCAGCGCGCGTCCGCCGGCGGTGCGGGGGCCGGGCCGCGGGAGGCTCCGCAGGAGCCGGGGTCCCGGGGGGGGGGGCGGTGCCCGTGCTGGCCCCGCGCTTCTGCCCGGGCAGAGCCCGTCAGGCGGCGGCACGGAGATGGGGAAGGGGTTTGGGCGGTGGCTGCAGAGCCCCGGGCCGAGGCTGGCTGTCGGTGTGGGCAGGAGTGCAGGTCGGCCCCGGAGCTGGTGCAGCCCCTTCCCGTGTCCAGTCCGGCGCAGGAGCGCAGAGCAGCGCGATGCTGTGACCGACTGCAGCTTTTCATTTTCTTCTTTTGTTTCACGTCGGTGACCCCGGGTGCTAACCGCCTTTTCTCTTCCCTCGCCGTGTCTGTGAGGGTGTTCCAGAGCTCCCCCAGGAGTGGGAGAAGGAGATTTTGTTTGACTTTGGTCAGATCTAATCTAAATCTTCGTGTAATTCTTGGTTGGAATTAGATTTAGGAGCTCTAACCTCTCTGGTTTCTTGTCAAAATTAAGTCATTAAAAAACTATTTACAAAAATATGCCACAAAAAAATGACCTGAGGACTGTGACATCTCCCCTGTGAAGACGTGCTCATCAGTTTGGGGTTCTTCAGCTCCAGGGAGACCTTCTTGTGGCCTTGCAGTATGTAAAGGGGGCCTACTAGAAAAGCGAGGACAATCTTTTCAGCAGGGCCTGTTGCGACAGGACAAGGGGTGATGGTTTTACACTACAGGAAGATTCAGGCTAGATAGAAGGAAGACATTTTTTACAATGCCAGTGGTGAAACACTGGCCCAGGTTGCCCAGAGAGGTAGTTGATGCCCCATTCCAGGAACCATTCCAGGTCAGGTTGGATGGGGCTCTGAGCAGCTTGTTCTAGTTTGAGATGTCCTTGCTCACAGCAGTGGGGATGGATTAGGTGACCTTTAAAGGTCCCTTCCAACCCAAAACATTCTACGATTCTATGATTTTGTGATATTCTTAAAACTAGCGAGCATGGGCAGAAGCAGGCAGGTCTTCACACCTTTGGGTAAAAGTCAAATTAAGCCACAACATAACTATCTGTGACATGATGGCAATAGTGTCGATCTGCTTAATACCGAGTGCCCAAGGGAATTAAAGGTAAGGACTTCAGAAAAGTGAAACATCTCATTAATTGCTTGTAGGTGTGAGCTTTGGAGATCCGTGTTCGTATGTTGTTTAATGTGCTTTATTCAGACTCTCGCTTGTATTCTCTGTACAAACCCCACTGTCTGTTTGTGAGTGCAAGGGAGGTTTGGCAGACGCCCAGGGGCAGATGACAGGCTGCGTGGCGTGGAGCCATCGGCCCTGAAGATTTGACGTTGCTGGAAAGCCAGTCTTGGGAGAAAATAGGCCTGTGTAAACATGAGTTGAGGGGAATTGGGATGTTGACTTAGTGACGCCACTGCATGTTGTCAGTGTAAATATTTTTATTTAATTCTTCTTTTGTTTCAACAATAAAAGGAAAGAAATCAACTCATAGTCAGAATACAAAATTTCACTTAGAAGCCCAGGACTGCATAAGACGCTTTACCGTGTTTTGGTTTTTGTTGCTCATGTGCCAAAGGGTCCCTTCGGTTACCCTGATGCTTCTGGTCACATTCCCATAAAAAGATAGCCTGTTCATCACTGTTGCACGGAGGGCACAACAGCAGATCCCAGAATACCCCATTCAGGGCTTTTACTGGCTTTGCTCTCAGTGAGGGAGGCCAGTTGGAAATCTCATGGCACTTACTACAGCACCCAGCCCTTCTGCTAAAAGGTGTTCTCTGTAATACAGCTCCCATATTTTGAGGCAGACTAAGATTACATCTTGTATCTGTACAAAATTAACAAATTAAAAACAAGCACAGGAGGCAGATTTGCCACATCTTGTCAGTTCATCTGGAGATTTCATATGAAGCCATTTCTCTTCATTTTTATTCTTTTCTACAGCTGGCACAACAGTTGTATTCTTTTTCTGGAAAGATAATTGATGCTGATATTTGATTTACCACTTACAATAATATCTTTCTGATGGTCTCAACACAAGGACACATTTCAGTGGTCGATGTATATACTTTAACTACTGATGGATTTGGTACAGGGAAATGAGTCTGTCAGCAAAAGGTTAGTCACCTACAAAACTGAGATTTCTGATGACATCTTTCCTTTGCCAGTTGGGTTCTGAAGATATTACTGGTGGTGAAGAAGTAAAAATGGAAGTTAAAAAATGCTGTAAAAATGAAAAACCAAAATACTAATAAAAAGCATTAGCAAGTAGGGTCAGAGGAAGAAATAAAATTGAATTCCAAGGGAATACACTTATTTTTCTTTCCCCTTCCCTTGCACAACAGCCAGCCACCTGACAATTGCCTGCTTTTGGCATTAGTCAGCTCTTGTATTAGCTTTTAACATTTTCTGATAATTCTCTCTCATTTGTGCCTGTGGATATAAATCTGCTTATTTATATGAAAAAATGTGTTACCAGTAAATATTGTCAAGTCACTGAAGAGCTACATTGTGTTAGCCTTCTGATATTTATATGTCCACACATAACTAATCGGCTTCAGAGGAAAGTAAACAGCAGAGGTCTGTTTAGTCTCTTTCTGAAGGTCAATGAACAAAATAAAAAGCATCCAAGGTCATATGAAGCACATTTCAAAGCTGCTTTGCACCATAGTTTATTCCATTTTGTTATATACCTTTTTATTTTGTGAGCATCAGAGTTGGTGGAACATATATGCAAGAGACTTGTCTGTGATCAAGTTAATTGTAACATGGCCTGCTGTGCATGCATATAGCTTATCATACGCTTTCTTTCACCCTGAATTTGCACAAGTTTTTTAATTATTACTATAATAAGCATCCACATTAAAAGAAATGGTAGAAAATAGTATAGAAAATACACTTGCAGCCTTAATTTCATCGCCTTTATACTAACATTTTTATTTCATGCAGCATGACCAATTCAATTTCTTTCCCCTGGCTTCATGGTGTGTTCAGCACTCAGTACAGAATTAGATAGGAGTTGTGTAACTGATGAAGCTGGTCCATACAGTATTCCTAACAAATATTTTTTTTTCATTATAATATTTTTTCCCAATAATTTCTTAGTATCCGAGAGCTCTTCCCATATCTATCGTGTGTCTATGGTCCCAAGTGTTGAGGTGTCTTCCCTTCATTCTGCATGTCCTACCCAGCACTGTGTGACTTTGATGCACCCTTAGTGAAACTATGATAGAACTTCATGCTTCTCCTACTAGCCGGAGCAGTGAAATTGCAAGCAAAAAAGCAAAAATCATCGGTCTTATCTTGCACTGGGGAAAAATAATCAGATTAAACCTCCAGACCAGCTCCTTAAAAAATAAAATAAATCCCTTTATAACTAGTAATAATTTACTTCTCATAAACCTATCAACACCAGCCAGAGCTCAGGCACTATATAAACATCCACACATCTTGGGTTAATTACACTTGCCTGCGAATTCGTTGCCAAGTGATTTAGTAGAAGACATGCAAGAAAACACTAAATATTCTGACAGTTGGTGTTAGAAAACACAATCTCTTGTTGAAGGGAACTTAGATTAGTCACCACAAGGATAGCCGTATAGCCCTCGCGTGTTGTTGCAGCTGACACACTGGGAAGCCCTCTCAAGTCGGGCATGTCCCACAGCAGTCCAGGTTCAAGTCCCTCTGCAGACCAACTGAAACCCTGCCCTTGCCCCGCTGAGTCGTGGAGTTCAGTGATGTGGGGCGTTCTTGGCACAGAAAGTGTGAACTGACTGAGGAGCAGATTCAGCAGTGGCTTTGAAATTCAACGGGTGCTTTGGTTTTTGAATTATTTGTCAGTTTTACCCATTTTCCTATGATTCCTGCCTGGTAAATACTTCAGTTCACTGCAGGTTTTTAAAGCCCTCTGTCCAGTCAATGGAGGCGTTCTGTTGAGGACAAACTGAACTGTTTGATATTCATATGCAAAACATTGTAAACCTCAGGACATCATGTTTTCCACATCCACCTGTGTGCTGAAGTCAGTGACCAGGGTTTGTCCCTGTCTCCTGTCTCAGCCAGGAGAGGAGGACATTCTGCTGGGAGAGGGCACCTGAGCTGGCTGCTGTCTGCAGCAGTCCCTGTGTAGTGCTCTCGCATCTCCAGTTGCTCGGTTAGGAATGTCAGAGGGTACATCCCTGGCTATTTTCTTCTGTTTCCGGTTAAAGGACTGCTGTTTAAAACTCTCTCGTCTAATTTTGAACACGTAAGTATAGTGCACTTCCATGGTGTCCCATGGCAGCCAAGTTCCAGAAGTTAAATACCTATTAGATAAAGGAGCATTTCTCTTCCCTCTGGAAAAGAGGAACACTCTTCCCAGATTTACCAAATGCCCTCTACTCCTGGCATTGCATGATTTGGTGAAAGATGGTTCTGTATGTGTTTTATTTGCTACTTTGTGATTTTGCAAACCTTGACCTTACCTTGCTTCAGCCTTCTCCAAATTAAGGTCTCGTGGTCTTAGCAGTCTCTCCTCCAAAGGCAGCTGTTTCATCCCCAGGATCACATTAAATGCTCCTTTCTGTTTCTGCTCAACTTTACTCTGCCTTTCATGAGCACTGTGTGCAGGTCTGGTCTCCACATCACAAAGCGTGGGCTTACCACAGTTTTACACAGCAGAAAAACAATTCTCCCTGGTTTGTTCTCTAACAGATTTCCTTGGGTTTGTTGGCTGCCACATCATAATAAACTGAAGGTATCCAGTCTTCATTTTAAGCTATAAAAAGTATAAAACATTCCCACTTCCCTTGGTTTGTTTCTCCAGTGGCTTCCCATCCTGATTGTCAAAAACATATTGTTTCGTATTTTAAATTTTCTTTGCTTAACACTCAAACTTTGTTTTTCTACCTACCACTTTCTCCTGTTACTGTAAATGTGCATATACACCATATAACTTCGTGCAAAATGTACACAAAACTGAGGTTTCATTCTTTCAGGGGAAGCACTTCTAACAAAAGACAGCGTGATCCTGGGCTTAGCTACCAGGATGCAGAGATCCTTCAACACTGTGTGCAAGACAAAAATTCTTCTCCTGCCTCTGTTTGGTTTTCTTCTTAGGAAAGAATTAAATATCAGAAACCAAAGTTTTGGTGCACTAACAAGCCACTTTGCTTGTGGCAGTAAGCAAGATTTAGTATGCATCTTCCTTGTTAGCTTTTAGAGTGAGCAGCTTGAGTACTGCGTATTTCACTAAGTGATAAAGGACTGTCTATCGCTAGTACAAAGACAGGAGAAAAAACCCCAGCCTTTTGAATAAATGTATATAAATACTGGTGTCAGCTGAAATATGTTCCTTTGCCACTACCCTTAATCTATCAAAAATACTTTGGATACTTCTTGGGAAGATACTTTGCTGCATTTTTTGATAAATATCAGAGTATTGAGTTAGGAGAAAAATCTGTATAAATGTCCAGATTTTCATTGGCATAATTGAGTTTATGAACACAGAAAACACCCATTGCATTGGTAACAATTACAATTATTCAGGCAGTAGAAAACGTCAGCTTTAAAATACCTGATTTCATAAAACATTTGTCCTAGACGCTACTTCGATGTAAAAAGAAACATCTCTGAATATTAGTTGTGTCATACTTACGATGTAAAATGGCATATGTATGTATCTAGATAAAAGTAATCTCTGTGATGTAAGATGTGATATGACCACATTGCTTAACCTAACCTGAGCAGGTTTACATAGCAGATGTAAAGTTTTATGTTTTCCACATCAGAGAAACCATGAGCAATGGCACTTCAATGTGTAAGCAGGGGACATTGAAATATAACTTAGCTAACCATTTGCTTCTCTTTCGCACAAAGTGAAAACTGTACTTGCTTTGGTTGTACTTTGGTTTCTGTCCACAGCACTGAGAACATTACATGAAGAACGTGTGGTTGATATGAATTCTGGGCAGAGGGAGCTAATGGGAATAGACCTTTGTGCATGTCCTTTTGTAGCCAGTCACTCACTGGGTAGCCCTGACCCTACTGGAATGGCTACATCAGCATTACAGTACACAGGCATTGCTATTAAATAGAGTAGAAGGTTTTTAGATTGTTTTGCTTTAAGAGAAGACAGAAAATTATGCTTCCTTTGCATTGTTCAAAGACTAATCTGAATCCTAAGTATCAATTTCTATCTGTTTTCCAGCAGAACCTGTTCAAACAAAAAGCTGTTGAAGTTAAGAGGTGTGTCCCACAAAGAACTCTGAAATTCATTTCTTCCTTGAGCCTTTGCTTGCAAGTCTGGGATGGCCTTTTACTGTATGTACATTCTTGTCCCTTTCCTCCCTATCTTCTCATATTTCCATCTGACACAGTTCAGGTTATTTATTTCCATAGCACAGTCCTCACCTGCCAGAACCCATCCCGTAGAGCGCACCTCAGACACATATCACCCTGTCACTATCACTATAGCTCCTGTTTTCACATCTTCCATTGTCACCTTTGGCCATTGAATGCTATTAACCATTTCTCACACCTTGGCATTTTCCCATTTGTCATGTATCTTCACGAGCTTCTTGTCGAATAACCATTGCCATTCCCAAGACTTCACCTCTGAGGTTTACCCCAAATCCATGACATCTCCCTCACCCCACCTTGTTTTTCTGCCCCGGTGGGGCACCTTGAGCCTCCCTCCAGACTGTGTCTGTGCTTTCCCCCTCTTGCAGCACTTAATCCCTTGCTGACTCAGCAATCACCGTGGCTTTGCTCTTTGACCCCGTTTTAAGGTAAGTGCCAGGAGCAAGCCATTAACACATTTCACTGCTCCCAGAGTTGGTGCCCCTGTGCCTGCCCCTCGGTGCCCACAGAGCCACCCCAGACACAGAAGTGCTGTACACAAACACGGGACAGTACTAAACGGACGCTATGTGAGGGCTACATTTTACCAGTTCTTCCAGCTCAGCACAGTGTGTTGACGAATTCCCAGTATTAAATTTGCAGTATTAAATGTAAATTACAAAAGTAATAAATGAGCTTTATCCACCAAATCCCCACCATTTTATATTTCATCCTGAAAACTCCTTTATGAGCTCTGTTACAGCTGTTAGCACTTGTTTTAATTAAACTTACAGCACAGCATGCAGCTCAGTTAACCAGTTTTCAGGTTTCAAAGAAAACGAGTAAGCAGTTCCAATTGCATTTTTCTGCCATTCTTCACATGCTGTGCTTTAACATACACGAGAAAAATGTTGATAGAGGATTATGTATCTCAGGGGAGGATAATGGGGATGTGAACCTTCTTACTCTTAGGCTATTTTTTCCAACTTAGTTTAGATTCTTAAGGTTTGTAAA
Source organism: Todiramphus chloris collaris (assembly GCA_025345505.1). Taxonomy (NCBI): domain Eukaryota; kingdom Metazoa; phylum Chordata; class Aves; order Coraciiformes; family Alcedinidae; genus Todiramphus; species Todiramphus chloris. The sequence continues at coordinate 10,347,410 of JANVCC010000038.1, forward strand.
AGTATTCGGTGTTTGACTGCAGCTTGGATGTCTGCATTAAAAGAAGCAGGCGGTCTCAGCACCCAGGACAAAGGATTATAAGGCCACCTCACCGTGGTTAGATCCTTCACTGTCAGTCTTGGCAAAAAATTGATGGGTTTGTAGGGCTGACAAATGCTTGCTGCCTTCAACTGTGACTGTACCAGAAAATAATTGCACGGGTGTTCTGTGTACAGTGCCTCTGCTGAGTTTTTTTTTTTTTATGACTTTAATTCCTAAAGCTATCATTCCAAAAGAGTCCTAGTAGAAAAAGTCGAAAAGAAGAGCCTGTTTTTAGAGAATGAAGCAGCAGAGCCCTTTGTTGCAGCTGGTTTGAAGTGTCTCTCCATTGACATCTAGTGTCCGCACAGAAAGATCTTTAGATTCCTCACAACCGAGCTGGCAATCTGTAAGACTTTAAAGAATTTTTCCCATAGTTGTTAAGACCTCTTATTGACAGTAACAGATCAGAGAGTAGGTGAGACCACAAGTAATACTTTGTGATACACGGTGACTTCTGCAGATGTCTGTGTTCTGAATGGCTCTGGAAACCTTTTCAATGCCTTGGAGTTCACAAATATTACCCTTTTTTAAGCTATTCTGTGAATACCTGCAAAATGCTTTCAATCTCTTATATTTCCTCAAAGCATGCAAGCAACTGTGAATCAATAAATATTCAACACAGATTTTCTGGAGCATTGTACTTCTGCAGCCAGGCATTATACTAATTTTCTTTAATTAAGCAAGAACCTCTTTCCATGATAGAAGCTTCTTTATTACACTCCATTATATCACTAAAAGCTATTTAATAAGGAACTGTATTTATTTTTACAATGGTGGCAAGTTATTTTCATAGTGAATTATTTATATTGTAGAAATTCCAAGTTTACAAAAGGATTTGTTGTTTTGCTTTTGCAAAATCTTGAACAGTGGCAGTGAGCAATTAATCACGTTGTTAGCGTACAGTTTGCTCTGTAGGCAAAACCTTCACAGTACTTCCTCCTGCTCCTTCAGTCAGCCTTATGTGCTCATGTTGGGGTAGTGCATAGAATCGTGTCTCCACCCTGCTTAGTCCCAGATTGCCATGGAAAAGTCCTTCCCTATGCAGAAAACTCCCTGTAGGTTCACATTTCGAGCATTTCCATTTCGAAGTCAATTGTTTTGAATGAACTATGTTATGAAAACGTAAAGATTTGTTGTGCTAGTATTTGTGTAAGTGGCCCAAAGGTGCACACTGAGCACAGATCCTATCCATGGCTGACTCTGTGGCTCCAGGGGGCTCATGGACTCCCTTGTTTCTTGGCAGCATTCTATGATCCATCCGTTTCCAGCCTTTCCTCACTATCTCATAATCTCTAGAAGAACTGTCTTCTGGTTTGGTGATACTTGACATGATGGGGTCCTGTCCTAGCTAGCTGCTGGAAACTTCTAATGTACAAATAACAGATCTTTGCCTTGAAACAATAGAAAAACTTCTGCTGAAAAAGAGCTAAAACAGGCTTGAACTTTTTCTATGAAGGTCAGAAGAGAGTGATACAATATTTCACACGATTTCTGGAAAAGCCACTGTCATCAGTTTTTATAGATGGTCAAATATTTTCCCTCTTTCTCCTTTCACTGTTCTGATATTTAAAAATCCTTGTTACATTAGCCCAACTGTCAGGGAGTCTGTATTGAAAGAACCCGCTGAATCAATACATCCAGAATAGGAATGAAAACATCATTAAAATGTATCCTGCCTAGATTATTCATAATTTAACTATAAAGAAAAGCATGTGATCATGAGCAATGAAGGAATGTGACATAAATAATTTCATTCAGAGCAGTGCATTAGTGCATGCACTGGCAGAGCTGCTGCAGCAGCAGCCAGAGCCTTTAATATGAAACTGTTTCAACAGTGGGAGTTACAAATACAAGTTTGTATCCATCCTCGCCACGATCCTTTGGCCACCCTGACTTTTCCTGCCCGGTAGGACTCCGGCGACACGAAATTCTCCCTCTGTGGTTTCATTGAATGGAGGCAGTGGCTGCAGCCGGGAGCATCGCGTTGCCACGGCAACACATCCCACTTCCCAGGGGACCTCGTTGCCTCGGCGACATCGGGCGGGCAGGCGCCGGCAGATCAAATTGTCTCCAAGAAGCTGCCCCCCGCAAAGCAGGGCAGCCCTGGCCTCTAGAATGGTCTCAGGAATGCAGAGAGGTAGATGGCCCGGTGAGTGTAGGACTGTGCACTCACAGCCTGGGGCTGGATTAGGTGACCAGTGTGCGTGGCTCCTTGCAGGTAGTGAGACATAAGGTTACTTCCAGAAGGAGCTTACCAGTTAGTGGGTCAAAATGAGATGGCAGGGAAGACAATGTCAGCAGAAGAGGATTAGCTAAAGGGAGCAAGTGCTGAGGCCACCCTTCTCGGTTTGTATAATCAGGACCTGCAAGCATTGTAACATCAGAAATAATTGCCTGTTGTTATATTATGTGTCTATGAACAGAGATAATTTTAGAGTCATAGAATCAGAGTCATAGAATCAGAGTCATAGAATGATTTGGGTAGGGACCTTTAAAGGTCATCTCGTCCAAATCTCCTGTAGTGAGCAGAGACATCTGCAACTAGAGCTTGTTGCTCAGAGCATTGTCCAACCTGACCCAGAATGGTTCCAGGGATAGGGCATCGACCACCCCTCTGGGCAACCTGGGACAGTGTTTAACCACCCTCAGCATAAAAAGTTTATTCTTTATATCCTGTCTAAATCTCCCATCTCTTAGTTTAAAACCATTACCCCTTATCCTATCACAACAGGTCCTGCGAAAAAGCCTGTCCTTATCTTTCTTACAGACCCCCTTTTAGCACTGAAAGGCCACTATAAGGTCTCCCCAGCGTCTTCTCCAGCATGAAGAACCCCAGCCTTGTAGATTAATTTTAGGGTACTGCAGTGCCGCATTACACTGTGTTGCATTCAGTACACAGCATCATGTAGGCAGTGGATTAAAGATCAATTTACACAAGTAAATAAGCTTGTGTTAATACTGTAAAGCCCAGAGCTTCCTGCTTGTGTGCCTACAGGCAGTCTGGCAACCAAACCCAACCCAGTGCTGACAAGTTTTCAGGAGCCCATAGACCCTTTATCACAACTGTGCTCACAGAGATCTGCATCAAGCGTGTTCTGTGGACTTCACTAGAGCCATCTCTGGAACTGCTAGTAAGATGAGGGTGCTCAGATTTTGATGCATGGACATTCAGTTATCTGCATGTGAAGAGCAATTTGAGAAACAGGAAGATGGTAAAGGACAGAAGAATGTACTCAAGAAGTCAGGTAATTTCCTTGTCATTTGTCAGTTATTGTAAGAATCTTTTCTCCCTTTACACTGTTAGATTAAGAAGACTCTTGCCTACTGTAATTAGCCCTTGAATAAATTACATCTCTTTAACACAAACCAGTGTGTCCTGGTTTTTTGTGCTAGCAGTGCTTTGCTTTTATTAAGTCTTACACTGATTTTTGCGAAAGAGCAGAGCCTGCTTCAGGGGGTCTAATGTTATTTTTCACCTCTGGAGACATTACCATATGCTGCAGTGCTATGTCTCAATGCTGTTAACATACCTGGATTTAAGTAAACCTTGCCTGTACTTACAGCTGCAGACCTCCTACTTAATTTATCCTTCTATTTCTGATATTGCCTTTACTCCCTCTGAAACATTCTTTGTGCATTTTCTGCAAGACATTATCTGTCTTTCTTCTCACAATCAAAGCTGGGGTTAGTTGTGTTTACAAAGGATTCCTGAACTGTGAGAAATGTTTTTCAGAGTGTGTGGTTTCACATCATTCAACCTTGAAAAGATGCTGCTTTCCCTGACCTCTTGCTGTTTTTTTCTCAATGACTCTGCTAACTGCATCAGGAGCCTTGGGAGTCAAATTTTCCTTTCACATCTTGGAAAGATCCAGCCTTTCCTTACCCTCTACCAGATGAATCATATATCCAGTCCCTCCTTTATTCTGTGGCTCAAACACACCAACCGTTTTTCTGTCTTCTGTGGATGTAATCTTGTATCACTCTTGTCCGGAATAATCTCTGACACTTTCCTGGCTTGTTATTTCCACCATTCCATTTTCCTATGAACTTCTGCCTTTCTTCTCCTCCCCTGCACCAAATACATTTCTTATCTTCTCCATCATCCTCTTTTACAACCTGAATTCAGTCACATCTATTAGCAGCTGTTCTGCCAACGTTGTCCCGTCACCATTTCAGATGTGCCTGTGTTTTTTTCCACACATTCCCGTCACAGCTGGGCAGTGCTCTCCAGAAACAATCTGAAAGGGGACTTGGTGCACAGAGACTACCATGACACTGCATGCTCCCTCCTGTTGGAGGGATTCATCTGCCATCTTTCACCCTATACTTAAATTCAGACTGGATGGTGGAAGGCCTTTTTTTTTCTCCAGCACACTGAGAAACCTGAAGACACTCAAAAAACAATAGCCAGGAATGCATCTCAAACCCACACATTTTGGATTCTGATGTCACCTCAAAACCACTTGTTTCCCACACTGATGCTTCATGTTATCTGCAGTTGTGCCTTTCCTTCTAAACACATGGCAGCAATGTCAGTTCCTTGAAGTTTAATTTGCAGTCAGCAAGAAACTAGATGGAACATGCAGAAAAAAACCTGTTTCCTCTCTCTCTTCACATCCCTTTAAAGGTGACTGTTTTTTCTGAGTCACAGCTAACACAAACCTGTTGGAAAAAATTCAGCCTAGATTTATACCTTGGCTTAGAGGAACATAAAAGACCATTTAGTATTCAAAGTATTGTTTTGAATTATTAATCAGGCCCTCTGTCTGGCTGAGCTGTCAGGTCCTTCTTCAGATTTTGTGGAGTTTATTTCACTTGTCATCTTGAGCGATCTTTAATGTGCAGAACACAGGTTTGCCCATGAAACACGAAGATTGCTGGCAAATTTTGGCTCTGCCTGTGCGTTTGCAGGAGGATCCCAGTGCAGGGGATATGTACTGCAGTTGTTCCTTTGTTCATATTTAATCACATGAGAAAGAAGATGTAATTATGGCCTGTCTCCCTCAATCTCCTCCCTGCCTCTGAGTATTTGAACTCGTTGAGATAAAGGCAAGTGGGAACATAGCTTTTTCTGACAGCAGAGTGCATTCCAGAGCAGATGAGAAACAACTCTGCCCCGATCACTCTGCAGTTTCCATCTGACAATGATTTCCCACTGAGCCATCTCCCGTGGGAAGGAACACGGCCATTCCAAACAACACTGTGAGTACCAGAACCTGATCAAAGCTAGAAGCACGGTCTTTCCTCTTGGTTTTCTTTGTACGTTTGACAGCCCAGTCAGACCGAGCTTGCTTCACTTTTCCCCTCAATCGCTGGCTGATTTCTCCATATCTGAGAACACACTTAGGCAGTCACTAGATTTGAGGATGCAGCATTCAAATGGAGCCTGGCTCAGAAACAGACTTCTTTTTTTTCTATGTAGTTGTTTTAGCTGTGTATTTTCCATTTAGCTTTGTATCGCAAGGTAAAATCATCTCATTTACACTCTAAACCCCTTGAAAGCTCAGCCCAGGATTACAAAAGATTTGCTGCCAAAGAATTCTGAAAACTGAAAATATTTTCTGGAAAAAGGTGTTTCAAGCTTGCAATTTTGGTTCAGGCTGAAATGAAACTGTAACATCAACAACAAGAAAGGACTGGAAGGGGCAAGGAAGACTGAGTCAACTCACCAGCCTCCTGGGACAAGGGCTGAGGTGGCTGGTGGGGCGAGGCAGCTTGGGGTCCTGGTGGGGAGGGATGGTGTTGGACCAGACCAAGAAGACATCTCCTGAGCCCAAGCAGTGCGGCAGTTCTGGAGGGCTACAGAAAGACAAAGAGAAGACAGTTGATTGATGAAATTGCCCAAAATGAGGAAGGAGGGAAAAGGCTGCAATATGTAAACACTTTAATAGCAAAGCTGTTTAATCTGAGCTGTCCTAGGAGATGACAGAGTGAGTGTTACTGCTGCTTCCTAGGCTATGTAACAGGCTCAGAAACTGGTGGGGAAATTTTCCACTTAGTGGCAAGGATAATAAATTATAAAAAAGATAAGAGTTTATCTCAAAAGCAATGAGCTGCTATTTTCTCAAGACCTTGCCACCAAACTTTAAAAGAAACACTGTGGAAATCAAAGCAGTGCTCAAAAGGAAAGAAATCTGTTATAGAAGCATCGCTGATTTAAATGTTCTTTCAGTCCGCAAAATTGTTTTTACATACAGAGAGGCTTTAAGCAAGGGGAAAATGTATTCCAGTTGCTTGGGATCAAAATCCAAGTCTGAGACACATAGAAGAATAGTCCAGAGATAGAAGCCAATAATTAGCTGCTGAAAAAGAGCCATGGCAAACGTGAAACTCAATAGGGGTGGAAATTGAAGGGGAAAAAAGGACAAAAGAATGGAAAATGTTCTTGCAGAAGCAAAACTGCAGCTAAACCAGAGGATTTTAATATGTGAGGAATAATCAAAAGGTTATATGTGAGGATTTATTGGGAGTTAATGAGTATGAAGGTTGCACAGTGCAGTGCTGGTGCTTAGAAGGAAAGTTGCAGAGAGGTTGCTATAATGGGAAGAGCCTACTCCCACTGCAGAAACATGCAGAGATCAGCTTGGGAAAGAGGAGGTTAAATAAAATGTAAAAGATCCTTTTGAAGAGCTTCTGTGATGAGTGAAGATAGGGTCTGGTGCTGGGTGCCCACAGTGAGGCTGTGGCCAGTATCTTCACAGAGAAGGGGAGCCCGGAGCTGCTGGGGATGGCAGCCAAGCACAAGCCTGGCTGTGGCCAAGGTTGGGCTGGGGGTCGGTGGGGGCAAATGGCTGAGCACAGCAGGGAGGCAGAGGGACTTGGACTGGGCTCTGCCACTCAGCATCCTGCAGCTCCCATGGTCCTCCTTGGCTTCTGCTGTCCTCCTTGGCTCCCACTCCGGGAATGGGTCAGCCCCATGCGTCACAGGGGTCGTCAGCATCAGAATCAACACATCTGAAGCTTTAAAAAAAAATCAGTTGCCTTTAAACAGATATATTTGAAAACTGAAGAACTAAACAGTGAAGGCAAAAATGACAAAACTAAAAATGTACTTCTTTTATCATACATCAGGAAAATAATTGTCCAAGTGCTAGACATGGAAGATCTGCTCCAGCAGCTGTTTGCTGCAGCTCAAGTGAAGGGAAGCTGTGCACTCTTCATTAGTATCATTTCAGACTGAAGTTGTATATAAGAATGAGAAGTGAAGGTTTCTCATATTAAAAGACACAGTTGCTTGCCCAGTTATCCCTGTCACAGGGTTCAGCTTCTGCTAACAGTCAAAAGCAAATAGTTTAAAATTTGCTTTTAAAAAGGTTCAATTTTTGTTGGAATTTTGACTGGTATATGGTTTTTTTATAGGAAAGACACAATAAAGAAGGTAAAATAGAGAAGGCAGCAAGCACTCACTGTATCAGCAATTCAGGCTCCCAGACTGCTGAGAAGAACTGCCCTCAGGGAAATGAGATTATATTTTACTTACGACATAGATTTCTCATTCATCTCTAAATTCATATTGAAAGCGATTAGGGAAAAGCTACTGGAACAGAAGGAAAATCATGACCAAACCATGGAAGCAGTATTTGATTATTGAATGAAGTCTCAGGGAACACTCTTTTGGAAATGAACACTCTGGCTGATGGAACAAGTTAGATAGTAAAGAAAACTGCTCTGTGCTTTCAGTAAATGGAAACCTCTTTGGATATTTATTTATTTATTTACTTATGAAAATAAGTCAAGAAATATTTAGGGCAAAGATGTTCTTGGGGAAAAGAGTTATCAAGAGTAAGTAAAACATTAAATAGTAAGTTAATTCTTAACAGCAGAACTTTTTTTTTAAAGTATGTTTAGAATTAATTTAAGTCTAATTTCACGGCAAATGACAGAAAAATCTGATATGAAAACAAACGCCAAGTGGTGAGGACTATTGGATTTAATATGTAGGAATTCAGGAGCACCAGTGTTTTCAGTAAGATAGTGACATATTGCAGCAAAATGTGTACAACTTGTGGTGTTTACTTATTAAAAAAAGCATTTCTATTTAAGATACTCTGAAGTAAACAAACCAAAAAACCCCAACAACTCAACATCTAACAATTTATCATGTGTTACATTAAATGCATAAAGAATAACAAAGATCCCAGACAAAAATAGGAAAAAAAAAAAAGTAAAAGCTAGCAAGAGCACAAGAGATTATGCCTTCCCAGATGGATTCTACCACGTATTTACAATTCTTTGAGGGGCAGTTGGGTTTGCATCCTGTGTGCAATGAGCTTACATGTGAAAGGGAGTCTTTTTCCCCCCAAATATGTAACCTACTCGTTCTCTTGCAGCTCTTTATGGTGCCTTAGGAAGTGCCATGTTCTGCCAGAGCTCAATATTGCTGCTGAATCCTGAGGTGCTCACCTCTCTGTCTGCACAAGCTGTCATCCATTAACTGAGTTTAAACAAACTGAGCTCAGGCTGGCTTTGCAGTGGCCAGGGAGTACCTGTGAAGGTCTTGCAGCCACTCAGGGTGCCACAATCCCAAGAGAGGTTTCTGTTGCCATTTGATACAGAAAAGGTTGTGAAGGGCTTGGGCAGAACCTGTGGGCAGAGTCCCCTCCGGGTGAACCTTCCTTCTCATCATCTCTGTCACTAAATGAAGCTGGCAGAGCTCAGGCAAAGATGCCTTGGGACTGTGGGTCACTAGGCAACAACTCTTTGGCCATATGTTCTGTGGATCTATGAGTTTATGAATCTCGGAGTTATTCTTGATGTCCAGTTGAAAGCATCTGTGTACATGATGGAGTTGGATTTCCCATCTTTATCACCATGGTCACCTAGGTGAGGCTGGCACTGCAGTTAGGCCGCACATTCCTCAGCACAAGCATCCCGGGAAACCAGTGATTTTAGGAAGATCTTCCCCTTTGAAATTGAATTGTGGCAAATTTCAGGAGCGACACACGGCTGACACACAGCTCTTCCTTCAGAAAATACTTGTGAATGAACACTTAGCAGATTTCAAGTTTCCTAGCAATCGCATTTCGGAGACTCTAGAAGAGCCATGTGACTAGTATGATAAGCAGCTCCTTTAGCAAGTAAAACTAACCACAGAAATAAAGATGAGCATCTTCCCTGGACACCTCGCTTCAAGATCTTACTGCTGTTCTGAGCAAAGCCTGAGCAGGTGAGCTGAAATGTGAATAGAAGGGACATCAAGTATGAAGAAGACACTCTAAATGCAGTAGGCTGGACATTGTTGATATTACCATTGCTAGCAATGGAGTCAGGGTAAAGAAAGGGCTGGTCTCAGAAAAGCAGTATTTGTTTGTTGATGGTGTAAATGTTGCTAGGATACATGGGTTAAATTAAAAACTCCATCCTTTCCCAACGTGGACACCACCTTCAAGAATACTCTGCACACTTACTAAAAGGTGGGAGTGGGTTTCCCGATGATTCAGATTTACCACAAATGATCTACCAGAGTGTTTTAGTTACAGAAGAACCTATAGAAGACAAAATTATTAGTCAAGTACTCAATAAAGAAACTTTTCAGCAGATGTAGCAATCAATACTTATTTTATTTAATTAGGTGCTTTGTGCTTCCTGTTCTCCTTTTTGGGGGCAGAGCTTTGGGCTGTGAGGTCTTTGGACTGAGCAAAATAGTTCTCAGCGACACTGTGTGCTTTTATCTTTTCCAGAGAGACTAACCTTTGCTGCAATAAATCCTAGTCACTGTTTGAGGGACCGAGGTTGAGGAGCTGAAATCAGCTGTGCTTTGCAATCCAGTTCCCCTTGGAACACTTCCCTGCAGACCTTCTCTACCCACCCCTGTGCCTGGAGCCATGGTGGGGGGTGAAGCTGGGGGAGAGGTCAGCAGGGATCCATCCCTGAGAAGGGCTCCTCTCCCGTACCAGCAAACAGCTCAGGCATTTCTAAACATGCCCGTGCTGGTGAGCGGGACAACGGCATGTTTCATCTTGTGAGAAGCGCCAGGAGTGGTCTGCGCCTTTGGAGCCAACAGTATGTGGGACAGAGGAGTGCTTCATCCTCTTAGCTGGACTCATAGGGAGCAAAACGGGAAAAACCCCAACAATTTATCATCAGCACATGAGAGAACTCATGCACATTACAAGGAATTGCTCACCTCAGGAGAGGCAGACATTTCACACCAGCACCATGTCACCATGCCTCATCCATGATGCCTCTGGCAGCAGAACCATCTCCAGATGCCTCCCCAGTCCAGAATAAATCAAACTTTTCCATCCTGATGCAGCTTTGGCTGACTGGAGACAGGGGAGATCTGGGACAACCCAGCTTCATCCACCTGGAGTCACTGGGGCTACCAGCAAGGACAAAGACTGGGAAAGCTGCCCAGAGCTCTCTATCCACATGTACCTTCCCCGTCTCAGCAGTGGCAGATGCCAGGCTGCTTCCCAGGGTGCTGCCAGAGCAGGAGGACACCCTGCTCTAACCTCCTGCCCAGCACAGCTTCAGGCTTCTTCCCAGGAGAAGCCTTTGCTGTTAGAGCCAGGGTCCAACCATCCCAGAGAAGCTCCCCGTGCTCTGCAGCTAAGCACGTCTGCCACAGCTGGGAAATGGGTGGGCAGGCTAGGAGAACAGTGAGTTCCCTTCAGCGAGTGATCTCCTGCCATCCACTGCCAATTCCTGAACTTTGGCTCCAGTCAGGAGGCAGTAAACGAAGCAGATAATTGCCTGGCAGTGATTGATAGAGAGTCAAGGGTGAGAAGGGAGGGAGGCATGGGGGATGAGCAGGAGGATTATGTTTCAGAGGGAAGTATTTTTTTAGGATTTGTCTATGCAGGCAGTCAGGAGCTTTTCTGAATCACGTGGGCTTAGAGGACTCACTGTAATTTTACACCTTTTCAGCATTTCAGCTGGTTCTGCTGAAATCTGTGTAGAGATTAAAGATGGGAAGGGACAGAGAATTTAATTCCTTCCTTTTGGTCTGTTGGGATGAATATTCAAGGCTAAATCACAGTTTAGAATTTTTTGATTGTATGAGTGGAGAGAGGAAGGAGCAAGCAGCTGCCAGCAATAAATAACTATTAGGAAACAGTATTAGGAAATAGTACCAAGAAGAAATGCTGCTTCTAGGATATGCTTTCAGCCTTGGGAAACCCATAACCAGGCATGTCAAAATTTACTTTGGTATCCAGAGCTCATGTGCAACTTCTCTCAGACCCAGAGCAGCAGCACTGATGGAGAAGCCCAAGCTCAGGTCTCCAATGAAGAAGAGAAGTCAGCTCATCGCACGGATAAACATCGCAGGCTTCCAGTCAGCAATGCTGAGGCTTAGCAACAGCATCATGTTTTTCAGCAAATCTGCATTCAAACTGTCACCTGTGAAGGAAAGTGACACTTCTCTGTAGCCTGTTGCTGTAAATTTGTTACTGATCTTTATAGCCAGGCTTCTGGTAAGCCTGAGGAGAACCTATGTATTGTAAACTGCTTAAACTGAACCATCTGAGCTTAAACCAAAGTGTCTGAACTCAAAGGCATGTGTTAGTAAAAATCCTGCCCAATCTCTACTTAAGGTTTACATTTTTACCAGGTTTGAGATACATTTGCAGAACCATTCTAGCATGTTGAGGTAATGGAAAATGTCCTCAGTTTTATACACAAATCTCCCTAAATTAGAAATAGTTTTCCATTTCAAGCATCCAGCATCAGGCAGCTTGTTCCCTCTCCTTCACTCAGCAGCTTTCTCAGGGTGGGGTCTACTGGGCAGAAAACCAAAACCTGGCATAAAACAGGGTCAGAAAGAGCCCCGGACATGGAGCTGGTGGTGAACCCATCGTTATGAATGAGCACAGCTGCCCATGGTCAGATCACCCAAAATGGACCCCAGCGAGCAGGGAAGCGGCAGGAATCCCAGCAATCCCTGCAGCCCTCCCCTCTGGGAAGCCCCTGGCTGCAGGGCAGGCACCTCCCTGCCACCCTCAAAAGTCCCCAGCAAACAGCTGCCAAGTTCTCAAACAGGAGCCGTTGGGCAGCGCTGTTGCAGCCCTTCAGCGCGGAGCTCACCCCGTGGCACCAGCAGAGCGGCAGCGTACATGCCACGGCGGCCTCACGCCACTGACTCAGGGGGCATTTCTGTCTGTGGCCTGTACAAGCAAGCAGCACAGTCACGCATTGCAGTTGGAAGCAAGATGTCATGAGGAGAACCATCCCACACTGCACGTATGAGGGGCATTCCTGCCCAGGGGCTGCAAGCCGCTTGACTGTCCCGGCCTCGGTGAAAAACGACTTGCTCAGACAGAGCTCCAAAATGCCAGCCACTGATTTACTGAGGTTATTTCTTCTACACCTGCCCTGGGGCAACCCCAGGCCTCTGAGACCAGTGGGCAAGTCATCAATGGTCAGCTGAGGGCAGAGCAGTGGAGGCTGTTGATCTCAGATTTGGCCATCCCTTCCATCCTGGAGAGGCTGCAGTAATCTTCCCACAGGCAGTTTCCTTTAGTCAAATTTGATCCAGACTGACTTGCCAGGGGTATTCCAAGGACCTCTCTGTCAATACAGCAAAGCTGAGTGTACACAAAAGTCGCTTGCACACAATGGGCAGAGAAATGCAAGCATGGAAGATGTGAAACTCAAGCATGGAAGATTTATGTATCATGGATTACTTCTGGAATACTTCCAGACACCTTGAATCACCACTGGAAAAATCACTTGCATGAAAGCAAGATCAGCCAGGAAGATGTACAGCACAAGAATCTTGTGGAACTCTGTGCTGGTTTTGATATAGAAAAAAAACATGCTCTATCAGCACAAGGAGCACAAAGACAGATGTCCTCCATATCCTCTGCTAGCAGAGAGACCTGGCTGACCAGCTGCTCCTGCATACCATTAACCTGTAGATATGCTACCTGAATTCCCACAAGAAACCTGGCAATTAGAAAATAATGTTTGAATGAAAATCTGGGCTTCTGAAAGCAAGAGAATCCTCAGTGTGCAGAAAACTGTACCTGTGTTAAAATCCCTCTCTCACTCTGAGGCTGCACGCACCAAGGGGATTTGGCAAATTTTGTATGGCAGAATCTTGAGAGACATGAGCAGCTTTTTAAAACATATCCAGGGTGCCTGGGTCTCAGGCTTTGAACAAAAAAGCAGCTGTGTCTGATCAACCTTCCCAAATCTCTCCTCCCACCACTGCTGGTGGAAAGCAGCCCCTTGTTCCAGATTTTTTTCTTCCACATTTTACTTCTCTAAAAGCACCAAATTAAATAAAGCATGTTAAACAGACAAAATTCTCTAATGCAAAATGCAAAGCTCTGCAAAAGCTTCAGATGGGGGAGAATATAATTAGGATAATTAAAATTGGAAAAAGAATCTGAAATGCTTTAAAAATAAAGTATTAAAGGGGATATTTGGGCAGAAGGAAGGTAGTCTACAGTTACTAGTAACAACTGAAGTGTTAGAGAGTGTAGGGAATATTTGTCTTTCAGAGCAAGTACTGTTTAGGACCAGGCAGGTGAGCCTGAGCTGGTGACAGCTAAAGTGCCGCAGCACCAAGAAGGCAGCGCACAGACTAAGAGAAGGCTCCTCAGTGCTCAACTGGAGGAGCTGTGCTCTCAGTCCCAGCAACTGAACCCAGGATGTTACTAGTCCCTGATTTGGTTTCCCAGTATTACATGTTTTTCATAGTCCACAGCCCTCCAGAGTAGTAGGACCTCCAGAGTAGAAGGACGGGGACAGGAGGAAGCACTAACAGCAATGCACAGCTCACCGCCGGGCCTGGCGGGTAACAATTTCCTCAACAGGACAGATGAGGAGAAGAGGGTCCTGTGCCCCAGCTGCCTGTCTGTCCTGACAGACATAAAACTTTAGTAGCCTGCCAGCAGCTGCTGCTGGGCTCACTTCCTTGCACGACCTTGCCTTTGGACCTGCAGGTTTGTCCATTTTGCTGGTAGCCCCAGACAGCCATCTGCTGGGCAGCTGCATTATGAACCAACCTAGAACATCCCCAGCTACCAGGCTGATTAGTTCTTACCTTCCTGTGAGATTAGGAACTCAACAGGACACATTTGATGCTGCAGTTGGACGAGGTGGCATTAAGCATCAGTGTCTGGAATTTTAAGAAAGAAGATGCGTGTCTGTCCCGCCAAAGAAGTGCCAGTGTTTCTGGAACACATAAGTAAAATGGAAGGAGAAAAAAATCCAGCTTTGTAATACTACTTTAAGATGAAAGTTGCTTCTAGGCATCACAGCCCCAGCACAGAAATCAGAAAGGTGGCCAGAGCAGCAGGGGAACCAAAGCAGTACAGGATAGATTTGATGTTTAACTAATAAAGAGCCATAAAAGCAGGCCTGGTCCTCTTGAAATGTTTGGATCCTGCCTCAGTAAATCATTGCTTTAATCACTGCTTCTCTGAACCCACATTAACTCAGTGTTCATGCTTTCATTCATCCATAGCTGCAGAGACTTTGGGAAGCAGGAGCAGCAGCTCCCTAAGCAGCAAGGAATGGGGAAGGCCCACAGTAAGGTAGCAGTGAGAATGTGGAGGCAGCGCCATGCAACAGGCACCTTCCCACACTCCTTGGTTTCACACCCCCATCCTGTAAAACACAAGAGGTGCACTCTGGTGGAAGGCAGGTTCTCTCCTAGGTCCTTCCAAAGACTTGGGAAGGAAAGAGGGATTTAAGGTTTCTGCAGCAGCATGGGGTGGAATGTTTTCAGGGTTGACCCTGCCTGCAGAAAGCCAAGGTGAAGATCATGTCTTTATAGTACAGGCCAACAGACTGTGCTGGACTATGAACAAACTCTCAACCTCCTTTCCTAAGGGCCACCAGCACAGATGCTTTCTCAAAGCTCCCTGTATCTGTGTTCAGGACTCTCCCTGGAAAATATAAAATACTTTCCACAAGCAAGACGTGTTAATTAGTGTCTGGCTTAATAGGTAAAAAGTTGTGTCTGCAACACAGCACCTAATGGGACTTGTATGACAAATGTGAAGTGCAGAACATTAATTTCCATGGCTCATGTCAGAAATCCAAAAGCTAAAAGGCAAGGGGTTAACAATTAAAGACAGCATGACACAACTTATTTCCCAATCACACCTCAGAATTAAGAACTGAAAACTTGCAAAACTAACCATGCACAACAATGCAAAACATAAATGAACTGAAGCACACATTGCGGCCAAGCAGCAGCCAGATTTATTGAGTTTCAGTAATGCAGCATCAAAACGAAAAGAAATTAAAGTTGCTTTTTGCTTCTTAGCATTAGTAATATTTCAAATGAAAATGTCATTATTTTAAAAAATATTAAGAGAAAACAAAAGAATGGTAGTAAGAATAAAAATTAGACAAGGTTGCAGAGCCAATGTCCCCTTCATGTGTGCCTCCTGTGCCAGAGAAATGGACTTCTTGGAAGTGCTGTCAAATATTCTCAGGTCAATGTCAGGGACTGAATCCCTGGATACAGCATTTGATGAATCAGATACCTCACCGGTTGCTACAAACCATTGATGTACTTTTGAAATCACATTTGGCACATCTTCAATGTGACAAAAAGGGATTTCAGAGAAAAGTTCAGGTTAATCAAACAGATTTCCCCACTGGCTGCCTTGGCGAAGCTTAGTAGGAATGTTGAGCATAATTCATTTTCACTCCTAGTTCACAGAAAAGATGGGTGTGCAAGATCCAATACACTGTCATACCCCCCAACCCACCGAGACGGAGCTCCAGCCTCCCCTGCTTAGCTCTATTTGCTGCATTACATGCACGAAGATTAAAACCACTGTCAACACAGGAACAGCCACGACTAAAAATCACCAGGAGATGAGAATGCTCTCTGGCACTGTTTGTAGATACCAGTATGTGCAGCTGCTATCTTATGCCCTGAGAAGGTTAAGCGTGCACTGCCAAACAAGTATTTTAAGGAAGCTTTCCAGCATAAGTAGCTACATGTTTCTTCAGTAAATAAAGAGTTACATTTTAAGAAGTGTCTCCTTCTTCCATGAGGAAGTACTTAAGGTAGTGTGTGTAACAGTGACAGCTGTCTGTTAGCAGCAGTACTGCTGGTACAGTGGCCCAGGACGCAGGTGCATCACCTCTAACCCCTCACCAACTCTGCTTCAGAGCTATGGCTTACACTTCTGAAAGGCACATAGCATCACCTAAAGAATGTGAGGAAGGCAAAAAGGTATTAGGCAAGCAATTATTCCTGAAACTTCAAGTGATCATTCATTTATTCCTGTAGGTAGACTTGCACTCTCCTCCTTTCCAATTTCCAAAGACTTCCTACTCTTCATAGACCTGGTGCGATCCAGTTAAGAAACTTCATAGCAACTTCAAAACCAAGAAAACATGCCTGGAAAAGAGAGAACACACAGAACAAATAAGGATTCTAAAAGCTTACTCCAAACAAGTTTTTTTTTAAATGCACCACTATAAACACTGATGTGGCTGATGCAGAAGGATGGAGAGAACAAAAAATGTCTTAGACCAGAGACAAGAATTCTACCATATCCCTCCACACAAAGGCAGAACTTCTACTCTATTAGGTTCATTATTTAGTGAAAGAGAAGACAGTCCAAACTCATCCACGCATTTCTGTCTCTACTGGTGGACGTACACTAAGTAGAGAAAGACTATCACAGAAAGTCAACAAAGAGCCTTCATGCAGAGCTTCAAAGGAAGCTTTACTTGGTGTTCCTCTTAGATTAAGGTACACTTTTAGATCCTGGACACCAAGAGCCAAAAGAACCCACAGTGACAGGAACCTTGCTGAAATGGTATAACAGTAAGCAGCCAGTCCTCTCTTCTACAGACTGCAAACGTTCACTGGGAGCTGCCAGGTGCCCAAAACCCACTGGGAATTGCAATTTCCTTACCGCGTTAGCAGGAAATGCCCTGATCATTACAGCTGTGAAGCCCTTATACAGAGATGCGACTCCTTCCTCTCTGATAAGTTCTCTCAGCACATCTCTAAAGCCATTTGCATATTTTCCTGGAGGAGCTGAAAGGGATAGAAAATACATTAGCTAAGATGCATGGAAGACACAATTGCTGAAGGATGTGGCACATATAACAGCCCAGGATTTTCAACAGGTTCACACTGCTCTACCATCTAGGTGACACCAGAATCCAAGCAGTGTTTAAGCTATGTTGTGACAACATCTGCTCGGGAAAATGATCTTTTCAGTCAAAAGAAAGCAAGCAAAAAAGAAACCTTCCCAGAGACTCAGTAAACAGAAGGTAGGTGCTCACCATCACCACAAAGAATTTACATCAAGTCACTGGGGGCAGGGAAGAAAGGACAATAACTTTTGTCAGGGTTGGAATTCTGAGCTGTTACTTGCACTGCTGATCACAGCTCACCCAAGAGCTGCAATTAGGAGACAAGAAGGTTGGATATAAAAATTGATGAAGCTCATTTGTATAAAACAGAAAATGATCCTATTCATTGACTAGGACTCCCAGAGAAAGCAATTAAAAAAAAAAAACCCCAACTGTCAAACTTTACTGAAGCACAAGGCCTGGGGCCATCCTCACTACCATTAGGCTGCAGATACTTAAGAGCAAAGCTGCTGCTGTAAAAGCAAAGTTCTCAGCACAGCATGCCCCGTTACTATAAATTTCAGATAGCACAGGCTAATTTATATAACTATGTCTGAAGTGAAGTAACAAAACTTCTCAAAAAATTACTTTTGTAATAAAACATCCATGACAAGCAGTTCTATTATTATGGCTTCTATGCTCAGGTTTCAAAACAGGTACCCCAAATTGGTATCGTTATAGTAGCAGGGAAGCACAACAGAGAAGTGCAGCCTGATTTGCCAATAATTTGCAAGAAAACCAACTAAAAAGCTAGGAACACGCTTGGGTTTTTCCATGTACTCATCTCAAGCAGTGCTCAAGACATGCCACATCCCAGATGCCATGCTCTGTTGGCATCTTCCATTGCTGCTCAGGCCATGCACAGGAGCACTGCACTGAGTGTGGCCGTGACAAACCAGCACGCAACTCACCGGTCTGGAAACGGGATTTCAGCACATCTGGTGGAATGGCAACTGCCCAGTTGAAGATCCCAGCCAGGCCCCCAGCAAAGAGGATCCTAGGCACACTGAGGTCACTCACACTGTGGCAGGAAAAGGGGGTTGGGGGGTGGAGGAAGGTTAAAAAAAAAAAAAAAACCAAGGGAAAACTCATCTGTTTTGACTAAGGTGACAATCAAAGAGGCAGCCTGGATGACAGCCAGAAGGCAGCACAATGCTGCAGACACAAACAGCACACAGTATCTGAGCAAGATTTTCAAGAATCAGAGCCTTGTGTGCAAAATGTACTAACTCCACCCTAAAGGTTCCAATCTTTTCATTCAGCAGCACACACACAGATGCTCTGGGGAATAAAAACCCAACAACAACCAAAAAAACCCCAATCAAAAATACAAACAACTCAACAACAGCAAAAAACCACAGATCTTTTTTGCATACACAAGGGTAAACATGAAAAGACCTACTTTAAGTGTTTCTTGGCTAATAACATCCAAGGCTACAATCTGAGAGGAACTCTGAATACTGTTTTGTGAGTTAACCCCAAACCAAAACAGCTCAACTCTCAAGACAAGTGACCTTTTTTTTTTTTTTTTTTTTTTTTAATTTTTTGGATGATAGTGCTCTAAATCTCTTTGTATCTGGGAAGATTAATCAGCAGTGTCTGGGAAGTCCAGAAAATGATGGCTGTGAGATTTCACTAACCTCTTTCCCTCAGGGGTCAGAATGTTCTTCAGCCATTCATACGTCATGAAGTACATTCCACTGGCTGGGACATCTGGAGGGTAAACAACGAAGACTTTGAGTAGTGGGAAACGAAATGAAGCCTAAAGGCACAGCAGCCCCATGCCAGTTCAGCAACACCACTAAGTATATCCAGATTCTTTTTCTGAGCCTCCTCTACAAACACAACAAAATATTCTTGTGCTCTGGACTAAGGAGTCTGAACTTTCCCAGGAAAGCAGGTACTAAAGGCAAGAATTGGGAAAAATATCTGTTCTTAAGCATTTCTGTCAGCAACCTTTCAAAGCAGACTATAACCTGCCTACTGGCTGTTAAGCTAATGATGACACAGCTCTAAGTTTTCTTAATTGCCACACAGCAGATCAGAGTAGTTAGGAACTACTAGCAGTTAAGAGTTTTGCACACTACTTGTTCTAATGATTCTATTTTGGTTTTGTTGTTTGGGGTTTGTTTTTTTTTTTTTTTGTAGGAGATGGGTTTTGGTCTATTTTGTTTTTAAGGTAGTCCCACAGCCCATTCTTAGCTCATGTCTAAACTAGAGAACCAGCTTTTGGCTAGGGACACTGACAGAGTTATGCTGCTAGCTGCTAGACTTCCATGAGAAGCAGAGGATAGAACAAATTTCTAAAGAGAGTTGTCAAAATACAGAAATTTCAGTTTATCCTTTGAAAACATTGCCTCAGGACCCGGAACAATCTAATGCTTTTCAAAGAAGAAAGTGCCAAAACATGTAAAGGATTCAGTGTCTGGCACAATTCCTTAGTTGTTATGAGGGGTGTCATGACATCCCGGTCCAAAATAACCCACACTCAAGCGTGTAGAAAGCATAACTGCAATTGTATTGTTTAAAGCAGTCAGCCTTATACAGCAACAGTCACAGACAGTCACAATCCTTCTCCCAAGGAAGGAAAGAAAAACAAAAAGAAGGGAAGAAAAAAAAAAAAAAAAAAGGAAAAAAAAAAGGCCCACTTCTGTATTTTTCTTTTGTCTGTGTGTTCTCTGCTCCTCTCCTGAAGTGTCTCATTCCTCTTGGCTTCTCAGATTTTAATTACTTCCTATATCCCTCTGATCCTTGTCATCTAATCTCTTCCTCACTCACTGAGGATCTCATGTTTATTTCTCAGTCCCTTTGAGGCATTGGAGTGGCTCTGCAACAAAAGAAAAAAAAAGGATGACACAGCATCTCCAATTAGCTAAAGGGACAGCGAAATCTATAGTACCATGGCAGGCTCCTTATCTTAAAGTACCCCATGCAGAAGAAGCATCAGAACATCTCCATCAGTTACCTCTCATGAGGGTGAGCACTGTCCCCTTGTACACGCCACGAATCCCAGCCTCACGGTACAGCTGTTTTGCACAGTCCAAAGAGCCACTGTATTTAGTTTCACCTGTAGCTGCTTGGATCTGAAGGATTAAAGTGACAGTTTCTGACTAGTGAATGTTTCTGGCTGGTAAACAATCATTCAGCTCACAGTTAGAAAGGCACGTGCATGTTTCCAGGGAGGAAGAAGCACACTCTTGTTCCACAGGCCCTCCTGTACATGAAACCTCCACGTCAGTTCCTCCAACAGAGCTCTCCCGTCCAAGCTGAGGCTGTTTACTGCTCCATGCAGAGGTTGGGCTCTCCCGCGTTTTTCCCCAGTGTAAGTTTGAAACAACTGAAGTCACTCAGGTAATTCTACACTTGCACTGACAAAAAGTAGCCTTCAAATAGTTTACTAAAATTCAAACAATCCCTATGTGTATATATACATATATCTCATGTCTGTCAGCACTAACAGGTGACCACCCATCACCGTACTAAAGGAGTTCGGCGTAGTCTGAAATAAGCAGAGTTTCCCATCTCTGCTAAAGATGGTATTTTAACTTGCTCAGGTTTACATTTTCCAGTAATACCTTAAAAACCCCAAAGGAGGAGCAGAGCTAACAGCTAACAGTCACCCAAACATTAGAAAACTATTTCATGTATTTTGAAACAAATTCCTCAGTTACGTATTTTCTGTCAAACGAACAGAAAATCTTTACCCTGGAAAGAGTCTTTGATACAGCAGTTTTGTATTTTTTAGAGAGTTTCATTCTGAAAAACTGGGCTTTTTCCTATTCTGAACTGGGGCATCCACTGATGCCTCATATAATGCTGCATAGTAGAAGGCTTGTGCTCTGTAAAGTGGAGAGCACTGACTGCTGTATGCACTTAGGCTGTCACGGTGAGTTTGTATAACGCTTCTTTGTGACACAGTTGCATTAAATGGCAGTTGTCTTAGTTCTGTCAGAAAACAGAGTAAATACACTAACCAATGAAGTTCCTGGTACAGAAAGACAAGACCCTTCAAATTAAATCTCCTTCACCACCACCCAATGCCTTACCTGTAAAAGGCACTTGATTCTCTCTCCTGGAGCCATGATTACTGTTGTGAACACTCCTGACAACATGCCAGCAGCAAACAGCTGAGGATATCTGCCCCAGGGAAAGAGAAGAGACCCTATCACAACACAGAACATCAGAAACAAAGGGCAGCAAGACCCTTGTATCACCAGGGGTGAAATTACGCTGTTGCACACAAGGCTGACAGTGGAACCAGAAAGGCATCCACTGCTTTTGATCAATGCAGAAGCACCTCATCAATGCATGCTTAGAGCTAAACAATTAAGATCTCTAGGATTCAAAGCAGTAGTTCCCACAGCAACCATAACTCAGCTCTTCACATTCACAGCATTCGCTAATACTCCTTGTACTTGCATTTTCTGCTACAGCGTTCCCCATTGATTTTTATTCCCAACAGTTTCTTCCTCCTCCAGTCTCCTCACATTTCTCAGTGACCCCAGCGTCCACTTGTGCAGCCAGAAGCCTCCTTTCCTGCAGCTTCTCAGTCCCTCCTTCCCTTAGCCTCTGTCATCGTCGAGTCAGTCCCACCAGCCTGCCATCATCCCACACATTCTGTGCCTGCTTCCACGTGGCAAAGTCTCTATGACAGAAATTCCTTAACCAGGATGAGTTTCTCTATCGCTAACTTTACTTTTACATCCAACATGCTGTCACATTCTCTAGTAAAATGATCTAATATCTCAGTTTAACTAAATCCCACACCTTCCACTTCTCTTCACTTGCCCAAGTGATAGCATTCTATTCATGTTTTCCAATTCTTACACTTTTCTTTAAATTCCCATTAGATCTTCCAGACTATTCAGACCTCCCTCACCACCCCACATGCAACTCCGGATCAAACTGAGCTTTGAGTTTTCTAGCTTGCCTTGGGATTATTCAGCCCCAGAAAAGACAAAACACGCTTCTTGGGTTTCTCTCCATCTCCTTCCTTCCAAAATTTCCCTTCAAAATTGGCACAGGGAACCACTGCCACCCTACCTGCCCCCCCCAGATGCACCCATAACCATGGTGCTAAGAGTCTGACCTTTCTTTTGGAGCCTCGAGTCCCCAGCATACTGTACCAGTTTTATCAGACTTTCACCAGTCTGCACCTAGGGTACAGCACAGTTGGGCACTATGACAGTGCCACCATCTATTTGTTGATCTTTGTTCTTTCTCTCACTCTGCTCTGCTTAGGAGGAGTTCTGCATAAAGAGACAAAGAACTATGCTGCCCTTCTCCAGCTCACTCCTTAAAACTTCTTTGGTATGACGTGCATAAACCACACAGCACTGAGGTGATTAGGCTGCTGGAAGTAAGCTCACAGACCATTTGTTTCCGCCTATGCTCCAATCCTAACCACTCCCCTGCTTCTACTCTTCAGCCTTGCCTGCCTGAGGACACTACTGTGGTAAACCAGAGGGTGAGCCAGCAGGGCCCCAGCATCGTGGCACTGCCTCCCTCCAAGCAACCTGAGCAGAGGGAGCTTGCCCTGTGCTGTGGCAGTGATGAGTGCTGGACAGCCAGGTGCCCTCACGCCACCTGGGCTGCCCCCACGCAGGCAAGGCTCCAACAGAAACCCCACCTCCTCACCACGCTTGGCTCAACACAATGGACTCCTGCTTTCTGACACGACTCCTACATGTTGCACAAACAATACAAGAAAATGTTGCTAAGCTACAGTTCTGTTCCTGTAGAGCTATAAATCACAAGTCAGCAAAGACATTAAGGAAATACTTCATGGGTGAGAGGCTTTCTTCATGCACATGTTAGCTTGTAGAAAGCCACACAAAGCTTTCTTAGCTTCCCATCTCTTTTCCAGAAGGTTAGACAGGGCTGCTCATAAACACCTCTTTTGAGAAATTAATAATGCTACATTAGGATATAATAATAGCCAGCGAATTGTTAGGACACAGCAAGAGTCACAACTAACAGGGAAAAGAGAACCAGAACAGCGAATGTCGTCAAGACTGCTTGGCCATGAATTTATTTCTCCCGTAGTTTCTGTTAATAACACAACTGTTGGCAGGCAGTGGTTGCAGAACTCATACTGTACTCAGCTAAAACGGAACTGTTCCTTAATGGCTCTTTCTTGCGTAGAAAGGGAATTGCATAGCACCTGCCCACATGCTGTCTGTTTTTAGCCTGTGCTATCAGCCCCACGCTTCCAGAAGCATTGAAAGTGTTTTATTTTTTAGAACTATATTTTTAACCTAGGAGAAGAGACAAACTTACACCACAACTCCATGTGTGACAATACCACAGGCTGCAAGAGTCTTAAAGTGCCCTTCCCAACTGTCTGATTAACGCAGAAACTCACGTCAAAACGTCATCAGGTTTTCTCTGTTGCAGTCTTTTTCCCAGGCCAAATCCAAAGAAGCACACAGCAAACATGGGTGTCACTCCAATAATAGGAGCTGCCATTCCTCTATATAAGCCTCGAACTCCCTGCAAGAAATGTTATCACAAGAATTACTTGGGTTTGCACACATTTCAACCTATTGGGAAGCAAAAGGCTGTGATACAGGACAGTATCAGCCAGCCAGTCAAATTAATCGGAGGAATAACACGGCCTATTGCTCATTTGCAACTACACACTGAGCTGAGGCTCAGAGCCTGTTGCAGAGGACAGCTATCCTTCCCGCAGAACACTGCCAGCACTTACACCCTTCTGTTCTGATACTGTTCATCTTGTACTTGCATTCCAAGTATGAGGAAGCTACGTTAAAAGCCACCTGAATAATAGCCCTAATAGATTACGTCAAAAGTCTTCTCTCAGATACACTGAAAAATGCATGTGCTTTATCAGTAAGCCATCACAGGCAGAAGAGTAAAACCCTGACACTCAGCCTGAGACCGCCGAGTTGAATTCACACTTTAGACAAAGAGCTGCAGAAACTAACCTGAACCACTTCGCTCACCATGGGAACTCAAGAGCAAATTATTTTCTTCTTTCCTTCTGTGAGGCATTTTTTTTTCACTGTATAACTTCACATTCCTGATGTGTCCTTTCATCAGACTACACTCGTGGAAAAATTCTAATGCAGACCCCAGCAGTAGCATTTATTTAATCTTGCCTTTGAACTGAACTTTTTCTAATAAAAGGAGCTATCCTTCTAGATAAAGGCTAGATGCACAAAGGGAATGTTTGCTAGTCTGCCAGCCCCTTCCTTCCCTTCTAAATAAAACTGTGTATCCCAGTATGTGCCTGTACGCTTACAGGCACAACTGACTCTGTAATGCAATGGTATCTGGCTGGCAAAGATCAGACACTCCTGCTCAATCTTCCCATGAGCAATGGGAAACAAAAGGCCTTGGCAGAGAGGTTTAATAGTTTTCCTTATAGAACCTGATGAGTATTGAGTAGGAGTAGAGAGGCAGCACTACTTTTGAACTTCACATCACAAGGCTATTATTATGGTTCAGCTCTGACGTCCATGCTTCGGCAGGGGTGTTAAAAACCACAAGGGATTCAGAGCTAGCAAAGCATTTCAGTGCTTTGTGGGAGAGACCAGGGAAGCACGATTTACTTTGGTTATATAACAACCTGTTCATACCATAATGAAACTAGCTTTGAGATATGAGGCAGATCTTTCATTTCACAGAGAGTTTTCTAACAAGATCCAGTGGTTAGAAATCAGACTTCAGCCTAGTAAAGAAACAGTCAGGCTTTACAGCCATTGTTTCCAAGTGGTAAATAGCTTCTGGGAAAAGCTATGAAGAAGAAATCTGGATTCTGTGTCACTTACAGTCTTTAAACCAAGGCTGCCTGACTTTCTAGAAACAAAGTGGACTGCAGTTCAATCACATGATGTGGATGACTTAGGAGTGACAACCACTGTCCAACCTCTGAAGAAAAATGATCAAAAATATTGTAATTGACCCTCTTTTCTCAAAAAAACACCCCACAACAACAAACCATTAATTAACGCTCCTCTGCCTTCTCATAGATGGTGTAACACATTACAGAAGAAAGTAAACATACTGCTTGTATCAGCAAAAGTCATTGCCTATTTTCGGATTTCCAGAGACAACTCCAAATACCAAAGCAAGCCAGATTCCACCGATTGCAACAACAAAGCCAGAAAGCAACTGCCAACATTCATTCCAGTTTCATAGCTTCAGATATTAATACCATGCTATTTTGAACCAAAAGCATTTCTTAACGAGACACGCACCTGGAGCATGTGGATGCTAAGTATTCCCCAAGTTTTGTAATCTGCTTAAAAACTTTAATTAAAATCAATTCAACTGATAAGTCAAGAATTGTATAGTCTCTGGGGGGCAACATTCCCACACGATTCCATTCCTGCAACATACAGGAACAACTGACGCGTTTGGCAGGCGTCGCGGGCGACGTGCTAACACAGTACCTCTCCAACCAGAGTCTTTCTGAAGCAGTCAAAGGTCCCAGAATAGAGTGGAGGCTGACCAGGCTGCGGCTTAGGCTGGGTTTGCAGTCTGACCTGGTGAGACAGGATGGGAAAAATAATTATTTATGAAATATTGCTATCTAAACTTTGATTCAGAGAACACCTCTATATGACTATTACAGAGTAAGCTTTGTGACTGGATTTTACAGTGCTGGTAGTGAGATTAGCATAACTTTAGCTCTTTGTGGAGAGAAAGAGAATGGATTTTATTGTATTTAATAACAGTTAATGTATGTGACTAAGTAACTGCTGGGGTGACACCAGGATAACGGCCCCACCCCGCTCTCAGGTCCCTCGCACACCCGGTGCGCGGGCACATTCTCCTGCTGCACCCCGATTTGTGCCGTTCCCCCCGACCCGGGGCCACCCCGGCCTCCTCCTGGTCGAGCAGGTGCCCGGCGGCAGGGCTCAGGCTCCAGGCTCCCGGCTCCCTCCGGCGCCCTTTCCCTCACTTCCAGCGCTACCCGGCCGCTGACCACGGCGGCCGCCGCGCCGGCAGGGGGCGCCCCGCCGGACAGAGGGCCTGCTTCGCGCGACACGCGGAGCCCCGCCCCTCCCCGCGGTGCACGCCGGGAAGAACCGGCTTGTCCCGGTTGCCCCGCAGCGCCCGCCGGGAGGTGTAGTCCCGCCGAGGCTGCCTCCCCGCCGGGAAGCCCGGCCGCCCCCCGCGCAGTGCCCGCCGGGAAGCGTAGTCCTGCCCTGTCCCCGGCCCGCACAGCACTGGACCCCCGCCGTCTCGCCGCCGCCCCGCGCTGCCGCCTCACCTTGATGGTGTCCAGCGGGTGCCCCACGAACACCAGGCAGACGCCCCCGAAGCCGCCAGCGAAGAAGTTCTTCACGGGGCTGATGGGCTGCGGCTGCTTCGCCATGGCGGCGGAGGCGGGTAAAGAACGGGGCCGGGGCGCTGCGTCCCCGCCGAGCCAGTGCCGCCCCCTCCGCCCTGCGACCTTTACCCCAGTGTCGTGCCGCGCGGCACGCTGGGATACTGGGGGAGGTGAGCGCGGGGCAGGCCGGGATAGCGGCGGCCCCTGCCCGCGGCGGAGCGGGGGCGGCGGCGGGCGGGCCTTCCCCCGCCGCGGTGCCGAGCGCTGTCATCGAGAGCTGGCACCGGCTGAGGCCGGTCCGCCAGCGCCTCTGGAGAGTGCTGAGCCGGCACCCTGGGCCAGTGCCGCGCTGCCGGCCCGACCCTCGACCCTCCCCTTCGCCCCCCGCACTGGTGCCGTTGTTCCCGCCCCCCCTGCCCGGCGCAGTGGTCCAGCTCAGCCCGGCGGCGGCTCCGGCTCCGCCCGGCGGAAGTGACGGCACGCGGAGGCCGGTGCTTCCGGCGTGCAGGCAGTAGCGGCCCGGCAGGAGGAGCCCGGGACGCCGCTCCCTGCCTCCCCCACCCGCCGCCCGGCCGCCTTCCGCGGCGCCCGGTAAGTGTGGGGGACTGGGCCGCGCTGCAGCGGTGGGGGGTTCCCGGTGGGGCGGCCCGTGCCGCGGAGCTGGGGGGCGCCCGGGTAGCGCCGCCGCCTGTCGGGCCCGTGTCCCTCAGTGGGAGGCGGTGGGGCCCGGGGCGGAGCGTGCCCGGCGTGAGGGACGCGGTGCCGCTTCTCCTTAAGTTCTGCTCAGTTCAGCGCCCGGCAGCGCTCCGCTCCGGAGCTGGTGCCCAGATCGGGCTGCCCGAGAGAGAAGCCACAGCCCGTAAGCCCTCGGTCCGGCGCTCGGCAGAGGCTGCGGGTGGGCTGTGCTGTGCTGGGGCTCCCTCCTGGCCCTGCCACCGTACGAGCTCTTCCTCTACCGCTGCCTTCTCCCTCAGTTTCCTTGGCTTTCATCCTACGAGTGTGCGGTGTTCTGGCTGTGTGGGGCGAGGGCAGGGTTTAGTCTTGTACGGGTTACAAAAGAAACGGACCTCAGGTAATTAAAATGGACCGGGCACCTTTCTGCCCAAGCCAGAGCTACTCTGGCAGGAAAGCTTCTGTAAGTATGTGTAAAATAACTTGTTAAAAGTGATGATAGATTAGGAAAGAAATGGATTAGATGAGTTGGGAAGGACAAAGCAGTCGTGATACTATGAACAAAGACCGAGAAGTGGGAGGAGAGCATGCAGATTCACGGGGGATGTATGATATGGCTGCACGGAGGTCTCTGCAGAGTCATCTGTGGTGAAAAGAATGGAAGACGTTGTTTCAGTTTCTCACTCTTGGGATGAAAAAAAATCCTATCAAAAAGATCAAGTGGAGAAGGAAGTGGCAAGGTTTGCATGCTGCCTGTGTGTAAAAGCAGTTGAGGATTATCCACCGATTACAGGTTTAAGGGACATAGCCAAAGATGTGGTTAACACCGATAGCAAGTGTGGAGTTGACGGCTGCAGAGGAAGGAGAGAGTATTAGTCCATTTTAAGTTTATGCCGATAAGTAGTTCAGGAGACAGACTTGAGTTGCACTTTCTCTTGTTTCACAATGATTGATAAAGAGGTGAGAGAAGAAAAAGCTGTCTCAAATGGCTATGAAATATCAACAGGAAAAGAGGAGCATCCTCCAAAAGACTTACTAGAGAAACCTCATAGAGATGAACAGAGAGGGCAAGAAATCAGAAAAGAATTGTTGGGACAAGATATGAGGTAGAGTCATGTAATTTACTGTGTTTAATGGGGATAAAGTCAGAGAGAGACAGGTGGTGGCATATTTGAAGGCATTTTGTTTCAAAAGACCTTGATAAGAAAACTTGTATTGCAGAGCAGCAAGAGGGCATCTTTGGGAGCTGATGGACAGCAGAGCATAGAAGGTGGATGTGTTTCCGAGTTTCTGCAAGGAGGCTGGAGGAAGAGGGGATTAAATTGTATCAGTGTTAGTAAAGATGAGGGAGTACCTTGGATAAAGGTGGTAAAGAAAGACCTCATTATCCCTTGGGTAGGAAAGTGAACTGAATATGGTTTGAAACTGTATCATCTGATTTTGGGGATTATGGTAATTATGTAATCTAAATACTCTGCTTTTCTGACCCTCTTTTTTGAGCTTGACATCTTTATTGTGTTAAAAACTAGTGCTATCAACCATTAGCTGTGTCTTGCCTTAGTTTGTATTCAGAGAGGTTTTGATTTGATCATGAATGAGAGCGTTGGGCTGAGTGTCAGGTGAGGTGAGTTCTGGTCCTTGTTTTCCTGGTGCCTTGCCTTGCTTTGTTCACAGAGCCTTCCTCCCCCTTCACGCATGTCCGTCTGCTGTTCAGTTATGCTGGAGCTCAGCTCTTTCTGCGGGTGTTGTGACAGGACTCACAAAATTCGTCCAGTCTGCAGACTGTTTTCTGCTTGATATATCCCATTTGCCCGTGCAAACAGTTATTCTGTTTGTCCAAATAAGTGTGTTAGTGGCACAGACAGGCGGGCTCTGGCTCTTCTGAGCCTCCTTCCCAGCAGCTGGTGTGGAACTGCTGAGGTACTGGGCAGGGCCATTATTCTGTTTAGATATCTAAAAACATCTCACTGCTTGAACTGGACTCACGATGTATTGAGACAGCAAAAGAATGCCATGTTATGGTGGGATTTTCCTGTCTCTAGAGTGTGGGATGGTCTGAGTGAGTTTCCTGACTGGTGCAACTTGCTCGGTATTTGTGATGCTCTGAGGCTGGGTGAACAAAGCTGTTGCACACTGGGCTATTGACATCTCTGTAGGAATGCTCACAGTGGTTTAGATTCTCAAATAAGTTATTGCTTTAAGGTAACAGGTAAAGATCCAATACTACTTCCATGCAAGAAGTCAGCGTCAGTATGGATTATGCCCTGAACAGAATCATTAAGCAGGGTGGAGGGAGGGACAATATAGGTTTGCTTTGCGACTGTGAAATCGTGTTTCACATCTGTGTCCTTCCAACATGGAAGAGATAGTGCCTCTGCTCCTCTGAAGTTTTATGGGAAGCAGTGCTATAAAATATTTATGTGCTACTTATGTTATGGATAGCTAAGGAATCCAGAGGCAAATGGAAGGACTGGAGACCAGAATTCAGGGATAATATTTGCTGCTAGACTTCATCCTCTCTCACAGGAAGTTTGTGTCTGCAGAAATCGCTGCAGCCCCTCAAATTAACTGTACATCACATCTTGTCCTTGTTTTTTTGTGCTGCCTGGTCAGGTTACTGGAAACAGAAAACAAACAACTTGAGGAAGAATAATGAAAATTTATGGTTAAGATTTCTTGTGCTTTAAACTCAGGATTCTCAAAGTTTGATTATGGTTTCCCCAGCAGCTGCAAATTCTGATTCTGTGGGAATATATTTGAGTAACAGAGCTAACAGTAAGTAATGCAAAATGCAAACATGTGTAAGAAACCAAATACATACTGCTTGTGGAAAATATACTTTGATTTTATTGATATATTTTTATTTGTAAAGTTTGGTTGCAGCATTTTTTAAAGTCTTTTGTATTTAATATATTCTCTCTGGAAACTGAATTATTTGGTTAAATGGCAATTTGTGACTAAATATGAGATCACCATAACTCAAGGTTGATGCATGCTCTACTGCTGAACCTCTTAGAACTCACAGTTGTGCGGCTTAATTACACAAGCAGCAGGTTTGTAGTTCAGATAAGTAAAGTCAAATATGTGAATTTTCCAATACCAGTAAGAATTAAAAAAAAAAGCTATTCTGGTTCTTCTTGAATAGCAGCTGTCAACACTTGAGCATAAATTTCTACATTCAGAAGGTAATAAGAGTATATTGATAAGGTAATAAAATGAGAGAATTAATTTTATTTCCACCCTCTGACATAAGGCCCCAGCCACATCACATCCAGTAGAACCTACTGAAAGGGATTAACTAATTTCACCATTTCCTTTGAGATGGTTGGGAAGATTGTTAAATTGGGTGTGAGAGATCTTTTTGCTTGTCTTGTTTTCCGAAGTCACGCGTAATGGCTGTGATTCTGAAGCAGTGTGGACTTGTACAGGCTATATCACAAGTTGTCTTTCTAGCTACTGTGCTCATAGTTAAGAGGTTTGTGGGTTTTGTTGTTGATGAAATGGATATGTCACTTTCCTGCAGCACTTCAGGCTGTTGATAAAAACTTAATATCATAAATTCAGTTGTATGTCTGAAAGTTGTATGTCTGTAGTGAAGGTTATGCAGCCACCTTCCTAATGTCCAAAGTGTCGGGGCCCGCACAGGAGTGTAGGGTGCAGTGTAATAAGCCAGTCTTGAAGGTTTCAGACCTCACCTGTAAGAGCAGCCTTGGCCTTGCAGGTGCAAGAGTCACAGAGGATCCAAGCCAGGGATCTGCACGGCAGGATCTTCTTTAGCCGGGCTGTTGGGTTGTTCCATTCCTGGCTGTTTGATCACCTGTATGATGTTGATGTGGCCTCTCTTACAATTTCTTAGGCAACAGAAAAAATTGTTTTTCCTCCCATAGGAGACAGAGCTCAGATGAAATCAAAAGAACGATAAAGTTTGGAGGAGAAAAAGAAGCTGCAATTGCTTTCCTGGTCTGCAGTTTGACAGGGCATTAAGATGTCCGTGGACATGAACAGCCAGGGCTCTGACAGCAATGAAGAGGATTATGACCCTAATTGCGAGGAGGAGGAAGAGGATGAAGATCCTGGGGATATAGAGGATTATTATGATGGGGTAGCTAACGATGTGGAGCAGCAGGGAGCAGATGCCTTTGATCCAGAGGAGTATCAGTTCACCTGCCTGACTTACAAGGAGTCGGAGAGCACTCTGAATGAACACATGGCCAGCTTGGCTGCCACGTTAAAGGTGAGGAAAGGTTTCTGCATTAACACAGCTGGAATATAAGTCTGTGATTGAAAAAGCAAATGCTGAGTATATGGTTTGAAATAAAAGCTGTGACAAAACTACTCTTATGGGGGGTTGGAGGAACATTGTTGAAGGTCCCAGAGGTTTACAGTTGTTGCATACTGGTTCTGGGGTCTGAAAAATCTTCCTTGCTGAATGTTGATTCTTACAATTCTTTTTTTACAGAGATGAGCTTAATGACCAAAGGTCCCGAGTTATAACTCTTTGCATTAACACAGTGTGAAGAGAGCATGTAGAAAAGTAAACCAGTTCATAAATGTTGCAGATTGGTACACCTGTGTTTGAGAAGATAACTGACAGATAGGAAGACATGTTAAAATTCTGTAGTTCTAACAAAAACAGCTTTCTTTGTTGGTTCTGAGAGAATAAGCATAGACGTTGCAATACAGATCAGCTGTCATGCCAGGTATTAACCCTACTGTTGCAGTGACAGCAATTAAAGTACAATGAATTTGCCAGCTCTTGTGGTGACTAATTCATCACAGAAGAATCACACTCTGAGTCAGCTCCATGGTATTATGCTCAATAAGACTTTTGTGAAGTTTTCTTTCTCTCTGCGCGACTGATTACTGTAGTGCAGACTACTGACGAGAGGAGGTTCCCCTCTCTGCCTTGCCTGTGTGTATTGGTCCCAGCACAGGTCAGAGGAAAGCACAGTTCTCTAAGATCTAGATGTTGACACTAGGTTGAAATTACTGATGTATCTATTTAGTAACAGGTCTCTTGGTGCTTGTCCTCCTCTGGAACAACCCCTGAAAGCGGGATAGGTGACCACAGCAGATTAAAAAAATAAAGACATTAATAAATGTTGGATAGGTTTTGATTCCTTTTCATTTGGTCTGAATCAAAACAATTTTTTTTTTTAAAAGAGAGGGATTGCTTGATCCTTATTTGCACATCAGTGTCCTATAGAAACAGTGTAACCATGAAGACTGAAGAGCATGAAGCCCATAAACAGTAGGTCCTAAAGTGCACCCATACTGTTTTGCTGCATCTCTAGCTGATTTTGCTGCCTGTTGTGCTTGTTCCCAGCATTCACCACCTTGGAAAATGAAATTTTACTCTTTCTTGACTGTTAAGGCTCATGTCTATGATTCCTTCAAAACGTGCCATTTGAACTCTGAATTCCTGCTGTTGCCCTACAGATTGTCAGAAAAGGGAGGCAAAAGGAAAGAACAAATGAGAATAGTTGGTCAGCACTTTTGATCCAGCTGCCAGTTGCTCTTGGTTCTTAGTGATTAAGTAAAGATTTAGAAGGGCTTTTCTGCTCTTACTGTTTACCTTCCAGTGAAGCACCCTTCAAAAAGGTGACCCCTGCCATATTGTTCTATTGAATTAAGTTAACAAGAGAAATGTTTTTAGTCTTTAAAATCAGGCTTCCAAAGTTAAAATATTTTTTCCAAGTATTCTGAAGGTCTTATTGAGCAAATATTATTGACCAGATAATGCCAATCTTCTTGAATCTCACCCCAAATATGACCCAAGGAATGAGCATTTTATATTCCTTTTATATCAAGAAGATTCCTTACATATCTGCTTTAAAATGAAGTGCTACACATTTTGGTTTGTACGTGAGAAGTTAAAAATAAATTTGGGTAGGAACCTGAAAAACTGTGATCTTGCAAGTCTTCAGCTCTTGGAAGTGCTGCATTAACTCTTAATTCACTAGCAACAGTGGTGCAAGGATTTCACTCTTCGTGGAAATCTGCTGTGTATCTGCAGCACATGCTTCTTGTTTCCTGGCATCCCTTCTTACAATACTCCAGCAACCCTGTTTCTTCCTTCCCCTCTCTTCCACCAAGGAAACTTGTTGTTTTGTTAGTTTTCCGAGACAAACCATATTGGAAAGAATTTGTCTTGAATTTGCAAGCATAGAGGGGAAATTGAATAGAACATGTGGAACTATTTGTTATCATTACTTCCACTGACTTAAATGGATACGACTAAACAGGGGCAGAGTTCTGTAAGAACTGTATTAACTTCTTTCTTCTAATTTACTTGAGCTCTAAAAACTTTTTTTTTTTCTTTTGAAGATGACCTTTCATAATGTCTTGGGGTTTTTTATTATATTGGTGATTGTTCTTTTGGAACGTGCTGGTTCATTTTGATTTTATCTCCTTTACCTTGTGAAAGCTAGTGGTTAGCTAGTGCTTTTCAACATTAGCTCATATTTAAGGAGGAGTGGTTACCCTGACAGAGAAAGAGGAAGATTTAAAGACTGTCTTCAGGAGGTAAAATGTTGAAATCAATTCATGATATGGTATCTGAGCAATTTGCTATCACAAGAGATGAACAGACTAAAACAATTCCCTAAAGCAAAGAAAAAACTAAATGCACTAAATGGGCTCAAAGCCATGTTTGGTCATTCTGCCACTGTGTATTGTCATTAGGAGATTCACTTTCTGAAGGTTAATTTGGGGGGGTGGGGTGTGTGTGTTATGAGAGTGGAGTTTTTTTTCTCTGTGACAGTGTCTACACACTTTTAAGACCAGAAACAGGTATTCAGAGCTTTGTCTCCATATTTACAATCTGTACTGTTATTAGCTAATAATAATCTAAATAAATAGTATTTAATTTGCTTGTCAACCCTCAACATCAGTTTTTGTAAACTGTTTTCTTCAGCTATTTCTGGCTGATTATTGAATTCCTGTTTTCTCAAAGTATTGAAGTAAAGGGTGTTCTCCCTTGGAAACCCTCTTGGCTACCTTTTTTCATTCCCTGTGAGTTACAGCTGACCTTGTTCTCACTCCGACTGAAGCTGAACAGACTACTGAACAAAGCTCATGTTGGCTGTCTAACCTGAGGTCAGCTCTGAGCACCCTGTGTATGTTTAAAAGTTTGAATGCAACATCAAAAGAGGCGGGCTCTTCAAGAAAATGCTTGGGTTTTGTCTACCCCAGTTAAGAGATAAAATTCAGTTAAAAATCTTAAGTCTGATAAAAGCATGAAACCCAGCATGTAGGTAGATGTATCCCCTTGTATCTCTTACTGTCCTAGGAAGCTTTTACCTTCAATTCTTCTGTCTTGCTTTTTATCAGGTGGAGAATTCTGAACAGAAAAACTAGTACAAACAAGGTAGCAGGAGGTACAACCAGCTGTGTTGTGTGGCAGACCTGCAACTCCAGTAGTCCTTATCCCAGAAACACACAGAATCTGGAGAGGCTTTGTAAGTGGTACTCGGAAAGCTTCTTATTTTTCTCTTAGTAAGAACTATGAGTAGTTCCTTGCTTTCCAAGAAAAAGAAGAGGCAATGTTTGCTCCTTGGTTAGTGCCGTTAATCTGGAGGTCTGTTTGTGGAGGGTTCAGTTAATACACACATTAAAATTAGGACAGGCTATCTCTGTTGAAACATGCCAGAAGAAAATCCAAAACTGTGATTCTCTGACCAAAGGGCCCATGAATTGAAGCAGATTACTTCTGATCCCTCAGAAGGTCACTCGACCAACAGTCAACACTTGTTGAGGACAGTGCTCTTGAAAGCAGAATGGCATGTATTGCCTGCAGGCCAGCAAAGGAATTTACAACAGTTCTTTTTAAGAAGTAAATCTAAGTATCTTTCAAAAATAATGAATTAAAATCGTATAGTAATAAGCTTGTTTTCAAGGTAACTCTGTCAGTCGTTGTCGAGTGATTGTGGGTCTGGAGTGGCAGTATCAGCACGTGCATACAAACAGTACGACACTCAGCAATTGCACAAACAAATTTGACCCTGTCACTGGCAAGCAGTTAAGTGTGTGATGATGTCATATTGGTTTTGTTTGTGAATGACAATTCCTGGCTCTGCTGAGGTTCTCCGTACAGGTCTGGAATATCTGTGATGTTCTAAATAACTGGCAGTAGTTTCTCTGTTTCAGTAACAGGACAGATCTTTCTTGGTTTTACTTTTTTTTTTTTTAATTTTGTGACTGATTATGTAAAATACCAAATATACCCATTGGAAGTACAATTTATGAACAAAATGTTACCGTGACTTTTAAGTCTTTTTAGAAGCCAATTGTCAATCATGAGGAAGCTGTGGTATTTCTGCATATACAAGGTAACAAGGAAAGATCATAGAATACCAGGTTGGATGGGACCTCAAGGATCATCTAGTTCAACCTTTTGAGATAAACTATATAGTTATATATAGTTTAAATGAGATGGCCCAGCACCCTGTCAAATTGAGTCTTAAAACTATCCAGTGCAGGGGAATTCACCACTTCCCTTGGGAGATCATTCCAATGTCTAATTGTTCTCATGGTGAAAAATTTTCTTCTGGGGGCCAATCAGAATCTCCCCAGGAGTAACTTGTACCCGTTACCCCTTGTCTTTTCCATGGGACATCTTGTAAAGGCAGTGTTGTTGTTTTACAGGCAGTTGATTCTGATGTAGTCTTTTCACTGAAACCAAAGGAATTGTAAAATTGCAGAACTTAGAGTTTTCAGCTCACTAATGTCAGTAATCTGCTAATATTTATCAGACAGCAAGCATCTTACTTGCCTTGCTCCTTGAAATAAAGTCTGCGATGTGGCTTTTTTTTTAGCCCTGTCCCTTGGAGAATAAAACTTGTGAGATGCAAAAAGTATTTGATGTTATGACATAGTTCTTATCACTACTGATCTTTCCGAGATAAGCCAGGTTTTTATGTATTCTTATTCACCTTATTGGTGTCAGTCACATCTTTTCATGCAACCAAATGAGTGAGTGCTCCCAAAAACACAGCCCTCTGAAACTGTCCCACACACTCAAATTGCGCTGACACAGAACAGGGAGTTTGCAGAGCTGCTTGGTGAATGCTGGCAGCGCTCCTTTCCAAATACCATCTTTAGCAGATCCAGAGTCATGTGTGTGGAGATTGGCAGCCTGTGTGAGCAGCTCTACCCGAAGGAGCTCGTGCTCACAGAATGCCTGCTCAATGCCATGCAGAAAGCCTGCGAAGAGTCAGGTGCTGAGACATGGGCACATGTGCCCCCTGGCATTGCTGTGGGAACTGTGACCGAGTCTGGTGTGGGGTGCTTGGCCCAACAAACCTACCGTGTTGCGTAGTCGTCCTGTTTGATGCCATAATGATTTTGTGACGCTTGAACGCAACATAAAATGGCACTCGTAAAAGACTAGCTGGAGTACTTCAAGTACACAAGAAGTGTTAAAGCCCCTTGAAATATTAAAATGCCCATACGTAAGAACAGGGTGTGAAAAATGTATGTCCAAAGTGAATGCAGCACTGGTAAATATTAGTGTGTATTAGTAAACAGTAAATATTTAAATATCATTCATTATAAATGGTAGACCCTGATAGGCAAATTGAACTCCTCCCCAGCACCCCCGTGGTGCTGTTTGGTAATAATAACATGCTATTTCAAAGTACCTGGACACCCTAGATTAGTCAGGGTACACAGGTTTATGTCTGTGCTGTGATCTGTGTTTTAATATCAAAGCAACATTATGTGAAACACCCGGTCTGAAGTTGTAACCCTTCGAAGCACCCACATTTGAGAAGTACTTTTGTCCTTTGCCCACTTTTTTTGCTCCCAAACAGAAAGATTCTGTGAGTTCTGCTATACAAAAGCTGGATTGTTGCCTACCAGATTCACAATGCCTCTGTTTTAGTAGTGTTAAACATCAAGAGAACATGAAGATGTCCATAACTGTCTTCAGTGTGTGTTTCTTTTGGCTCCTAAAAGTCTTTTTGTTTTTTTTTTTTTTAAAAGCATAGTAAGTTTTCATAGACTTCTGGTCAGCAAGATAAGAGAGCTGGCTGGCGAGCCAGCTTGACAACTTGCAACAACTTAATGAAGTCATTTGAGGAGAAAAGTAATTTTTGTTCCTTATTGACCAGAACTGCTGAAGTTCTCAACTTGATTGGAAAAATGAGCCACAAATGTGCCCACACATTCCTTTGTGATTCATGCCTTAAATGTATCTGAGAGCCAGCAGGACTCTGCAGCGAGCAGAAAAGATCTGTTCACAGCTGTTGATGAGTATGATCTTGGTGGGAGGTAGAGGCAAGGCACCAGTCATTAAAAATGCTGAAACAGTCTTTCAGTAATTGTTTCATGTTGCAAGCTTACAGCTGGACAACAGGATCCCAGGAGCGGGCTGAAGCAGCAGCTGAAGCACGTTGCCAAATTCGTGTGCCGTGCCTGTTGAAGATGGCACAGCAGATCTGAGCTACCTTGTGTACTGTGAAACGTTTTACAAAGCAGGTGTTCCTCCTCTTTGTCTTTTTATAACAAAAGAAAAACGTCCTTAGAAGCTGTGATTGTCAAGTAAAAGGCTGTGTTATTTGGGACTGAACGGGGAT
Source organism: Todiramphus chloris collaris (assembly GCA_025345505.1). Lineage (NCBI taxonomy): Eukaryota > Metazoa > Chordata > Aves > Coraciiformes > Alcedinidae > Todiramphus > Todiramphus chloris. The sequence goes on from JANVCC010000038.1 coordinate 10,385,105, forward strand.
TACTCACTGCAAAGTTACCTAAGCCCTGTGCTCTGCCTGTGCGTGCTGCTGTGGCTGTGTGCACGCACCAGTGCTTTCCAGTTTGAACTGCCTGCCCCGTCTCCCGAGCCACTGGTCACGATTGTATGCATTCAGGTTATTACCTGCCCTCCGCTTCCTTCCCTGTCCTCTGCATCCTCCTTTCTGCCAATCGGAAGGAATTGTCCCCTTCTGTCTTTTTCTGGGGAAGCAGCTGGGCTGAGTTGAGCACAGCAGTGGGGTGTGCTGCTGGGGGTTGGGGGAACACAGCGTAGCGTGCACTGGGCACTGGTGCTCTCAGACACTGTGCTGTTCTGGAAAGAAGAGCTGCAGTGGGTGCAGCTGGCGAGCCTCATGTCAATCTTCTATCCGGGTGCCGTCTTACAGCTTTCTTGCTGCATTTCTTTCGCTCTAAATCTTTCAAAGAAGGAATCTCATAGCTATTTTGTAATGATGCCTTCTGGCATACCAGCTTGCTTAAGTTGTTTTTTTTTTCTATAATTTATTTCTGAATCTCCTCAGGAAGAATAGCCCAACAGCTTGAGAAATACGTATGTTGAGATTTCCTAGCTGAGTCCTACTGATCCTGTTTGTTGGCAGCTGCAGCTAAAATTGTTGCTGTCCTCTGGAGGAGAGTGGTTGGATTAAAGCAACATGTAAGTGCAGAGAAGGAGTTAGAATTTAACCCCAGATCCCCTTTCTTCAGTATGTGGCCAACTAGGTTGTGCACTGACGGCTTCACAAACCGTGTACAACACCAGCAGTATTGGTCATTCCCAAACTGCACTCTGCAGCCTCAGTACACTTCTGATCTTGCAGACTGACACCAGGTCTCTGCATGCCAGAGGGTGAGTGATGGGGTGCAGGTTAAAACCCTGTGATGAAACAGAGCTCAAATAGTGCTGTTTGTCGAGACCTTTCCATGGTATGGAGGCTGCAGCTACAGACTCTAAATTGCATTGCTCTCCCTGGTGCAGCCTTCAGTCTGTAATCAGGAAAGAGGTTGAAATGTTAGACAAATTGTAAATGATACTGTGAGTGAAACCGAAAAATGGAGGGCTTTTTCTCACTTTTGTTTTTAAAGCTTTACTGAAGCCAGAAAAAAAAGCAGGGCATCTGATTTTGTTGTAACTTGGCCTTTTGTTTCATAAAAAGTGAAATTAGTTGGAGTTCAGTTCTGAAAATAGCCTTCTGATGCTGAAAAACCTATAACACATACCAGGACTTTGCTACAAGACTCAGAACACTTGGGGTGTGTTCATGGCAGGTGATGTTAGTCACAGCTCAAGCCCATGCAGCCTCATGAGTTTTCTACCAGGATTGCATATTGGATGTCTGTTTAAAAGAGAGATAGATCAAAGTAAAGAAGAAAATGTGGACCAAAAAAAGCTTTTTGGTTGCCCTTTTGTTTCTTAATTCCTAATATTTTTGCAGTTTTTTGAGAAACCCTCCAGTAAAAACAGGGCAGTTGGATATTTTTTCCACTGGGGCATGGAGGGAGTCAGATCTACTTTCCACAAGACAAGTCAATGTAAAATAGGGGTTTTTTTTCCATCTGTGGGTCACCTTTCTTTACATCAGTATCCTTAAGTAAAGCATATCAGGAGGTATTTTTTTCTTCAGCAAAATTATTCAACACAAATTATGATTTCTTTCTAAAGTGTTGCTCTACCACTAACTCAATTCAGCGTCTGTTTTGCTCACTAACAGCAGCAATTCCACAGGCTCTTGCTCTGTGTGTTTTTACTGCCGTAAAGAATTTAAGAGTGTGTTTTTAGAAGTTTTGATGCAAGACACAAACTAATACCTTCCTGTGTTCATCCTTTCCCCATAGAACTAACAAAAACTATTTGTGGATTAAAAGAAATGCTTCTCACGTTTAATCCTATTTACTTAAATCTATTTGTATAAAAACCTTTGATTAGGGGAAAGACAAGAAATGGAAGCTGCATCTCTTTACGCCAGGTCTGTGCTCATCTCAGTTAGACATTTCAGTGCAATCCTGATCTAACAGGAATTGTCAGCTTGGTGCAAAGCCATGGGATGTCAGCTCCAAACAGATCATAATATCTCCAACTCATTCTGAATTGAATCTCTCTGAGAATCATGTGATGATTCTTGTTTTTAAATTCCTGATACCACCATATCTCTGCAAAAGTGAGGATTGAAACCTCCAAAAAATAGGCCATCCGTTGGAGAAAAGTTAAGTGAACTCATGAGATATGCATGCGACATAAATATGCATGAACAATTTCTGTAGAGTGTAAGATCTACAGAAGACATTGGTTTTTTACCTTTTAGGAAACATTTCCGTCTGAATTAACAACTGTCAAAGTGGCACGATTGAAAATATTTTCTGCTGCAGGGAGATGAAACTTCAGCTCCTCAAACAACTTAGCTTATCTGGGGAAGCAAGTTGAGATGTCATTGTCTTAGCACTCTCTAAACCCAGCAAGGTACCTGCAGAGCTTCTTTGCAAATTCTTTTGATAGTGTCTTGTCCTAAAGAGTGCCAGACTCTCTCTCACACTTCAGAAGTGTGAGAATTTTACTTATCTTGGAGAGTAAAGAACCCAAGAGATAAATGGAGGTAGAAATAATAATAACAAAAAAAAATACTGTGCTTTCTTCCAGAAAGCAAATAAATGTTTGTTTCATGCAATAGGATTATTTCTTTGTTCTACTTTCAGAATCCATTTTTTTCCAGCACTGTGTAAATTTTTCAGACTTTTTTTTACGACTCCTGTAGAATCTTTTCCCTTATGCAGAGCAGCTTCCTCTTGGCACCCTTCCTACGTGCATAAACACTGCACCCCTTTCCCAGTGCAGTGATAAACATTAGCCTATGGTGCCTATTTCTGGCAGTCAGCAGCCTTCTCTTCACTCGTAAATCAGAGTTAAGCTGGTGGAGGTTTGGAAGAGGCTTCTGAGGTGACCAATTTCCTGTTTTAAGGTGAAGCTGAAGATGGTAGATTGGATGAGCTTGTCTCTCTGCAGCTTCGCCACCCCATCATGAAGAAAGAACCTTGTTCTTCAGTCAGAAATTTTCCAGGTTCAGATTTGGACTGAGCTTATCTTTGATCTTAAAGTTTTAAGCTGACGGTGATAAAATGGGGAAATGAGAAGGAGGGAAAGTAACTTTTTAGCATGACTACTACTTTCAGCTTTCATCTTCTAAACATTAATAAATTTAATCACAACTAGAATTTTGCAGAAGTCAAGCTATGTAGAAGCATTGCCACAATTCACTGGTTGCAGATAAAAAGTCAAATAGAAGGGTAACACCTGGAATATGCATTCCCTGCTGCACGGTGTTCTGTAAAAGTATTCTACTGAAATGACCGGTTGCCAGCAAGACAGCAAGTGTGACTATGTCACTATCTTTTTAGGGGTCTTAGTATTCTGAAATGAGAAAGGAAAGTTTAAACAAAGCTGACAATTTATCAAAGGCATCTTTTTTTATTTGTGTCTGAGACAAAATATTACTGTTCCTGGGTAACCTGAGATTCCAGTGGCACCCAGTGGCTGATAGGGGGTCTGAATCATAGCTCTTTCTGAATGTATTGTAAGTTTGAGATCTTTCATTGTGTGAAACTTCTGACTGTCCAGGGAATGCCTGAAGAGTGACTGAGGCTTATTTCCTAAACTGCAAACTGCAGTGGGTGTGTACAGAGGGGGCATCAGTGTCTTCTAACTGGATAGTTCAGCTGGCAGTATCAGCCTCTGTACGTGGCTTCTCCAGTACCGTAAGGTAATGAATTATGTACATATGGACCCAACTTCTGATTGCAGTGGTATTTTTCTGTGCTCAGCATGTTTTGGCTCCTGCTTACAAAGAAATACTTCAATTATTCTAGGGTGTTACTGTGGAAGAACTGGCTGACTTGGTACAATCATTCACTCACTGTGAATGTACAATCATTGAAGAGGCTGGGGAGTGCCACTAATCAATAGAAGCAGGCTTTTGTTAAACACTTGTTTTTCGTCTCTTGCTTGTTTTCTTGAATCTTTCCTGTAGTGCTGTCTCCTGGTGTTATTCACAATTGCCTTTTGAATTACCAACCTTGCTGTTGGTGAGCAAGAAGTAGACTGTAATGTGGTGAGACTCCACTCAGCAGGCATGGCCCCAGCCTCCTCAGTTGTCTGCTCCTCTCCCATACCTTTTTCTTACAGTTTGAATGTTACTTACCTGTAACATGTAAGAACTAGTACTTCATGTCATGCAGACTCTGGATACTGGCTGACTCTGGGGCTTCTTTTTTTGCAAGATTGCATGCACTCCCACCAGGTAGAATCAAAAACTTTTATGCTTCAGGGGTTTTATATAAGGGGACCCATGTCATGAACCTGGCTTTATGAATCAAAAATGTTTTATTCTTGGGGGCTCTTATGATTAAAGTATTAAAATTAACAAAAAACTGATCCAGTCAGTGCTTGCAGTTGGAGCAAAACAGGAATGGTCGCAGAAGCTCTGTTATTCTTCAAAATCTGGTATCTTTCTGGAGCACATTTTGCCTGACAAATAATTTGACTCAAAAGCATTTGAATCTGTTAGGACAGTTTGTTAGATTTCAGACATGTGTATGCTGGTATTTAGATTTCTATTTCTATACATATTCATTCTTGAATGTACTTGGTTTCTCCTCTGGGAACAAGTAACTTTATGGACTTCAAGTGCTGATGCCGCAATGGATGCTACACCTCAGGCTCTGAAAATCCAACTCATTTTCAAAATACTCATTTTCATATGTTACAGATGAACTTCCTATTTAAGTCCGGTGGTTTGTTTCGTTGTGGGTTTTTTTTTTGTCAGGTTGGTAGTTTTTCTCCGCTGCTACTGAGAGATAATGTCATTGCTGTTAGAGAATGATTCATTAGCATGTGGTTTGCATTTGCAGGAAGCCAGTCTTGTAGAAGCCACATTCCTGACGCTTGTTTGTCACTCGAAATGCAGATGTCTTCCTTGTACAAGCAAGTCAAAGGTGTCTGTCTGGGTCTGCCAGGCTGGTGGTTTAAGATAACCCATCCAAGACTGGCAGCAGCATCCGTACAAACGGGAGCGGACTCTGTGTGTTGTCAGCAGCAGCCCTGTGTGCCACGCTCCACCTGATCCATGGGTTTCTGAACTGGGAGGGAGGGCAGTGCTGCCTGGGCAGCCTGTGCTTCCTGACGGTCACATTGCTGGTAAAGTCGAGGAAGGTGACATACCAAATCTTACAAAGCAGGAGCTAATGCTTCAGTCCTTCTACAAAAAGGATTATTTGAACACTGAAATTTGCTTTTTTTTTTATGACTGGGATTTCTTACTGGCCAACAAAGTGGACAAATCAGAAAGCAGAGCTGGGTAAGAGCTGGGTGCATCGTGTGTTGGTGCTGCACTGGTTTAGCTCGCTGAACCAACCGTTCACTGCTGACACATGCCAGTGCAGGACCAGGGCCATATCATGTGGCTGGAATAGGTCACTTGTGTTGTGAAACTGCACCTCTTCAGCAGTGTGGAGTTAGAAGAGTAAGGAATATGTTGTCCCTGGGTGTGCAGAGCCTTTCTGTAGAAAAGAGTGACCATTGCTTGTTTTTCCTTCCAGGCGTTGCCGTGTGTCTGTATTACCGGTACATTGGATCCCGTGGTTCACCTGTAGCAGGATACAAGAAGGCTTATGGCTTTTCAGCTGATGATTGGGACTGACAGCTTCTCTAGGGCTAAAAAGCAGCTCTTCCTACAGCTAGGACAGAAGGAATTGTGTTGTCTTTATGTATAGCAGAGAGGGGGAATAGCAATGGAGATAGCTTCTCTTGGACTGCAGGAGGTAGAGCCCTTTAATGTCAGAGAGTGTTTGAATGCAGAATGTGCAGACCAGTGATTGACCCAGATGCTTCTGAGCACAGAGAGGGATTAGGAGGGCAGGGGTTGTGAGCCTTCTGAATCCCCCTGGAAGAGGTGTCTTGTTTGCAGGAGACCTGCTTTTTTTGGAGTCTATGGGCCTGATAAAGGCATATAAAGGGGCTGAGAGGCAGGTTGAAGGTCCAACAGCTCAGCAGATGCCTGTGTTCTTGGTCAGTCAGAGCATTTTTGAGCAAGCAGACCAGTCTATTTTCTACTGAAATAAACTAAAACATAGAAGCAAAGGAGAACTTGTTTGCTTATGTCCTTGTAACGTGACTTTAAATGTCGTGTTGTAGTATTCTAGAGGGTTCTTGGGCTAGCACAGACTGTGCTGCTGCTTTCCAGAAGTCCATGTAATGCAAGCAACTCTGCATGGACATAATTTCTGTCACAGTAGCTTTCCATCTTCCTATTCCAGTCCAGCATACAACTTCCTTCTCTACAGTGAAGGCTTGGGAAAATGTTTTGGGTATTCCCCCTAGCCTTTGCAGTCATAGAATGCCTGCATTTGCGTCTTGTTACTGCTTCTCCAGCTCAGTAAGTGGTGTCTGTCTGCCCTGCGGTTCCTGCTTTGCACACTTAGTGAGGACCCTGATCCCAGTCTGGTCTGGGTCTCTGAAGTGGTGACCACAGTCAGGACTGGATGTGGGGCTTCCATGAGAAGTTAAGTTGATCCACTGAATTTTTGAGTGCTGTGCTGATGTGACTATGTGAGTTAGTTTGGGTACCTCCACGCTTCATTCCAACCTGTATATTGCAGATGCACCGGCTGTGAACATTATCTCTAGTAGTTAAATGACCACTGAGTATCACTGGAACATTGTACTGAGTTTGTACAACTTACTAGTCTTATAAGAAGATCCTCAGTAGAGATGTGGCCTCAAAATATGCCTAACTTGACTTTTTCCTTTTATTTTCCACCTAGGTATCACATGCTGTTGCAAAGCTAGTATTAGTTAGTTTCCACTGGCAAATCTCAGAGATTTTGGAAAGGTAAGTGCAAATAGTCTTACCTCTTCTGTGCTCAGTGCTCTTCTCCCTTGCTTTGCAGGAATGCTTCAGGTGGTCTGTAGGTGTCTTTTCACAAGCATCTTTGAACCTGAAAGCAGGCCACGCAGTCCATTCCAGGGAGCAGAGGAAAAACACTGTATTGTTGAGGCTGCATTGCCTATAAGATATTTATAAACAGGGAGGGGGTAGTGGTGAATGTCGTTCAATATGAGGAATTACTGTCGTGTTTGGAAGCCTGTAGATGTGTTCAGCTTAAACTCTGAGATAACAGATTGAGTGTTCTGCACCTATGTTATATTTTAACAAATAGAAAGATAACATATGTTCTGTTTTGAACATAGAAGCCCTCAATAATAAAGGAACACTGAACCTCTACTGATGTATTCATTAGTACTACATTCTGTAGTTTTTTCTGAGTACTGAAGTTTTTTCTCATTCTGAATGTGATGTTTTTGCCCAGCTGGCTGGCATTTGGAGAGCAGGAGAAGATGGTGTGAGGGAACTGAGAAGTGCAGTCCCTTTGTTGCTTGGTCAATGTCACTGTAACAAAAGTCCTCCAACTGATTTCAAAAGAAGGGTTTGGACTCTACCTAAACACGTACGGGAAGTGTGTCAGGAGGCATTGCTGTCTGGCAGCCCCTTCAGAAAATACTGGCTTGGAACTGAACATTGTCTGAAAATAGAGAGCCTATCAGTCTGACTCATTCTGCCATGCCATTTTTGGTCCAGCAGCTTCATCCAGAGAACATATGGGAAATGCGTCTCACGTATGGATATGGTTTCAGCATCTTTGGTAACTGGCTCATTGGTTCCCATGCATCCTGTGAAAGCTTTTCTCTGGGGAATGTGGAGGGTGAGATTCCTGCATAGCAGCTCAGGGCGATTCTGCAGGATAACTAATGAGATTTAAACAAGAGGAATTTGGGAAAGGGTTTACTTCTAAAGATATGACTCTTGTTCTCCAGTTGATATGGTCCTCAAACTTCCGTCTTGGTACAAAGTGACACAATTGGAGGAAAGCTCCCTAGCACAACTAAAAAGTGGTAGTGGGGAGGGAAGATTTACAGTATGGTCACAACAGTGACGCTGCTGTTTCTGAATTCATTGAGATAGAAACATTCCTCTGCAGTGGATGTCTCAAATGGCAAAGCGGGTTTAATTCTAAGGCTGCTGACAGACAGCTTCAAATGCCTCAAGTGTGATAATCTGTCACAGAGTAAATACTTAACTAGATAAGGCTGGAGCCAAAGAGAGACCTAACCAAGATAGCTTGATTTTACGAAGGAACAGGAGACAGACAGGAGCCTCGCTGGAGTGTGGTGTTACGGGTAGAGGTTTAGGACTGCTGTAGGAGTGTGGCTGGAAAATCTTAGCTTCAAAAATAATTTTTTAGGGGAACTGAGAGTGTTGTAGAAAATTGTTCATCAAGGAATATGAGGGAAATGATAATCCATTATGGGAGAAGTATTGTTCCTGTTTCTGATACTGAAGAAACTCTCATGAAGTGTTGCTGATGAGAGTTCAGCTCACTGTGTGAAGGAGCCTGGCACAGGACACATTTCCACTTTCTTTGTTGAAACCTACCCTGTCATTTGCACAGAGCCTGTTATTTATTCAGGCGAGAAGGATCAATTTAACAAAGCAGAATGTATTCAGAAATTGATTTGATCATTCTTCAATTGCCTTTTCAGGCACAAGTCTAATGCTGCCCAATTGCTAGTAGAAGCGCGAGTTCAGCCCACCTCATCCAAACATGTAAGTATGCTAACTATCTTGGTCTGTTCCCTTGGCAGACACCTCTGACCCACCTCATAGGAGGATTGCGTTACTAATGGCATCCTCTGGTCCATATTAACATTTTGCAGACTCAGGTCCAGCACTAATTCAATGACAAGTTTACTTATTAAAAGAGAATGCACTCAAGAGGTGCCTAATATTTAAATAGCAGCTGTGCTCTTCTCTTGCAGGTAGTGTTCAAGAATTATTGGGCTAAAGAAAATTAAGCTGATTGTTTTGGCACACAATGGAAGGAGCAGAATGCATGGGTTTGGCTACCTCTTCCAATTCTGCTCTCTCTGTAAAAGACACTGAAGGGAGGCTCTGGCTGCAGAGAATAAAAATGAACTTGTCCATGGCTGGCACAGAGTTTTTAAATTTATTCCTGAGATAACCATTTGCTGTACTGCTCTGCCTAAGCCATATCTCCCAGCAGTTGCTCCTGAGCCAGTCAGTAGTGATACTTGAACCAACAGCTTGTGTTTTGAAGCCAGGGCTGTACAGGTCCTTTAGATAGCGGGTTTCCCACCCACCCCCTTTAAGTAGAAGCTTTCTGTTTCATGTTTACTGGTTTCGATCACAGTGGGTGCCTTGGTACAATCCACAGTTACCCCAGGAAGACATAGACATTTGTCAGATTTTGAGTGATAAAATAGTACATCTGAGAAACCTGCTTTGGGCTGGGGGGAGGGGAGATTTTAAAAGCCGCATTTGGCACCTGAGCTGGCTAGTAAAGACCAGGCAGTGAAAATGCTAAAACAGCTGACAGGAGTAAGCTTCATGGACTCAAAATAAATTATCTGCCTAGAGCCCAGGAAAAAAAGAAAAAAATAAGTCTTTGTTATTTCATATACCTGCAAAATCATTCATGTATTTTGAGATTAGTCTGATCAAAGAGATCATTAAGCTGATCTTAATCATTAAGAGCTGATTAAGAGATCAGCTGTCACTTAACTACTCTCCACTGCAACAGTGATTCTTCTTTTGGGAAGAAAGATATTACAGTTAAAAGGTTAGTTTAAGTCTTGACAGATTTGGTTTGGCAGGCAATTCATTGTGTCTTTTTGTACAGGAAAGAGCAAGTTGCTCTGTGCTTCGGCTCCTAATGCAGAACGATGGCATTTTGTGAGCAGATGCTCATACTGAGTGTCTGTGGAGTTTGTGAAGGTCTGAGGTAGCACATGTGCTGTTCAAGTTGAGCAGTTGTTCTAGGCAGTCAATGCAGTTGCAGACTCTCTGAATCTTACTCTAGCTCATAAGTGAGGCCACTTAGAACAAAGTCGCATTATTTCCCTTTTCATGTGGTCATGCTATAAAACAAGCTCTGTTGGTCATGTGGCTGTTGCTTCTCCTCTGGTTCTCTGGCATGCAGAGCTAGGCATGAAAACTGATGGCTGAATCACACAAGCTTCTCAAGGAGTAGCAAAGGTTTAAGTAGATGAAAAGTGATTATATGCCTTTTCTGTGAAAGAAGAAACAGGAACATAAACTCCTGGTAAGAGCTTTGTATAGCCTTGCTTTTAATGATGCTGAGCTAGATGTAGTTCTTCGGGTCCCAAGGGTGAGCCGAGATGTGTTGAAGGATAGATCTGTGGTCCAGGGATTAGCTCTGCACTACCCAAGAGGAGATCCAGATTGCTTTCCAGTGCTTTGGTGAAGCAATAGCAGAGTTATGCCTGACTTGAAGCAAACCCTCTAATCCTTTTCAGCTGAAGGGATGATGTCTACTTTACCAAATGTAGCATAGACAGAAGATAAGAGATATGAGATGATGGACTGTGAACTCTCATTCCTCTTTGTATAAACAATCTACAAGCTGCACCTTCAGTTGTCCATTCTCTTACCCAAACTCAATGTCCAGTAAAAGGGTGCTGCTGAGCCTGCTTCCAGCTGTAGCTTCTCTCCAGGACCTGTGGAACAAGATAGAGTCTGACTAACACAATGATCTATTTCCTCATTTTTCAAAGAAGGTGAGAGTAAAAACCAGAAAAGTAAAGGTGAGTTCTGGGTAGCACTAGATCAGAGGCAGGAGCTGTTCAATGACTGTCACTCTGTTGTGCTCCTTGAGATCAGAGAAGTTCTTGAGAAGCACTGACAGACAGGGCAGAGTAACAGCCCAATACACCAGCTGCTGGTGAACCTCTTCTGGCCTGGAGCTCACCCGAGACTGTTGTCACAATGAAGTTGGTGCGGGTGCCTGTGGATGAGGTGAGCCTACTCTGGGAGTGCTGGAATGCGTTAGCTGCAACACTGATTTGTCTCTTTCCCAGGCAATGGTACATTCCTCCCATCACTGCGCAGTGTGCATGCAGTTTGTCCGGAAGGAGAACTTGCTCTCCCTGGCTTGTCAGCACCAGTTCTGCCGCAGCTGTTGGGAGCAGCATTGTACAGTGCTTGTCAAGGATGGTGTCGGAGTCGGTGAGTTCAGGGCGGGTATGGTGCTGGGTCTGTGTTTGCCGTGTTGGCCATTCTGATGATGACTGGCTGAATCGGTCTGAAACATCTCACTAATGAGAAAAAGGAGCATGGAATGAGCGTTTGTGGCAAACTTAACTTGAACTAGTGGTCTTACCTGAATCCCTTGTTAGTGTTGATATACCACCAGGAGAGCGCTGCCTAACAAAACGTGCAAGTCCATAGATCTATTTGCTGCTTTTCCCCCCTTATGATCTCAAGAGCATGACTGTAACAAGTTAGAAGCTGCAAATCTGCCACATTCTGAATTTGCATCTCTTGTGATGTATTGTTGCACTGCCCTGGAGTGCTCGTGAATGCAACGTCTGTTCCTCTTCTGTTGGCTAGAAGCCAGCAGTTGCCAGAGTAGCTTTGGACTTTTACTAGCCTGTCTTTCATGCCAGCATGGCAGTAGAATGCAATTTGCTATTTTAAGTATCTGACCATGTGAATACTGGTTGAAGCACTTGCTTGTCCTGGATGCACATATGCCCTGACATCTTCCAGTGAAGACAGTTGGGCTTCAGCTTTTCAGCAGCCCTGGTAGATTTGTTTCACACTTGTGTCCCTCTTGCCACAACAACAGATGGCACCTAGGAAACTGTGTTGGATGCTCTCAGTGCTTTCACTCCTTACTATAAGTTGCACTATGCTAAAATGTTGCTTTCTCTTCTCAGGGGTCTCCTGTATGGCTCAGGACTGCCTACTTCGGACACCAGAAGACTTTGTGTTTCCATTGCTGCCTAGTGAAGAGCTGAAAGACAAATACAGGCGCTACCTCTTCAGGGACTATGTCGAGGTTTGGGGTTCTTTTTTTCAGTTTTAAAATACCCTGTGTCAATTCACCAATGACTTGCAGAAATTTAGGTTGAAGTGTCTTGCATTTTTTATTAGAACTGCAGTAACTGCAGCAAAGTTGTCCCCAACAAACATGATGTGGCAGCTCCTGTAGGACAGCCTCACTGACAAAATGCTCTAGCAGGTTGCCAAACTAAATTTGGCTGTAAGGTCACACAGTAGCTCTTTGGCTGGTGCTTCAGAATTCCCAGAATGTTGCCACTGAGAACTTCAAACTTCAGCCTGAGTTTTAAAGTCCTTCTTGCTTTTGCATAGGTATTTTAGGTTGTGAAAAATAAGTCCCTTATCTTATTGTAGCACAACTGAATTGGCTTGTTCAATACATTTTATGTGAGTTTTTTTAAAATTAAAGTAGCAATTGTTAAGGTTACATGTACATTCTGGTAACTGGGAGCACTCACAAAGTATCAAAGCAGGGTGGAAGAGTGGTGTCACCTCTCTTCAGTGAGAGACCCTTTGGGAGGGAATGGCCACCACAGGAGAGCAGCTGAATACATTCTGGGGCATAAGGAGGGGGTGAGGAAAGAGTAAAATTCTTTGTTCAGTGTCTTGGTGGGACCTTATGGTTGGTTATGTTGCTGTGTTTACTTGGTCTGTAACTCTCCACTTGAATTCTCTGTTCTAGAGAAGCTGTAAGTAACTAGTAGTCCCTTTCCTAATGTGGAAGAGGTTTATCTGCTGTGTTAGCCAAGCCCTGGTGACACTATTCCCTCTTTTTCAACAAGAAATACCTGACCTGTATGTTTTTGAGGAGAGGAGTGATTAAACTTGAATAGATAGTGCTCTTCTGCAGCTACTGCTGATCTTACCACCTTGGTATGTTCACAGAGCCATTACCAGCTGCAGCTGTGTCCTGGTGCAGATTGCCCTATGGTGATACAGGTACAAGAGCCAAAAGCCCGGCGAGTGCAGTGCAATCGTTGCAATGAGGTCTTCTGGTAAGAAACAGAAAAGGTTAAAGATCACAAGGAAAGCGTATGCTGTCCTCAGAGCTACTCCGTTTGCTTGCCAGCAGGTTCGGTGTGTAAAAGCATCTCAAATGCTTTGCTAGAGTTGTTTGTAACTTGAGTTAGCTTGAGTAATTGGACACTTCGGGGTCTGACTTTTGCAGGTGGTCAGCCGTCCCCTCGCTCCCTGAACTCCTTGGGAGTTGGATGGTCTGACAACCAGAGAATGCAGGACTTGAGTAATGAAGGGGTTACAAATCTACCATTCTCACATTTTGACCCAGTTAGAAATTGTGGAATGGACATAGTGACTGGTAGAGATTCTGGTAATGGGTGTGGAGACCTCACCACTCTCTGCTGATACTGAGTTTTTAAGCTTATTGCAAGCATTTGACTGACAGTGTGTCTGGTGTGTTTTGGAGCTCAGAAAGAATATATTTCTGCTGAACAGGAATGCTAATGTTCCTAAGTCTGACCTCAAGTGTACATGGTGCTGGTCATGCTAATGTGGGTGCCTGATATTTACCACTGGAGTCAGGCCATTTGTAAAGCCACTGGTATGCCCCAGGCCTCTGCAGCTGTGTTAGAACAGACATAGGTAGACTCTAAGGAGGGATGTGTCAGCCCTCAGACATGTGATTGCCAGAGAAGGCCTCTGTTCATTCTCATCCTGACTCCAGCTTCTGCAGAAGAGGGTGGGGGTTTGTTGGAGTTCAGCCTTGGTCTTTGCACTCCGGTAATACACAAGTGCAGTTACAGCCCTTAGCCTCGCTTGGCCTCCCAGATTTTGGTAATCGGGAGAACCTCAATTCTTGAGTTGCTTTCTTGGAAATCAATAGATTTTTCTTTTTCTGGTTTTTTTTTTTTCTTTTTTCCCTCCCCTTCCCCCTGTCAAGCTTTAAATGTCGGCAGATGTACCACGCACCCACAGACTGTGCTACCATTCGGAAATGGCTCACCAAGTGTGCAGATGACTCTGAAACAGCCAATTACATCAGTGCTCACACTAAAGATGTAAGGACCAGCAACTGCATGTTTTTTCTTCTCACTAGCCCTGCCTGGGAAGCAAGATACAGTTCTGTACATACATAGCAATGTGCACTGCTTTTTCACAGACTACAAATGTGATAGAATACAGCTGCATACCTTGGGAATGCTTTGTGTGAGAAGTCCAGCTGCCATCCTGTGATGAGGACCTGGTGGTCCTTATTCCAGACCTGGTGTGAACATCTTTGTCAGCCAGGCGTGCTGCACTTCCATGGGCAGAAGAATTGTGGCTACTTTGACGTGATCAGTGGAGATGTATTTAAAATGGAAGGAGAGAGTGTAGTAAATGCAGAGTCAGTACCAAATAAGGCACTAGTGGTGTTTAAACCTGTACAACTGTGTGGAGTACTGTGAACTGCAAGGTGAGGCAGATAAAGTTGATTTGGCATGGACAATAAAATGGGTATCTGAAGTCTAAATCAGACATTGAAGTACTTCAGGTAGATTTAGACCCAAGAAAAAGAAGTAGTATTGTGTATTATGCACTCTAGTCTACCTATAGAATTGCCTTTAACAGTTATAGATATACTGCCTTTATCCTCTGGATTAGCACTCTGCAAATTGGAACTTTTAATGTCTTAGGGGATTTTGTGGCCTGACTTCAAAATAATTCTTACCTGGCATTTGCTCTACCACAGCCAATGCCAATTGTGACAGTGCTAATTAGCCAAAAGCTTCATCTGTGTTAGCAAAGTGGGTACTAGAGATCTTAAATTCCCTTCGTTCTCTGGAGGTGTCCACGTGATGGCATTGATTCTGCTATGCTCTATTGTAGGAATAAGGTTCTGTTCTATTGAGCATTGTCCTGGCATACATTATGCCTGCCATTAAAATTTATAAAAAGCAGTGAAACTCATTTCCCCCTTTATACCTGTGCAAGCCAAAAAACGTCACTGAACTTGACACTCCAGGGCATCACTGGAGTGAAGAAGTGTGCAGCTCCCACTGTGATCAGCCAGATTTTCTTCAGCAAGCTAAGCTGTCACCTGTTAGAAGCTGCTGAAGGCAGGGTGTAGGCTAAGTAGCTGTGGAAGCTCCTGTCCTGTGTGAACTAATTATGTGCCTGTGCCTGAGCAACTCTGTGAGACGTTCAGTTTTATAAAGAGTAACAACAGAAGATTTGTTTTCTTAAAACAAGCAGTCTAGTGCTGCAGTGTAACTTCCCTAGTTTCACCTTTCTGCCTTCTTTTTAACTGGAGCTGTCAGGAATTGGTGGGAGGTGGGGTGTATATATGTTAATATTCTCATACACACATATGCATATTTAGAAAACAAAAAAGCAGGACGAGGGGAATAACCATGCAAGTGTTGTCATTCTCCACAAGACTGCTAGAGACAGAGTTGGATCTAACAAATGCTTCTGTTTCCCCAGTGTCCCAAGTGCAATATCTGTATTGAAAAGAATGGAGGCTGCAATCACATGGTGAGCAATTCCCTGAGCACACCAGACCCTCCATGGTCTAAGCAGAATCTTTTTTCTTCACTTTCCACTAACCAGTGCCTCCTGTCTCTTCTTTTTCAGCAATGCTCCAAGTGCAAGCATGGTAAGTAAGATTTGGAAGCAGTTTTCTCTGCAGTGTTTTAGTGGTAATGTTCTCTTTTTTTTTTGTTGTTGTGATGTGAAGACAGATTGTGAGCATTGACTGAAATATTCCAACACCCCCAGTAAAAGTGAACAGGATATTAATTGCAGACTTGTGTGTGATAGCTTTATTTGTTTTTCTTTTTAACTGGCTGCGATCTCAGCTGGATTCTGATTCGGTGCTGATTTGGCTCCCTCTCCCTGACATGTCCATTGTATAGAGTAGTCTCCATATCTGCCATAATATTAACAGTGGAATCCATATCAGAGGAGAATATTAAATGCTTTCCATTTAATTGTATTTGTCATCAACTGAAAATATTGGCAGAACTGAGCCATTTACTCAGATCAGCTTAAGTCTCATTATTACCACTTATTGGTGGTAATAATGAGCTTCAACCCAAATGAAACTGCAGGAGCTGTGAACTGTTCTGCATAACATTATCTGTTGGACTTCTCAGTCTACCCATGTGCAGTTAGCAGGCTGAGTGTCTTCGGCCCATTGTGTGGTCCCACAAAATGACAGCCTGTTCTTGCACGTACCTTTTCATGGCAGAATTAATTTCTGTTGCCTTGGAGCGAGCCCTGTAGGTTAAGCAAGCTACTAGAAAATACTGTATTATCAGAACCTTGTTGAGAAGATGATTAAAAATTACTGTCCTCGTTTCCTTTGCGTTGGGGTCCTTATCAGCAGTGGATGTGCTTTGATGGAGCTCTGTGACAAGGGTGAGCCAGCAAGTGCCAAGGTACCATGGTGACTAGCACTTGAGAAGGCTTCTGTACTCTGGAAATACAAATTTCAGTCTCTCATTATGAGTAACACAGAAGTGATTTCTATTGTAGCAACTTAATCTCCCATCTTTTTTCCATAGAACACTCACAGACTCACTCTGAAATTAGGAAACTATCATGTGGGTTTTGCTATTGCTCTCTTTCCTCCACTTTCTTCCCAATCCAGTGACTCCTAACTTGAAGTGTCATAAACCACTGATAGCTGAAGGTACCTGGGTAGTTCCTTCTGTGAGAGAACTGAGGGCAAACTTTCTTTTGCATGAGTTAGTTCACTTCTGGATGTGATTGTTCATACTTTGCTCATCCAGGGTTCCCCATGGGGCAGTGTACCAGTGGTGGGGAGGATGCGACTTGCAAATAAGACTGCAGCCTGCCTCTTCTTTAATCTAGAGTGACAGCCTGTGCAGAGCACAAGTGCAGTTCTGCCCATTGGTCTTGGTGTACAGGAGACAGCACTTGAGGATTTACTTGCTGTAGCTGCACGAGAGGCTGTACAATGAAAATCCTCAAGACAGGCTGGTATTTTTGGCTCACTATTGTGTGCCGTTGTGCAGTATGATGCAAAGTGTACGTTTCTTGGCCTACCAGAAATATCTGAAAACAGATGGGAGTGTCTCCTGAAGCTTGTCTTTCTTGGAGGTTTTTTCTGTGCATCACAGTGGGTTTTTCACTGTTTTCTGCAGACTTCTGCTGGATGTGTCTGGGAGACTGGAAGACTCACGGCAGCGAGTACTACGAATGCAGTCGGTACAAAGAGAATCCTGATATTGTAAACCAGAGTCAGCAAGCACAGGCCAGGGAGGCCCTTAAGAAGTACTTGTTCTATTTTGAGAGGGTAGGAGACATCTCCTTGGCCAGAGCTGCTGTAGCCTTTTAATGCTCCCTGCCTGGTGCAAAGGTCATTGCCAGCAATCTCCGTGCAAGAAACTGCCCAAAGAGAATCTGTGCAGAATTTTCAGGCCCTGTTGTTTTTCACTCAAAATCCTGCCTTGCAAGTCCCATCCATACCAGTAATGTCGTACCCAAAGCAAATCATATTTGCTCTTTTATTTCCTTGTGCTGGAGAAAATGAGTATTACCTGTGTGCCACTGTACTGTTTTCCTGCAGGCTGAGTGCTGCTGCAGTAGATAGATATTGCTCCGATCATTTCCTTCCAGGATTGGGGAACTTCAGTTCCTTGCAGAATGTCTTAATAGAGACAGAGACTAAATAACTCTGCCGTGTTCAAAGCTCCATTGGCCATAGCAAAGTTTTCCTAAAATTTCATGTAATCACATTTTTAAAAGTTGCTGTCAGAGCATCTCTGCCCACACAGCAGGCTCAATGCACCTGGCCATACAGTGTGATTCTAGAGCAGCATCTCTAGAAGAGACTGTGGTAGAGATTAAATGCTGCTGCATTTCAGTTTCCCCATTAAAATGACTTTATTCTACACACCATGAGCCAAGTCCTGTGGTAAAACAAGCGTTCTCATTCCTGGCTCTCCAGACCAACAGGCTTTGGAAAATGGCCACGTTTATACTGTGCACATGTATGCTGGAGTTTACTAAGCCCATGTGAAATTTTACTTAAACTCTTGACCTTTCTATAGAAATCCTTTAAGTAGGTGAATCACCTTTACTTTCCATCTTGTTAGACACAAGGTCATTGTGCGACCGGAAGGCATTCCCACCCTGAGGATCTGGGTTTGCTCTCTCCTTTTTGCTCCTGACAGTCTGTGGTATACAGCCTCCACTACTTGCTACTGGAGGTGCCCCCTCACTGTTCTTTCCCACAGCATGTATTGCCTTGCTGGACTCCTGCCCCACTTCAATTTCTGCTTGCTAGAGCTTGTGCTTTTACAGCAGCAGCGCTCTGGTCTCATACCATTTTTTTCTTTCCCTATCTCCCCACCCCTTGCAGTGGGAGAATCACAATAAAAGCCTACAGCTAGAGGCACAGACATACCAACGAATCCAGGAGAAGATCCAAGAAAGAGTTATGAACAACTTGGGAACATGGATAGACTGGCAATACCTACAAAATGCTGCAAAACTACTTGCAAAGGTGGGTAGTCATGTCTTGTTCGGCATGGAGAAAAGAATATGCACCAGAGTGCTAAATTCTCAACACGGAGTGAGGAAGGGAATTTGTGGGGCATGTGGGACAGTACCTCTGGACATGAACTAGCCAGAAATCATCTGGAAGTGACCTCCGTGAAGTTCTAATGTAACTGCACAAGCTACTCCAAAGAACATGTAGGAAATGCCACCCTGAAGTGCCCAGTCATCCCTGTCAGAAAGTAGCTGCTTAGCCTGTAGTTGTCATAGAAATGTGACTCTGCTGGCTTCCCAGTCTGAGACTCTTGTCCTTTTCTCTCTTTTCCTTCCACTCCATGACAGTGTCGTTACACCCTGCAGTACACATACCCATATGCCTACTACATGGAGTCTGGTCCCAGAAAGAAACTGGTAAGATGTTTTGCTCTCTTTTTGTTGATAGCTTTTTGGGGTGTAGCTGGCAGCACGCTGGGCTGAATTCCAAAGCTTGGCAGTGTCTGAAATACTTGAGTTTTGAGTTTTAGGTAAGAACAGGACAAATAAGAGGTGGTTTTGCACCTTTCCTCTTCACTTTGAGTTGACCAGCAGCTCAGTCTTCTGATACGTTACATTATTTTCCCAGGGTACTTCACTGCACTTTCACTAACAAGCAATTTAGCCAGAATGTTTTGAGGCTGGAAGTGTGTGTTTTTTCCTTGGTAAGACTTACCACAGTGCTGTGGGCCATATTTCATGTGAAGAGCTGCTGAAGGATAGTTTTCCAGGCTTGAGTCAGGGTGTAGCTTTGCTTTTTATTCCTGTTCCAAGTTCCTTGCTGGCTTGGGGCATCCCAGGGTCTGGACATGTCCAAAAATAGCCCTGGATTCAGCAAAGAGGTTGTTTCTTTGACTCAGTTGTCCAGTAAAACCTGTCATCCAGTCTCTCCCCATAGCACTGGATGTATTCTCTGAGGCTGTGGACAGATGTTCTCATCTGAATCTGACAGTGCCAGTGGAACAAGTTTCTGCTCCCGGGACTGGTTAACAATCCCTTTACTCTGCCTGCAGAGCTGCTCGCAAGAGCATTTTCCATCCTGTTCATGGCAAAATCAGCTTAGTTAGGAGATACTTGTCACTTGCAGTGTTTTTTAGGCTGACTGGGTTAATTTTGAGTGCTGCAGGTTGGGGAGCGCTTACAGAAGAAACTCCTGGAAGGGGTGATGCTGTCTATCTGAAGGTGGATAAGGGAGGAGACACAAACCTACTCTGCCAGCACTGCTGTCAGCAAAACACATTTGTCTGCTCCTCAGCTGTAGTGTGTGGCATGAAACTGCTCTGCTGAACTAGTTTCTTATTGCTGTCTCTAATTTTGTTCTTTGCAGTTTGAATACCAGCAGGCCCAGCTGGAAGCTGAAATTGAAAATCTCTCGTGGAAGGTGGAGCGAGCAGACAGCTATGACAGAGGGGTGAGTGCTCTGCTTGGTTGAGCCTGCTGGTCAGATTTTCTTCTTTGGGCCTTAACACTTCTGCAGGAGCACTAAGGCAGTCAAGGGAGGGCTCTGGGAAACTAGATCCAGAATCTCACCTTTAGTCAAGCAGAATGTTGTAGGAGTGGAGTGCTCACTACCTTTTGGGAGAGCAGGAGGGCTGCAGCGAGCCCTGCAGCCTGAAAGGGGACTCTGTAACAAAGCTCTGGAGGAAGATACATGTAGCCCTCTGGTGAAGGGCAGATTCTCTTAAGTGTGTAGCTTTTTAGACAGAGCAGGAGCCAGGTAACTGCAGAGGGAACCCATGTCAAAAGGAAAAGGATCTGCAGTCCGATGATCCAGAGTGTGTGTGAAGTGCGAAGACTGGTGCTTCTCAGGCTGGAGCTTAATCTCTACCTAAAGAAAGTGAGCTGTTCTCTGGGGACTTTGTGCTAACAGTTTCTACCTTCTGTTTTATTAGGACTTAGAGAATCAGATGCACATAGCAGAGCAGAGACGGAGGACCCTGCTGAAAGACTTCCATGACACATAAGACAGGAGGGAGTGACAAAGTGCAGGGGTGAGAGCAGCGAGTGAAGTGATGGCAGCTTCACCGGGATAAGCAGGCACTGCCTCTGGGAGAACACGGCCAAGGACAAAGCCACCCCTCCCCTTGCAAGTCAGACACATGCAAACACCACATCTTAGTCCAGTTTGTTCTCTTATCTTTCTGTTTCTGTTTCTGCCATGCTAGAGGCCAGAGTTCAGATTGGCATATTTCCTGGGACGTTTCCCTCCTGCCCTTGATGGTTTCAGAAGGGGAGGGAGTTTTTCTCTGAATGGCTGTTAATAGTATTAGATCATGACAATTTATGTAATTTTCAACGGTTGTACAATTATACAGACAAACCTTAGAATAACACACAACCCTTTTTAAAAATAAATTGGCAGTGGAGTGTTTTTCCTTAATCTGCTTGTAAATTTAATGGGCTTTTCCCCCTCTCCCTTCCTCTGACCCAAAAATCCTCCTGGGCACTGGAGGAGGTTACAAAATATCTCAGCTAGACTTCCCGATGCTCCTTTAACCAGGGCATTGTGGCATTGGCATTGCACGCGGAGAGTGGCTGGTGTTAAGAGTGGCTGCTGCTGTGTCTGACCCAACAGTACCAGCAGTGGTCATGATTTAGTATGATTACATGTGACATCTCTCTTTCTTGTAAATCAGCTGTGCAAAACACTGCTACACAAACAAAAGCAAACAGAGGAATTGCAGGGGAGAGGCCAGGTCAATACGCGGGGATATGCCTCGAGTCAGGTCAGATTCTGCATTTGATGAATTTTAGGTCTTCCATGTAGATTTTTGCTTTATTTGTTTTTGTGGGGAGGGTGTTGTATTGCCAAAGTGAGTGATGAGGGAATAGTAGCATACAGTTAATCAAGGCTTGGAGCTTTTGCAGAGTGAAACAATCCATGTTATAACTGTGCCATGCAGCCTGGTAAAGATTATCTGTGCCTGCTGGGTAACATGGCTGAGAAAATTTGATCCCATTTGACAAGGTGAGGTGAAACACCACTACATTATAAGGAGGAAAGATTATGTACAACACACTCCCTGGCACATGTTTGCAATGTGGACGGGCACTTGAATACAGGTGCACTGCTTGTGCAGAGCCTGCACCAAGCCAGGCAGAAAATTAACTAGCAAAATTAATTTATTTGTATATTAGTATTGATACTGGTGGGGACTTATCAGAAAGTTGATTGTTAGGAGCATGTGGAGCTTTTTTATTAACATTCTTTTTTCTAATGTAAAATATACACTAAAATAAAATACGAAAACCTAGTTCTTCTTTGTAAGGGTTAACATGAAAAAGGTTACTTAAATGCTGATGCTTGCCTGTTTGCTACAGGAAGCAGGCCACATGTTAAGATTTCACAGACATGTATGTCACCTGCACCAGGACAGGAGCATGTTGTTTGCAGCCAGTAAGGTGGAGTTGGAGTCTCTGATCTGAGGAAATCTTCACCTCTGTGGGAAACTGATGGGATTCTCTTCCATGCTGTATGCAGAAGTGTTGCCTTTGATGCATCCCTGTGTTGCTTTTATACAACGTCACTTGATGAAGATTATTAAACTGGAGGGGCGAAAAGTACTAAATTCCTGCATGTCAGAATAAGCTAAGTCTGCTGTTGGAGCCTTTTTCATGTACCTGAGACATGTGACCTGGGTATTTGCAGCATGTATAATTGGGCAGGTGGATTTAACCAGAGATGCACCAGATTAAAAGAGGAGTAGCCGTCATCGCAGCTAATCCTGTGTTCACACTTGTACACAGCAGAAAATTTCAAACTGAGAGGCCTTTTCCTTTCTCCCTCCCTCCCTTCCCTGGTGTGTGAGGTATCCTCAGGGAATGGGGGAATGTACTGCCTAGGAGCTGCTGGCAGTGGAGCAGGGCTTATGACAGAAGCGGCTGAGGGTAGAGCAGGGTTGCAGAGAGGTGACTGGAGCCAGGGAGCAGGGCAAGGAGGCAGTCTGTGGTTTCTGGGAGCAGTGCTGCTTCCTGCACAAGAGATCTCCTTGTGTTCCTGCTCCGTCCTGTTTCAGATCTCCTCTTGGCTGGAGACAGATGTAGATAGGTCCTTGCTCCAGCTGCTGTCTCCTGACTTCATTTCCTCCTCTGCTTCCAGCAGCAGCAGCTTCTTTGTGCCCTCCTCATCATATATTCTAGAGGTTGGTCTCTTCCTTCCTCTCTCCCTCCCAAATGACTGTCAAAGTCTGGGCATGCTGGGCACAGGGGAAGGGATACCACAGAGGAAGGTGTGCTGAGATCCAGCAGTTTGCAGTGCGTAGAACCAACATTTGAACTGTTCTTTAAAAATGTAATGTGCAAAGTACTAATTAGGGTAAAAGCTGGTGTTCTCGTTGTCTAATTGTAACTATCGTAACACCTAATTTCTTTGCAGAACAAGTATGTGGAGTTTCCTAATCCCAAAGAACTCTCACTTCTGTTACACAGTTGTCCAGCTTGGAGATAGATGAGAATGGGGTTTTGTCTCTGTCCCTTCCTGTCTCCTTCCTTCCCACTCCTATGCCACATAGCTGTGGCCAAACATTGAGGACAGGCTGCTGAGATGCTTGGCTGAGGAATAGTAATAAATACTGCACAGTGTGTCCCCTAATTCTTTCAATTTTTCTGAAACTAGAGCTTTGTCAGCAGTTCTGTTTATTTTAAAAGGAAACAAAACACCCTTTCTGAAGGTGGTGAAAGTCCTGGTTTGCTCGCACAGGTCCTATTTCTATATTTGCTAGGAAAACATCAGGACTTAGCTTGCTTTTGCATCCCAGGCTGGGTGACTTCTGTATCCATGTCATATGGAAAGTCAGAGACTAAGATGAAAGCTGCAGATCACAGGGGCTCTTTGTGTGAGGTGATTGATGCTGCTTCGGAGGTGGGTGACAGGAAGGAAACAGGAGTTCTCGATGCCAAAAGACAAGGCCAGGTTTTTTCCCTCTGATAGGTACACAGCCCTATTCAAGTCAGCAAGGTTACATTAATGTAGGTAGATAAAAGTGTCTCAGGAGCTGTTAATTCTGAAGTAAAAGTTTCCTTGTGGTGCATTACTGCTCCAGATCTGGAACGTTTGCTCTTTTTTTTTTTTCCTTTTTTTCCTTTTTGCACTCATTTCCAGTTCCTGGCCAGCCTGACACCTCTCCATCCTTGCATCCGATGCTCTTTTATTTCAGCTTTGCTTGTGTTAGTGCATTGGCTGCCTCATCTCTAACAGTCCTCAGGCTTCCCAGACTGTAACAAAAAAATTTTCTACTGATGGCATAAACTGCATGACTGCTGCTCTGCGCACTGGCGAGGGCACCGTGCCTGCGCGGGGACGGGAGCAGCAGGAGGTTTCTGTACTCTTGCACTCGAAATTTTAGACTTTTTAAGCAGGTGAAAAAAAATAGAACTTTATTTTTAAATGAGGCACTTGTTCTGGGAATTCCTTTCCTCACCCCGGTCCGGTTCAGGTTGTGGGAAGATGCTGGTGGGGGCTGCTGGCCTGGGGGGTTCCACAGAGCTGCTGCCCCCCCTCGATTGTCTTCGCAGGCCCTGGAGAGGGGCAGGGGCGGCAGAAACCGCCCGGGAGACGGTTGCCAGAGCTGTGCCCTTGGTTTATTTGAAATAAATTGTGACTTTCTAACTTCGGA
>JANVCC010000038.1:10414160-10432279 GCA_025345505.1 Todiramphus chloris collaris
GCCCCCCCCGCCGCCTCCGCCGCCGCCCGCCCGCGCCCTCCCGCGCCTCGAGGGCATCAAGGCAAGGCCGCGCCGGGGGGGCTGGGGCCGGGGCCGGGGCCGCGCCGCCGCTCACCGCTGCTTTCCCCGCAGGTGGGCCACACGCAGCGGGTGGAGCTGGTGCCCGGCAGGGCCCACGCCGTGCGCACCCTCAGCCTCAAGCCGCTCCTCTTCGGTGAGTACCGGCCCCGCTGCCCACCCCCGACTTCCTTCCCGCCGGTTGGGCAGCGGCGGCGACCGGCCCCGGCCCCTAGTCACGCCGGTAGCGGGCAGGCAGCTCAGGGCTCGCCCGTGCGGTGACGGCCCGGCGGGCACCGGGTTCCGGGCTGTGGGAGCCGCGGGCAGGCGGGACCGGGGAATTCCCCCCGCCCGCGCAGCCCTACCCGCTTCCAGCGCCGTTGCCCGAACGGCGGGAGGTCTGTCTGACGGCAGCGGTGGGTCTGTCTCACACCCGCTGCTCTTAAACCCACGCGGGGGAAAATCCTCCTCGCGTTTTCACGTAGCCTTCCTGTGCTGCTTTTCCCTGGGGCTGCGTTCAAAAGAGTGTGATTTCGTTTAAGGTGTTTTGATACAGTGTTTGCACGGGTTGCTTAGTCTAGGTGGCCCATTTGAAAGATTAACCTTTCCAGGTTTTTCAGATCTCCTTTAAAACACAGTGAATAGACAGCAGATCACTGAAGAGGACTTTGAAGAAGCTGTTCAGTATTAGGAAGGGAGAAGAGATCCCCAAACTGTCGGTAATAAATGATGATAAAGCAATTTAGCGTTGGTGCTTCAGCGCAGAGGAAATGAGTAGTAGAAGTGGTGGGTTTAATGTCTTCCACCATTTTGTGTCCCATTCTGGGTTTATCTTTATTTCTGGCTGCTCTGATACACAACCATACAACATGGGATATTTTAAAACCTTCTTTACTTTTCTGTGATTTTTGCTGTGACTGGTAAAGTCTCAGTAATTGAACTCTGTGTTCCGGATATCTACCGAGAATATAAAGATTAATTTTTTGAGGACAGATGATTACAAAACTCCCTGCTATCTCAAAGTTGGAGAAAACCTGTTTTCTCTGAAGAGATTGCATTGAGAGTGTTTTAGATGCTTTCTCAGTCATGTAAAAAGAGGTTTTTTTCTAATTCCAAGTAGATTATATACACCGAAGCCTGGCTATAAGTCAGATGGATTTCTTAATAAACTCCTTTAATTCAGTAAGTATCTGGAAGAAATATACAAAGTTCTCTTGTCATTTCTACATACCTGATACTCCTGGCTTGCAAATTTCTAAGCTGATTTCTGTCTGACATTCATGAACCTGACACCCGAACCTGGAACCGATGCCCCCCACAGCAATCACAAAGCCGTGTCATTACCAGAATCACGGTCCGGAGCAATCACTCTGGTTTTCACTCGGGAAAACTTCTGTTTCCCCTCTTCTCTGCCCTGCCGGTACTGCTTAGGTAAGAGAATTGATCCTGGCCTGCAGGGAAGGTGCTGAAGCTGATAAAAGGCAGGTTGGTCTTGTCACCACTAATCCCACGTTTTTTACCTTGTCACTCTGGCACCTCCCTCAATTCCGGGGAAGCTTTGCTCCCCGAGGATGCTATCACAGACGTTCAGCATTTAAGATGCCACACGAATCTATTCCCCTTTGTCCTCTGATAAGGAGTCCCTTATTTAGAAGCTGCAAGTCGCAAGACAGCTCTTATCTCCCGGATGAACCTGCCAGGAGCCAGCTCTGACTTTGAAACACTTCCACAGACTTCCCTATCTATGCATACAGTACCAATCTAAATCACCTGCTTTAAAAAAAAAACCCCTAATTTATTGCATTTCTTGTTTAAATTAGTGGAAGTGTGTATCTAGCTTGGTTGTGTTAGGCAAGCCCAGAATTCTCTAGCAAAGAAGGACTCCTGAATTTCAGGGGATTTGACTGAACACAGAGTGTTGCAGCGTGCGAGAGCCAGTTTAAGGAACTCGGTGGCTGGTCTGCGATCTTCGCTTTCGGCAGAGCCAGCTGCAGTGGGACTAGAGCAGCACACGGCTCGTTAATGATTTAATGTGAGCTCTGTGCTTTGGAGCACAGCACTGCGCACCGTAGGGGAGCTTGCGGTTTGTTTCTGAGCTGTGGGTAAGTCATCTGCGCTGAATGCAACTATATTTCATGGAGCTGTGAAACAGTCCCTGCCCTATTTTCTCCCCCCCCCCCCCTCTGGCTACGAGACGTCATTTCTAAAGCTTGTCAGACCATCTGTGCACTTTTTAGTTAGGAAACGCTAGTAATCAAATAATCCTATTAATGGAAAACAAATATCAGACAAAGCCTTTTCAACCTTCAGAGCTTTTATGTGTGCTGTTGTGTTTTCCAAACGCAGTCTGTTCAGAAGATGCTGCCGTCGCAGGGACCACCTGGCAGCGGGTTCTGTGGATTGGGCAGCAGTTTGCAAGACAAGGCAGCAGAGAGGAATAAAAATAGGAAACCTTGCTGTGGTTTTCTTCTGAGCCTTGAGGAGTAGAAGTAATCACTGCACAAATGTCAGGGCGCAGCTGAATTTCAGCGTGAGTGTCTGAGCACTCATCTCAGCCCACTCTAGATGTGAAGAGATCGCGTCACGGGTTGTTGGTGTGCTTTATGAGCACAGGGAGGCAATGTGTCTCCATCAAACCGGGTGGCTCTCTCCACAACTGAGACCGCAGGCGTCATCAATGAGGCAGAATGCCTTTCTCCCAACAGCTATTTTCCCCCTTATTTCAGTCCCAAGTTTAATCCAGTGTAGAAAACCTTCCGTGGACAGTGCTGTGTCAGGCAGTAGAAACCTGACTCATTTTCTTATTTGGTGATTCTCTGTGTTTTGCTCTGTGGTCTGGAGCATAGAACTAGAGCTGTGTTTGCTCCTGCAGGAAATCACTGTCCCTACTTATTTGGATGAGAGCGTGAGCTGCAGAGAACATGATGAGACTGAGTTTTGGCACCTTTTCTGTCTCCCTTGCATGCAGGCGGAAGGGCAGGCAGCTGTGTAACGCTTCCTACCCCTCCGGTCAGAACCGCGAGTGGCTGCTGTCACGCTGCGGCTGGGGCTCACCTCCGAGTCCCTTGCAAAGCTGCTGTTGTGCCCCAGCGCAGAGCTTTCAGCGGCTCCTGTCTCGCTCCTGAGCTGCTCTTTTGCAAGGCTCTTGTATCTCGGCATCCTCAGCTGTGTCCCAGTTACCAGAATCTTCTGATCCAAACTGAATTTCTGATGGTAAAAAGTGTTTTTCCCTGTGAGGCGGAAATCCCCAGCTGTCTGTGTTCTGTGCCTTTCCTGCCGTGTCGGCTGTTTCCATTTACCTGTGTGGGTGCTCATCAGCTCTCAGCACAGCAAGCTGAACAGGCAGCCTGAGTGATTGCTCAAGAGCAGAGTTACTAATTTTAAGGAGGCAGGCATTGCTGGGGTGGGTTCCTCTCCCCCTTCATTTCCATTGAACTGTTCAAGAGTAAAGTAGTTGCTCCAGTACACAAAAAGCATCACTTAGCAGTCAGGAAGACTTTTGTGTAATCTCTGGACAGAAAGCAAGCAGTACAGCATCAGTGTCTCGGGGTCAAATAATGAAGCCAAAATGGCTGCCAATTTTGATGATGAAAACTAGGAGGAGATGTTACTCAAGGTCTCTCCTAGTTTGTTCTCTCCTGCAGAGTTCAGTTCAGTTTTGTTGGGACATTGGATCCTACACAAAGCTGTCCATCACAAGTCCTGGATCTGCAGAGCCTTGCAAGAGGAGTATGTTAAGCCTGCATCCTTAAGCTCTGTCTCAGTAAAACAGGGGTCTGCAGTGAGGCCCTATCTGGAGACTATGACTGCTTTGAATCACCTAAAAATATTAACTGTACATCTCCAAAACACCAACTGCCAGGGAAAGGACTTTTCTAGCCATAGGGAAGGGAGCAGTTTCTTCTTCTGGGAATTGAGATTTTTTCAGACCTTCCGACCAGCCTGTTCAGGGCAGCGGTGATGCTTCCACCTCCGCACTGCCTGGTGCAGGTTCCTGTTCTTCTTCTGCCAGGCGTAGGCCTTGTTCACCACCACTTTGTCACTCTGTACTTCACCGCTTACAACGAAGACCCCAGCGTGAGTGCCTCTCATGATGTTGTGAACGCAGGTAGCATCTATGTCCAGCCACTGCTGAAGCCTGGCGGGGATTTCAGTTCTGAGGAGCGGGCCGTGCTTCAGGACCTCCACCCTGCCAGGGTCCAGGTCAAAGTCTGAGATGGTGGTAGTCATGTTCTTCCTCAGGATTCGGATTTTCACTGCTGCAGGGGTTGGAAAAATAGCTGTTAGTTGTGTTTACTTTTAATATTTCTTACCTGCTTAAACACATGGCCGACATAAGGCTTTCTTGCTGTTTCTGGAATGCAGTGCATCCATCCAAGCTCTTGTAATTGAAGTGAACTTGTAAAAGTTCTCGTTTGAGATTAGTTTCCAGTGCTGAACACCATTCTTCCAGCTCTGCTTTCCTCTTGAGAGTGGTGAAAGCGTTATTAACACCACTGCGTGGGCACAAACCCTGTAGGAAGCAGGGGCACCAGCAAGTGGGTGCATCAGACTTCTGGTCTTATGCAATTTACTTGACTTTTCTTTGAGCTGGGATTCCAGGAGGTGACATGACTGCCAGCTGCCCAGGATTTTAAAATTTTTTCCCCACGAACGTTGTGAATTCAGGACAGTATCTTGAAAACTTCCTGCCAGCTGACAGCAGAGCCAGTGCTGCCACCTCCCTGGGCTAGGAGAGGGAGAGTTGCTAGAACCACAGTACTGAAGTTTGAAATGGCTAACGTGGGGTTTGCTAAAGGCTATTTTTTTGGCATTGATTGAAATGTTGGTCTCAAACTGGAGTAGTGCTTGTATTTAGCAGCCACAGACCAAATCAGAGCCCACAGGAATAAGGCAGGTCTGGAGCTGGGCCCTCCAGCTTCCAACAGGTAAGTCGGGACCTGAAAATTATTGGGATCTGCTGTAAAAGCTGCAGTTCCTCCAAGTCAGTTTGATGTGGCAAAGCCATTTTCTGTCCATGCTGCTACTTGTCTGCTGGAAGGAATGGCAGCAACTGAGAAGAAGAGGTGGGTACTCACCAAAATCATTGGCACAGAGGTTTTCCAGGATCTCCCTGGCAGTGCTGGCCTCCTCAAGCTCGCAGTCCTTGCAGCTGGCTCGGGGTACTGCTGCAACAGACATTTGGTTATAACAACCTTGTCAAGCTTCACTGGAAAAGGCACAATGAAACGTTTAGATCTGTGAGTGGTGGCTTGCTGTTCCCAAGCAGTGCTTCCTCCCGAGCTACCCAGTTCCTGGAGAGACAGCTCAGACTGCCAGGGTGGGAGATGCTCAGCTCTCCTTTCTGTGGCTGGGGCAGCTGCTGCTTGTCGTGCTTTGTTTAGGCTTGCGTGTGCTGCTGCATGTTAAAGCGTCAGTGGAAATGCTTAATGAAGATCTCCTAGTCTGGGTGAAACAGTAAAGCCATCGGGATGGCCAGACTCCATCCAGTGATGCTGAAATGAGGTGTCTGCTTTCCCCTTAACTGCTCTCGAATTGCCCCCAGTGTTCATCAGTATCTGGGTGTTGAATTTAGTCTTCCAGTCTTAAAGATTTTTTTCCTCACGTAAGTCATGTCTGCAGAGACTCACAGCCCTTTGTGGTGTTTCCTAATGCATAAAGAGAAGGCTTGCAAAACATTTCTTTGTGCGTGTTTTTAAACCCTGGGCACAGCTGAAAGCTCGGGGCTCCATCTCCTTGGCTCTGCTGGAAGCACATCTCTGCCTGGCGCCTGCACACCACGAGTCTCACGCTGTGCCTGGGCGTTGGGCTTTCACAGAGACTCCCTCCCCATGCCCCAAACCCTGCCCGGTCTGACGGCACCCAGGGAGCTACTGAATACAGCAGAGAGGGGAACAAGCTGCAGACAGCGTTACACTAATTTTCTAGACACAGTGGCATTCCCAGAGAGAACAAAACTAGATTTTTTTAATTTTTTTTTTAATATAACTTAAACCCAGAAATATTAAGAATAGAAACAAGGCTTTGAGCTGTCAGTGTTACATATGGGAAAACGAGGGGAAAAAACCCCTCAAACTTACTTCTCCTGCTGGAGGAATTTTCGTCAGTGGAAACTGCTGCGATGCACAGTTCATGATCCGCAGGAAACTTGTTGCAGTTCAGGATTTCGGGCCAGGGGTAGCCGTAGCAAGCCATGACGGGAGCACAGCTCCTCTTGACAGCTTCGCACAGGCTGCGGCAGGGGTAGATGAGCCTGGGGAAGGGATGGGGATTGAAGCACCGCTGGGGTCCCTCTGGCAGCAGGCTGCGGGTCGAGCCCGGGTTTTGCACACTGTAGTGCTAGCAGAGCTCTTTTGGGGTCTTTGGTGCGTTTTAAATATTCACACCCAGGAAGCAAGCAGCAAATTTCTGAGGACAGGAGGGATGAGGCTGTTTGATACAGGCTGCTGCCAGAAGCCCTTTCCCTGGCCAGGCATTTTCTGTAGTTGTGCAAAGTCCATGTGCCTTTACAGGTGCCTAAATAGATACAGAGTCTCCTTAGCAACTCCGTATTTAATGGGTGCACCTCACAACTGAGGCTTGCTCTCTGCTGCTGGCACTGTTGGTCTGAGAAGCCCCCTGTGTGCTCGGGGCAGGAGCTGGGGAGCTGTAGGGGAGGTGGGAGGTGAAGCCAGTGGCTGCCAGTAGCTACTGCAGTGTGCAAGGTGGGCAGCCAGGAGAGACTGCAGCGGTGCCTGGGGCAGGAGAGCAGAAAAACCCAGAGAAGGGAACTTAATGTTTCTTCTCCTTCAAGATTAAATACTCGTGTTTCACTTTCAGAGGGAAGGTCCCTGCTGGGTAATCCAATTGCCCCTTGCTGAGAGCGCCAGCACAGCTTCTTGGGGACTGTGCTGATCACCTCGCCCACGTTTTCTCTGAGAAAGCAAATGCAGTTGCTCTCCTGGGGAGCGTTACTTGCTACAGCTGAAATAACTTGTAAAAACATCTTACCTGTCCAAGCAGATTGGTGCAAAGAGGGAGCAGAGGAAAATCCTAGCATCTGGGTGGCATTCCCTGGCCAGCAAGGGTAGCCAGCTAGAAGACTGCTGGATCACTTCTGTCATGGTCTCGTGCTCCAGCAGGTTGGGAATCCTCATCTCAGAGTAGCCGATGTTGTAGCACAAAGCCATGCGGTGTGGAATGGGCGTGCAGCTGGAGGATCTCCTCAGGTAGCTTGCCCAGGCTCCTGGAGAGCCCCAGAGCAGCAGGCACAGCAGGATACCCATCAGCCATGAGCCACCCGACCTTGAGGGGTGCCTGAGGTGAGCTGTGGCCATGCTCGGAGCGAGCTGGGAGTGGTTGAACAGGCAGCACACCCTGGACTAAGCTGCTCCTGACTGTGGGATGCCTTTTATAGCCTAGAAGCCACCTCTCTGTCAATCCATCCTCATTAAGTGCGGCCCTTTCAGAGCCCTCATGGGGAAGACAATGCTCCAATTTTTGTTTGCCAGTGGCCCCGATTGTTTGGATTTTAGCAGGGGTTTGGCTTAGATCAGCAGGTGTGGAAATGAGGGCAGTTGGGGAGGGATGAATGACTTGGCCCATGTCTCTTGGGGCTCTTTCAGCCAAGATTGAATCTCTGTTTGACACCAGTGCTCCAACCCATCCCCTTTCTCTTGCTCCAGGATTAGTCATTATTTCATAAACCCCAATGTTTTCCTCTCTTTTGTTTTTTGTAAAAGCAATCAAGTGTTGCTCAAAGTCAATTAGGAGGCATTTGTTTAGCTGGATCTATTGTTGAGCGGGCAGGGAGATAGGATGGTCTCACAGCCAGAAGTTAACCATTTCGGAGAGCAGAGGGCACAGAGGATCTAATTTGCAGCTGTGGGGCCAGGTTGTTTGCAGATGAGATTGGCAGCACTTAGCTGGAAACCTCCTCACCTTGCAACCTGCGTGACAGAGCACGCTTTCCGGTTAACAGCTTCTTTTACTTCATTACAAAATCCCGTTACTACCACTGAAGAGTGGGATTGTCCTTCCTCCAGCACGTAATTAAGATTCCAGAAGCCGTCATTATTGTAGCCCAGTTTGTGAAACTGGAAATACTGGGGGCGTTGCTTGCCAGCACGCAGGGTTCATTCGGACCTGGTGCTGCGCCATGAGGTTCAAGCCGGTCAGTGGAAGCTCTGGCTCTGAAGCGTCCTCTGGCACAAGGACCCTGTGCCGCCTCTGGCGGAAATTGTTTCCTCGGAGAGTGTTATGGATACAGCCGGTTGCGTTGTGTTACTGGAGCTTCCCAGGAACATCTCGTTTTCTACGGGACTAGTTCTGGTCTGTACTGAGCAAGGAGCCGATTGCCTATTGATGGTTCGAGCTGATAGAGTTGATTTAAGGTCATGGAAATAACATTTGTTTTTTTCGCCTTTGAGGATTGTTGCTGTAGTTGACATATAAAGTGTCCTTGGCACATACCTGCAGGAGCTCTGCGACTTGGAGAGCGGGACTTTGGGCCTAGGAGCACTCACACCTGTCCTACTCTGGTGGTTTTTCTTTCCCTCTTACAAGTCTCAGTAGCTGGTGACAAGATCCCTGTAGCAGTGACAGACATCAACCAGAAGGATCTTCTCAACCTGCGGAGCCACAGTGTAACCATGCTGTGGAACAGGACCTCGCCAGCACCTTTGCGAGTGGGTGCCCAGTGCACCACGGAGTGAGAAATCTCGTGGCCTCGTAGTCATCGGTGGATTTTTCTGCATTTAAATTTGCTTGTGATCCTGGTATTGCTGCTGGTGTCATGCTGCAAAGGAAAGCTGGTGATACTGGGATGCTAGCTGGCTGTGGAGTGTGGCATCCACCACATGCAACAGCTTATCCTTGAATATCGCACTTGAAGACCATTTTTATTTGGAGAGCAAGGGAATGAGTGGGAATAAGTTTAGAAGTTGTCTCCTTGCTGTTTGAGTTTCGCAGCTGAGCCAGGTTCCCCTGCAAGGCCTTTGGGTTTTGTGCAAAGCGCTGCCCTCTCCACGTGAGAACGAGGAAGTCTGAAACCCTGGCCATCAACACTGCCCACCCTGAAGAGTGCTGGCCTCCCTTCCTGTAGAGCAGCAGTTCCCAGACGGTGATCCACATGTCACCTTTGAAGTGATAAAATGAAGTGATATGCACATGTTTGTTCACTCCTTTGTCCATTGTGGTATCTGCCAGAGAGTTTAAGGGCTTGACCCCTGGATCCAAACATTTAGGAACTGCTGCTGTAAAAATACCCACCTCCGGCAGCTCAGATGTGTGTGTGGTGTGTGCTCTGAGGGCTCTCCTGGTAAAAGGGTGGATGTGTTTGGATGTCCCAAATTTAGGCAGTTTCTAAATTGCATTCCCCACCTCTGTTTTTGTTTTGGTTTTGTTTATTTTTTCTTCTGAGTGGCCTGCCGTCAGTTTTGGGTCCCACTGTAACAGCTCCTCAGTCTCTGTTGCTGCTCACACTTTTGCTGCAGAAATTCCTGACTTCCTGACAGAGGAGGAGTGCAAGCTCATTGTCCACCTGGCACAGCTGAAGGGGCTGCAGAAGAGCCAGATCCTACCAACGGATGACTATGAGGAAGCCATGGAAATGATAGAAATCAGCCAGATGGACATTTTCAATCTGCTGGACCATAATCAGGATGGGCAGCTGCAGCTCAAAGAGGTAGAGCCTGGGACGGACTGGGGGAGGTTTGCTGGGGGACCCTCTGGCAGGTCCTCTCAGATGGTCTCTTGATGACTCATGTGCTTGGGGAGGGCCAAGCACATGGGGACTCGCACCAGTGACAACCCAGTATATACCAATTGGAATTTGCTTAATTTGAAGCCTCAAGACTCATGCTGGCCTTAAGCATGGAAATTTCTGGTGAAATGTGCAGCAGTTGTCATGTTATTGGGAGGCAGCAACAGTCCTTGGCAGGAGATATGTGGTTTTCAATCTGCTGGGTTAAATGTTCCTTATGCTGCAGATTTCCTCTTGCTGGGTGTCCTGCTGAAGTGAGTTGGTAGAGTAGGCATGGCTTTGTGCAGCCTGTGGGGAGGTAACCGTGCTCGCTGCAAAGCCACCCCTATGAATGAGCCTGGAGCACCTTGTCCACAGCTCTTCAGCACCCTTGCCCTGTTTGTCGGGGAGCATCAGGGCAGGCGCTGGCGGTTCCAGGCTCCGGTTTCAGGTGGGGCTGGGCGTGCGTACTGTCCTGTGGGCAGCAAGCACTGAGGAGTATGGGGACTTGCACCAGTGACAACCCAGGGCTGGGCTTCTTGCTCTGGAGCTCAGAGCCTGCTGAGAGCATTCCAGGATGCTGCACATCCCTGTCTACATGGAAAGGAAGCGTTTTGTTCCAAGCCTTTACCTTGGGCAAGTAAAAGCATTCACTTTTATCATCAATAGCCTTTCCCTTTGAGAGAAAGAGCTGTGCCCCTTCCACCTCGGGCCTGGTTAACTGAGTCCCAGCACTCAGTTACCATGATCTAAACTGGAAATAACAGCACTCATCAGCCACACGCTGTGTGTGGCTGCCAGATGATTCTCACTGCAGTCTTCTCTCTGCAGAGATGTGCTGACGCCTGGCTGGCCCATGTGCTGCAGAGGAGAGCTCGCCAGGCCTCAAGCAGGGAACCTGTAGGGTTTTGGTAGTACAAGAAACCACTGCCCGGTGTTGATCCATTTATGAATTTCAGGTGTTGACCCACACCCGGCTTGGGAATGGCAGGTGGATGACCCCTGAAAACATCCGGGAGATGTACACTGCAGTCAAGGCTGATCCTGATGGGAATGGTAAGAGCAGCTCCATGGGAAGCCCCTCACCCTCAGCACGCTGGATGCCTTGCACAGCCACGTGGGGCAGAGCAAGAGCCGTGTCCCTGCCCACGACTGTTTCTTTACCTGCGTTCTTCAAAGGAAAATAACACTGCTTTAGAGACCGTCGCAGAAAAGTCAAATCAATGTAAACCTCTCGTCACAGCACTCCTGCCCCTTCATCAGCAGTCTAGCAACGCAGTATTTCCACCATCTGCTCTTGGATCTTGCAGAAGCAGGGCCAGAACACAACTCTGCACTCCCTCTCTGCTGTCAGACTGCCTTGGTTTGTACCCTGCTGTAACAGGACCTTCAGGGTGCACTTATCTCCCGCTGTCTGAGAGACCGCGCTGGCTCTGCCTACGTAGCTCTTGTCACCCGGGCTGCACGTGTTAAGGTGCGCCCTCCGCTCCCCACCCTGTTTTCAGGGAGACTCCTGCAGCAGACAGGGAGGTCTGCATCACTGGCAGCGGTGGGCAGAATTAAGTGAAGGTGGGGGTGGTCTTGTTGGTCAGCCGTTGTAGCTGACCACCCTCTCTGCCCCTGCAAACTCTCTGATTTCCCCGAGACCACTTCTGCCCCTCCTGCCCCCAGTCTCCCGAGGCTCCCGCTGGTCCGGACATGCACTCCAACCTCTGCTACTCTAATTAGAGTGGCCTCAATTAAGCAACTCTCCATTTCCTAATCAAATTAAGTGAACGCACAGGCTCCGCACGCTCTCTTCCAGTGACCTGGCATTGAGAGCTGCCCGGGAGGAGCTGGTTTGGAGTTGGAGCAGCACCCATGTGAATGCCTAAATATCCGGAGGGCACCCCATGCCCCGCTCCTCCAGGCTGGTGGCATTCTTGGCAGGGGTTGGAGCGTATGACTGAGCCCTCGGTGGCTTTTCCACTGTTCCGGACACTAACAAATGAAAGGTCCTGTTAAAGTGCTCTTGGCAGGACTGTGCTTCCAGAGAGCTGCTTCCCTCTGTTGTTAGATTGGTACATGACATCAAGAGACCAGGTCACAACCTGGATGTGGTACTGCATCATTAAAGACCACATGGAGTAGGGGAAGTGGGGACAGGTTGACGCTAGAAATAATAATGGTGTGGATAATTTGGTCAGGACTGTCCCAGGCTGACCCTGGTGGCTGGTCCTTCCTCCTGCTGGAGAGTGTTGTGTGCCTGGGGAGCAGCGCTGGCACCGCAGCAGCACTGGGGTTGCTGCCTGAGTGAGCTCCCCTGGCAGCACACTGCAACGCTCCACATGCTCTAGTCCCAGGGACCTGATCCTCAGTGCAAGGCTCCCCTTCTTACCCAGAAAGGGGAAACAGATGGCAGGATTTTTCTTCAGCTGACAAAGGCAAAAGTCCATCCCTTGCCAAGTCCAGTTGAGTGCAAACAAGAAGTACCTGTTTTAGTAGAAACCACGTATTACCTCTCACTTTTCTGTTATTCCTACTTAGGCAAGGTCACACTCTGTTGTATTTCTCACTCGTGTTGTATTTCTCACTCGTTACACAAAGGCAGAATGTACCACTTGTTTTGGATTTGGCTTTTGTAAATTATCATGCAAAGTCTTGTAGAAAATGCAGTCTGAGGTGTTCCACTCTGCTCTTCAGTGTGTCTGCTTAAATATCTGAGTAACAAGCCCCAGGCCACAACATGGCACAGGTTTTTTAGCTGTGGCATTGTGTGTTAGACCTGTCCTGGCTATTTCTCACTTCAGATGGATTCGTTTGTGTGTTTTGAGAGCTTTTTAAAGTTCAAAACGGTATTTTGCCAGTCCCAGTTCTGACCCTGCACGGCAGCTAACGGTTCCTTTTTCCGGGTTGCTGTATGCCCTCTGCTAAAGGTGCAAGCACTGCTGGGGCCTTAATCCTGTGTGAATGGGGTGCAGCCCATGGTGGGCCCAGTGGTGGACCCCAAATCGAGTTTGTTTGAGGACGGCGATTTCTGCAACGCCCTCAGTTGGTGTTTTCTCTGAGTACGGGACACCAAGACCTATCGCCCGCACCGGGGTCAGATGCCTTTTCCTCTCTTCCCATAGGTGTGCTGAGTTTGGAGGAATTCAAACAATTGAATATCCGTGATTTCCACAAGTACATGGGAAGCCAGAAAGTGAAGATGAGCGACCTGGTACGCAACAGCCAGCACACGTGGCTGTACCAGGGCGAGGGGGCACACCAGGTCATGAGAGCCATACGGCAAAGGTAAGGGCCAGGCAGCCGAGGGGCAGTTGGGTTTGTGAAGGCACGAGGACCACCTGTGCTGGGAGAGGCAATGGCAGACTCGCTAATATTCGCACTTACTAATTGCGTGAAAGTCTTTGGAGTACAAAGAGCAATGAAAACAGACACGAAATGGGGAGCGGAGGTTTTCATTAGAACAAGAATTTGTATTGTCCTGTGGAAAAAGGAAAAAGAAAAATCAAACATTTCAGCATCTCCATTCACTTTTGGGAACAGCCCTGTAAAACCAAGAAGACTTGGCATTGTATGAAGTAATTCATTCTAATTAGTAAATGAGCTTACTGGGAGAAACTGCCGGTTTCCAATGCTGTCTGGGTGCCAGCGGTTACTGTCATTTGCTTTAGTTACTCATGCATTTCACTGAAATCTGTCTTAGCTGTTCAGAGCTGACTTTTTAGCAAGCACAGCTTCACCTCAAGTAAGCTGACTTAGTTTAATCCTCTAAGCACACATATCACAGGGCAGTTCATGGCAGATGTGGGAACCTCTTGCCCTTCTCTTCATCTCAGATTTGGTACTGGGAAGTGTTGAAACCCAGCACACAGGAAAAATCGCTTAGCCGTGGTGAGTTTCAGATAATTGGCTGGAGACTCTCTTGTTCTTGTGGTGCTGGTCCTCGCCCAGAACATGGGTGGGTAAAATCTGTCCCAAGGCTTGAAAAAGACTGTTGGCCTGTCCTTTTCTTCAGTGCATTCCAGCAGGAGAATGGGGTTGCATATTGCCTTGATTAGCGCAGACTGCGGCTGCCACCTTCTCTGTGCCAGCTAGCCCGCACGCACAGGCATCAGCAAACTGCTTTTATGCTCTTCAGTTCACCACTGTTAGGAGGACGTGAAGACTTAGCACTGAAGGAGGCTGTTAGTCCTCCCTGGGACCATGCGGTGCCTGGAGGGGCTTTGCCATCCTGCCTGGGTGCCAGGTTCCCCTTGCACCTGCCCCGAGGGCTTCACCGGTCCAGATTCTTAGAGCTCTGAGTGTTCTTTGGCAGGTCTCAAGACGTACCTGCTTGCCTTGGGGATGATCTCAGATGTAGCAGCGGAAAAATCCCAGAGCAGAAGGGCTCCGGTCTCCTTGATCACTTCCAGTGCCCTCTGCCCTGGGGGGAGGCTGCTGGAAAGGCAACAGGGAAAGGTGAGTTAGGTGACAAGAATATTCCTAGAGCTAGTCTCTCGTTCACTCTCAGCAGGGGCCCTGTGCTTTGCTAACTGTCCCCGAGGTCTGTAGGTGGTGTGCAGGAGTCCAGAGAAGCGATGAGAAGGCACATGAAGGCTCCAGGGAAAGGACACACAGAAAGGATCTTGCTGAGCAAGCAAAAGTCTTCCTGAGAGCAGTCCTGCTGGAGACGCACCCTTCGGTTTTGTTTTTTTCCTTTTATTTTATTAACCTTAATGAGGATTTTCTGAGCAACGCTGATGGTTCTAGATCTGTAAGGACCTAGTTATCTCTTGGCATGCTTACTGCAGCCTCTCCGTCTCTCCGGTCTGTTGGGGAAGGGGTTATCTTTCTCTGGATTTATTCACTGCTTGGGAGTAGTGGTCGCCCAGGGCGATGGTGCTTTCCCCTCACCTGCTCTGCTCTCCTCTTCCCCAGGGTAATGCGCCTGACTCGCTTGCCCCCTGAGATTGTGGAGCACAGCGAGCCCCTCCAGGTCGTGCGGTATGACCAAGGAGGGCACTACCATGCCCACATGGACAGCGGCCCTGTCTTCCCCGAGACTGCCTGCAGCCACACCAAGCTGGTCGCCAATGAAAGCGCTCCCTTCGAGACCTCCTGCCGGTAAGGTCTGCCTTGGCACCGTCTGGAATGACCTAGAGCAGAGGGGAGGTGCGGAGAGGCATTTCGCCTTACCTCATGTGGGACCCGGCGCTCGGGTTGTGGACTCGCAGACAACGATCTGGAGATCGTTGGCATGAGGGGGTTTGAAAGACAAAGGGGGTGAATCCTGTGGGTCCACATGAGGATGGTAGAGTGATTCTGCAGAGCTGCTGGGCCATCCCCACCGGAGGCTAGAAATGTGTCCTCACTGTTGCAGGAGGGGGTTTTCTATGTTGTCCTTGTCTTGTCCTAGAGAAAAGCTGATGATAGAAAATGTGTATCTTGTGATGTCTTGGAGGAACTGCTGTATGTATGGCAGAGTGGGAGGGTATGGACAGCCCCTGTGTGACTCCTCCTGCTGTTGTTGTGTCCCCTGACAGCCACTCTGTCTTGCAGGTATGTGACAGTGCTGTTCTACCTGAACAATGTGACTGGGGGAGGCGAAACAGTCTTTCCTATAGCTGATAACAGGACGTATGAAGAGATGGTAAATGAATCTCACCTACATGTTACCCCTGAGGATTTTGAGTCCCTCTTTGAATGTCTTTATTGGCTGTGTCTGTGGAAGGGGTCCAGTGTGTGAGGTTGGTGGACATTAGCCTTTGTAGCTAGAGCATGGGGAAGCTGTGCTTTTATATCTCTGATGCCAAGAGAAGAGGCACAGGGCTTTGGCAGTGGCAGCTTTCCCCACTCAGAGGCATGAGCTGTTTGCCTTGCTGCCCTAACATGGGTCCTGCGCGCTTCTGGCAGGTTTCCTCAGGCTTAAGTTGTGGCAGGTATGTTGTGCTCCTGTCAGGCAGCATGTTAAGGAACGGGTGCCTGCTCAGAAACAGGTTAGAGAACTCCAGGGGACTGAAACTGGCCGCTCTGGGTGGGTTCTGAAAGCCCTGTCCTGCCCAGCGTCAGCCTTGAGTTGTCCCTGTGTGGTGTTCAGGCACAGGGCAGGATAATGTCTGGCAGCAGAGGCAGCCCAGTGCATGCCCTTCATTCCAGCCCCATTTGTAACACCTTTTCTGTGTTTTTTTTGCCAGTCTTTGATCCAGAATGATGTTGACCTGCGAGATACTCGGAAAAACTGTGACAAGGGCAATTTGCGAGTGAAACCTCAGCAAGGCACGGCTGTCTTCTGGTACAACTACCTGTCAGATGGAGAAGGTATGAACTTGTTTCAAGACTCAGCTCTTGGGAGAGGTAGGACTGCAGGAGGTGACAGCCATCATCTTGTGATGGCTGGGAGCTCAGAAGAGACCCAAAGGGTGGTAGCTGCCTGCTAGTGGGAACTGTAGAGTATACTTGTCACCAGCTGGGTAGGAGCTTCCTGGCTCTGAAAGGCCTTTGTTTACAGGCAGTAGGTCAGTGGCTCCTGATGTCTTTGGGGGACGGGACTAGCTAGCAAACAAAGACCTTGGCTGCACTAGCCATCGCCAGCTGCCTCCCATCCTGCTGTGCAAGCTGAAACTCCTGCTGGAACTTGGTCTGCAATTCAAAATGTTTCACTGATGTGGTGTTGCCCAAAGGGATGGGGAGGGGAGGTAGACAAAGGCATGGCCATCAGCTCTGCAGCACAGGGAGGCATGGTCCACCCCGTGCAAGACTCTGCCGTGCTTGGGGCCCACTCCTGCTTTATAGCTCAGCCGCAGCCTGATGATATGTGTCCTTGGGGCTGTTTTTCTCATGAAGCACAGCTCAGTTTTCCCTGACAGACAGGCTGGGGGATTGACATGATTCTTCCAGGCTGCTGGTGAGTGGTGCCAGAGTATTTTGATGCCAGATTTTGAGCAGTGGTGGGAAGAAGGAGTATAAGATCCCTGGTCCCCTGGGAGTAGCCCATGTTTCCATCACTAGAAAATCCACAGAGATCAAAAGACCAGCACTTGGGCTGTTGGGTGATAATATCAAGACCTGTAAGAAGAGCCCTGATAATATCGCGTTCCTGTAAGAACTGCCCTGTTGTGTTTTTATGAGCAAATTGTTCCCAAATAGAAGGCAGCTATTGATGCAAGTCTGACAGAGAAACTGTGTGACCTCTGTAAAAGGAGGGTCATTTAGAACTGCTGAAATGCAGTCTCTAATATGGCTGTGAGCCTCTGGTTTCCAAGGGTCTTCTAGCATCAGCACCCACCTCTGTGATGCCAGCCTCCCGGTGTGGGAAGAGCTGAGGAAAACAGCAGCTGTGGCATGGGACACGAGAGCCCCTTGTACTGAGCGGAGACATGGAAGCAATGAGCATTTTGTAGTCAGGGAGCATGCCCTGATGAACTCCTGGTAGGGGCTAGGCTGGGGTGGCACTAAGACAAGAGTACCAGGAGGAGCCAACTCCTGTAAGATGTATCTCAGATAAAATCCAAGCAGGCACTGTGGGCAGCAGGGCTGCTGCCAGCATTTGCTGGCCTTACTTCCGTCTGCGCTCCCAGCGCTGCAGGACTCCTAACGGGGCCTCTGCTCCGCAGGCTGGGTGGGGGAGCTGGACGACTTCGCTCTGCACGGTGGGTGCCTGGTCACCCAGGGCACCAAGTGGATTGCCAACAACTGGATCAACGTGGACCCCAACCGCCGGCGGCAGCTGCAGTTCCAGCAGGAGATGGAGCGCTACGGAGGGGCGGGGGCCGGTGCCGGGGCCCCGGGCGAGTGGACCGTGGATAAAGCCTACAGCGGGGTGCACCTCGAGCTGTAGGGACGATGGGGAAGGGGGGCCGGCCGCCCGCACGTGGCCTTTTCCCGCGCTGGGCGGAGGGGCGGGGCCGCGCCGCGCGCCAATAAAGCGTGGAGAGACGGGCACCGCCTCCGCGTGCACTGGGGGAGGGGCGACGGCGGCTCGGCCAATGGGAGGCGAGCCGGGGGTAGTTGCGCGCGGGGCCCGGCCAATGAGGTCTGGGCGGTGGCGGCGCCGCCAAGATGGAGTCGGCGGTGCTGGTGGCGCCGGTGACGGCGCTGGAGTTCGTGGGGGACACGCTGCTGGCGGGTGAGCGGCGGGCCGGGGCCGGGGCCGGGGCCGGGGCGGCCGGGTGGGGCAAGCGGTGTCTGACGCGGTGTCCTGCAGGCACGGGCCCGGAGGTGGTGGCGTTCCGGCTGAGCGGCGGCGGGCCGGCGGCGGCGGCGGCGGCGGGCCGGCGGAGCGTGCTTTGTGAGGCCAGCGTGCAGGGGCTGCGGGCCGAGCCCGGCCCCGGCCCCAGCGGCGGGGCGGTGGTGCGGGTGGCGGCCTTCGGCGGGCGCT
>JANVCC010000038.1:10437279-10465533 GCA_025345505.1 Todiramphus chloris collaris
GCGGCGGCGGCGGCCCCGCGGCGACGGCTGCGCGGACACCGGGGCGCGGTGCTGGCTATCTGCTACGCGGCGCCGCGGGGGCTGCTCGCCTCCGCCTCCGAGGACCGCAGCGTGCGGCTCTGGGCCGTAGGCGAGCTAAGTGACGGCGGTGGGGACAGGAACGAGGACGGCGACGGCTCCTGCCTGCTGGTGTGCTACGGTCACGGGGCGCGGGTGGCCGCCGTGGCGCTGCGGGGGCCGCTCCCGGTCAGCGCCGGGGAGGACGGCGCCTGTCTGGAGTGGGACGGCGGCGGCAGCGTGCGGCGGGCGCGGCGAGGGCACCGTGGGGCCCTCCGCGCCCTGGCCCTGCGTCCCGCTGGAGGCTGCCTCGCCACGGGTGGCGACGACGGCGGTGTCCGGCTCTGGCGGCCCCGGCGGGCGACCCCGCCGACGGCGGCGGCGCTGGGGTCCCCGGCGCGTCCGCGGGCTGTGCTGCTGGCGGGGACGCGGCGGGTGCTGGCGCTGGGCGAGGCGGGCGGGCTGGCGGCCTACGAGACGGCTGCGGGGCGCTGGGTGCCGGTGCCGCTTCCCGCCGCCGGCGGGCCCCGCGGGGTGCTGGCGGCCACCCCGCTGCCCGGCGGGGATGAGGCTCTCTGCGCCCTGGCCGGCGGCGACGGGCAGCTCCTCCTCTTCGCTCTGGGCCGCCCCGAGGCGGCCATCGGACTGAGGCTGTTCGAGGGGGCTGTGCGAGGGCTGAGCTGGGCCCCCCGCCCTGGGCTACCCCTCATCTCTGCTGCCCTCCTGGTCTCTGGGCCCGACGGAGAGATGCTCTGGCTGGATGTCACCCACCGCCCCGGGCAGACACCTTGGGTGCAGCTCATGGGACGGTACCAGCTGCCTCCCTGCAAGCAGCGCTGGCACACCTGCGCAGCCTTCCTGCCCCAGGGAGGGCTGATGGTCTGCGGGGACCGCCGGGGCTCCCTCCTCCTCTTCCCTTGTGGCAGCTCCCCGGGTTGGGCTGCAGAAAGCACCAGCATCACCAATGGAAACACTGACAGCAAGGACTCCAGCAGCAAGTTGGATCTATCTTGCTTGTCCCACAAAGGGGCTCTTCCCCTGGAGGCCCCGCTCTCTGTGCTCTTTGGGCTCCACGGGAAGACGGGGGTTACCTCTGTGACCTGCCATGGGGGCTACATTTACAGCACCGGCCGGGACGGTGTCTACCGCCAGCTCCAGCTGCAGGGCCAGCAGCTGCAGGTTCTGCGGAAGCACAGGCCCTGCAAAGGGCTGCAGTGGATCGAGGAGCTGCGCTTCACCCCAGACAGGGACCTGCTTGTGCTGGGCTTTCACGCTGACAACTTCGTGGTGTGGAGTAGCAGGACCGGCGAGAACCTCCACTGTATCCCCTGTGGTGGCGGGCACCGCTCCTGGAGCTACTGCAGCAGCCCCTCAGCTGAGGCCTTTGCCTTCATCAAGAGCGGGGACGTGATGCTGTGCCACCGCCGGGCTGAGCCCCGCGAGCAGCAGGTGCTGCTGGCGTCCCTGCACGGCCGGGAGATCGCCTGCGTACGGCGCCTGGGTGCAGTGGAGGTGCCCGGCCACGCCGCCCTTAACGTCTTTGTTACCGGCAGCGAGGACACCACGGCCTGTGTCCTGGTGCTCAGTGAGCACTCGCGGACGGCCACACTGCTCACCCGGCTCAGTGACCACATCTCCAGTGTGAGGGCTCTGGCACTGGCTGGCCCTGCGGGACCCAGTGATGAGGGCTTGTCTGCCCTAGTCTTCTCTGCGGGTGGCCGGGCGCAGATCGAGTGCTACCGGCTGCTGTGTTCTGGGGGCTCGGACTCTGAGAGCTCTGTGGCCTGCCAGGTCATCCATGTGGCCTCCCACCGGCTGGATGAGTACTGGGAGCGGAAGAAGAACAGACACAAGCTCGTCAAGATGGACCCAGAGACGAGGTGATGCTCAGAGACTGCCCAAGGCAGGATTAGCAGTGACCACAGTCTGGGCGGGTGCTGGGAACCACACTGGCTTCCCCTGGCACACCTTCACTGTGCAGCTGC
Source organism: Todiramphus chloris collaris (assembly GCA_025345505.1). Lineage (NCBI taxonomy): Eukaryota > Metazoa > Chordata > Aves > Coraciiformes > Alcedinidae > Todiramphus > Todiramphus chloris. Next base: position 10,439,322 of record JANVCC010000038.1, read on the forward strand.
AGGCTCAGCTGAGGCAGGAGCAGCCAGTGTGGCTTCATGTGTGCCATCCTGGTGTCCTGTGCCCAGTGGTTGGGCCTCAAGAAGCTTTTGGGATTAGGGAAAGGCTTGGTCTTTCCTCATGTCTCCTCTGAGCACTCGGAGCTGTCCCCCACACTGGGCTCTGACTGCTCTGCTGGGCCACCCTTCTCCCTGGGGCCACAGGTGTCCCCGAGGCGTTGGTGAGTGTTTTGTGTTTGCTGCAGGTACATGTCCCTCTCGGTTGTGCCTGGGACCAGCACTGAGCAGCTGCCGACACCCTGGAAGTTCTTGGCTGCCGCTTGCAGCGATGGATCGGTCCGGTGAGGAGCTGTCGTGGGGCCTGGCAGGGAGAGCAGTGCTGCAGCTGGGGACAGAAGTGGAGCAGGCTCTGCATGGGCGGTGGCTGCCGCTGTGAAAGCGGCCGGCTCTGACCCAGGAATAGGCTGGCAGATGGTGGGAAGTGGGGATATAGGTGCTGGTAATCCCCTTCTCCCACAGCCGACTGCCCTCTGCTCCCTCACAGGGTCTTTGGCCTGCTGGAGGCCTCCCGGAAGCTGGTGCTGGTGGCAGAGTCGTTTCACCACCAGCGCTGCGTGCTGAAGGTGGAGGCGTTTCTGCACACACAGGCAGGAGGGGAGAGGTGAGCCCCTAATGCTGTTCAGCAGCTGACGGGTCTCTAGGAGAAGTGTTGGCTCTCGCAGAGATGGCAGCCAGCAGCTCAGGGGGCAGAGGGAAGTCGGGAATCTGTCCGTGGGGGCTGTCCGGCTGCTTCCCCGATCTCAGCAGGGGCCCTGGGGGCTGCCTGCCACAGGGCTGTGGCCAGAGGCTCCCCCAACACCTCCCTTCTAGGAGGCATCTCCTGTGCAGCGCAGCCACCGACGGCAGCATCGCCTTCTGGGATGTGACGGGCCCCATCGCAGCCGCGGCAAACACCCTGCAGCAAGCGGGGGGAGAGACGCAGCCCCTGGGTGGGTGCAGCTGCGGGTGGCTCCTCTGCTCCCTCTGGATGAGCCGAGTGTCGCTTTCCTGACCGAGACCATTTTCCCAGCCCTGGGTGCCCCGCTGCTCACCGTCGTGGCCCACAGCTGTGGCGTGAACAGCCTCCACGTCCGCGGGATGCCAGAGGGACGGTACCTGGTGGCCAGCGGCAGCGACGACGGCTCCATCCACATCTGCCTGCTGGAGGTGGCCCAGGGTGGGGCGGGGGCCGCAGCGGGGCCCTGCCTGCGTGTCCTGGAGCGGGTGGCCAGGCCCTGTGCCCACGCCGCCCATGTGACGGGGATCCGGGTGCTGCAGCCAGACCTGCTGCTCTCTGCCTCAGTGGACCAGCGCCTGACGCTGTGGCGCTGGGGCCCGGGTGGGCTGCGTGCGCTCAGCACCACTTTCTTCCATGTGCCAGACCTGGCTGAGCTGGACTGCTGGGAGGTGGTGGAGGCCGGGGGGGAGCTGCGGTACTACTGCGTGCTCTGCGGGCAGGGCCTGGAGATGCTGCATGGCACAGTCCCCCCTGAGCCCTCTCCCCCAGAGGCTCCCCAGTAGCAGGATGGGGTCGCAGCACACTGGCCCCCACCTGCCTGGGGAGGGCACCCTGCACTTGTGCTCTGCCTGTCATCGCAGCCTCCGTCCCAGCCTGCATGCCCATGTGTCCCTTGGCAAGGGGCTGGACATGCTTAGATCCTTCAGGGACAGCTCAGCCACATCTGGAGTGCTCAAGGCTGCTGATCTAGTGACCCCTCCTGGAGCAGTGTGCAGCTCCCCAAGCAGTAAAGGAGGCGTGGGGTCATCAGCCTGCCCTGCCCAGGAGAAGTTCCTCCTCCCCCACATGTGAGGAACCTACATCTGCATCCTCATCCAGGCTTTCCAGCCCTGGTCCCATAGAGGAACCTGCTGGGGAGGGCACTGAGCGCCATGCCCAGCCTTGGGAGCTTGAAGGCAGCAGGAGGCCAAGGCCCCAGCCAGGCAGTGGTGTGGCATGTGACAGGCTGCAGCTTCATGCTCCCTGGGACAGGGACCTGTGTGACAGCCCTGACCTGGCAGTGCTGAGGCCTGTGCTGAAATGAGTGGGGACACAGACTCTGTATGCTGTGCGACCCCCCTCTCAGAGCAGCTTTCCATGCTGCCTCAAGCTGAGCAGGTTGTTCCTGTGCAGCAGCAGGACCCAGCACAATCTGAGCACAGGGAAGGACAAACAGCCCTGTGTGGGGTGGGCTGTTCTCCTGGGGTCAGACACACACAGCATTTGTCCAGCAACAAGTGTATTGGGCCTGGTACTTCAGGAGGTCCCTGCCCGCATGGAGTGACCTTCAATAAACAGCTTTGAGGGAAGCGCAGTTGGTGCCCAGCGTTGTGGTGACTGGTCCCTGGTGTTGCCTCCCCCAGTGCTTCCCAGCACGGCTCACAGGCTGCCACAGGCATCCTCCTGATGGGGTAGACGTGGCAGGAGCACCCACCTCCCCCACTGGCACAGCGGTGGGATGCATGTGACCAAACTGACAAACTGTGGGCAGAGGGAGAAGCCCCTGCATGGGGCTGAGGCAGGTACTGACTGCCTGACAGTGCTGGGGCAGCCACTCGCCCTGCCAGGGGGGACAGGCCCCATCTCTGCCCTCGTGTAGAGTTGTCCTGGTGCTGGTCACACTGTGGCACGGCTCTTCAGTGGTGGCTCAGATCTGGCTGAGAGGAGGGAGGTGCAGAGTTGCCAATGCACTGTGGAACATGTCCCTCACTGCTCTCAACAGCTGGAGTCGGGCAAACATCTGGTCAAAGAGGTGAGGGAATGGCTCCTGCAAGGAGAAAGGCAGCAACCTGGGGCTAGTGGCTACATTGCCCCTCGAAAGGCTGGCCCTAGAGGCACTGCTGCCTCTGCACCCAGTGTACATGTCTGTGAGGCGCTGCATCGTGCTGCTGGCGCCTAGGAACCCCTTCCCTACGTGGCTGCCCCACAACTGCAGTCCAGCCCTGGCAGGTCTGCAGGTCTGGGACCTCTGACTCACCCCTAGGATGTGGACCCGGTTGTAGTAGGAGCTGAAATCCATGCTGAGCTGGATCAGGAACTTGCACACCTGCAAGACAGTTTCTGCTGGCACAGTGGGGTCTGGAGGGTCTTGGGTCCTTTCCCACCCCCAGCGCAGCAGGAGCAGCCCCAGGGGTGTTCCAGTCTCTTCCCTTGGTGCCACTGCTGTGTTGCTCACTGCTGGGCAGCACCCTGCTTTGCCCTGGGCTGGAAGTGTTGGGACAGCACCCATAGGTGCTGTGGCACATGGCACTTACTGTCTCTGTATTGGCTGTGATCCGGATCCCTTTGGTGGGTGCAGGCAGCTGTGCTGCCTGCTGCAGGAGCTCTGGGAAGGGCAGGAGATAGTTGAAGAGCAGGAGCCATTCCCCCTGTGAAAGGATTATGTGTGTTCAAAAGGGACAGACCCTCCTGGGCCAGCAGCATCCACCACTGAAGCTGAGGGTGCGCAGGTCCCTGTATTCCCCTTCTCAGCACTTGCCTCTTCCCGGAGGTAGGAGAAGTTCACTTCAGACACTGGTGGCAGAGGTGGGTATGTGCCTGGAAAGGAGGTGGGACTCTGCTGTTGTGCCCAGAGAAGCCTCTCTGGCTCCAGGCATGAGGAACAGCCCAGGAGTGGCTGTTAGTGGAGGGTCACAGGGCTGGTGCTTACCGCGCTCCACAGCCCGCTCGTAGGTGTCAAAGAGCGTGGCCAGGCGAGCGCAGTTGTACATCACAAAGGCACCACTCTTGGTTCCCTTTGTGGAGATGCTGCTGTCCTCCAGGTCCAGGGTGACCTGAGGGCAGGGAGCAGTTGCAGTCCAGGCTGCTTGGCCCAGAGCCCGCCACTATTCCTGCTCTGTGCAAACCGCTGTCCTACCTGACTCCGGTGAGCAGTGCTCAGCAGCTCAAACCTGATGGCAGCCACCGTGAGGGTATCGATCACCTCTGTCCAAGCCTCATCTGCAGAGAAAGCAGGTGGCATCACACACAGCTCGCTTCATTCCCAGGTACTGTCACCCTAGCACCCAGGCAGGAACCCCCTGGGGCCAAGAGGCTCCAGGGAAAGCTGGGGACCACCACACTTGCCCAGCCCTGGCCCCCAGCTGCAGGTGCCGCTCTGGGCTGGTGCCCTGTGTGTCAGTTCAGACACTTTCCTCAAGCAAGGTCAGCACCCAGCTCCACCACAGAGGGGAGAGGGAGCACCGTACAGGGGAGATCCACACTGGCTGCAGGCTCAGAGGTGAAAGGGGAGACTCATGGAAGCAGCAGAGATGGGGACAGAGCAGCACCCATGCATGGAGCCACATGGCAAACCCTCACCTTGTGCAAGCTCCCCATACTTCATCACGGAGGCTTCATACATCTGGCGCTTTCGGAGCCTGGAAGGAACACGGAAACTCAGCAACCATCCCTGGGCTGAGCTGGCCTCAGAGAGCACCCCAGGGCTGCAGCAGCCCTTGGGCTGCTCGGGGCATCCCAGCTGCATCCCAGCCCAGCATGAGCAGTAGAAAACCTCCAGGAGCTGGGCAGGGATGGCCACACTTTGGCCAGCCCCTTGTGCAACTGCCTGGAGTTGGCCACAAGGAGGCTGCTGGGCTAGGCACAAGCTCTGTCGTTTGGCTGAGGAAAGACCATCCTTGTGCTAAGGTTGTCCACTAATGCATGAAGGCAGGGAGATACCACCTGCATTGCTGCAGCACCCAGCTCCTGCCTCTGCCTTTCCTCCCAGCAGCACAGAGAGGGCCAGAAGCAGCACTGCTGGCACCTCGGAACGGGGGAGGGCCCTGTGGCCTCCATTCTGTACCTGCGGTTCTCTTGAAACACCCCTGAGGCCATGGAAAAACACAATGGAGGGACTGTACAGAACTCTGTGTGCCACCAGCTCGCTCAGCACTGTGGTATCAGTGCCCACAGGGCCAGGCAGAGCACAGGGAGCCCTGTCAGGCAAGCAGCACAGCGGGCACCTTGCTACACACCAACTTACTGGAAGTACTGGTCTGCCCCGATGGGTGATGAGGGGTTTGTCACCTTCACTGGCCCGCAGACAAGGTGTTTCTGAAAGAGGAGAGGCCAGGGCTGGGGTTAAAGACTCAGAAGCTCCACCAAAACGCAGTGCAGAAGAACTGGGCTAAACCCAGCTCTGTTCTAGCTGTATCCCTGCAGGCTTCTCCTGCCCCTTCCTTCATGCTGCTCCCTCAGGCTGTTCCAATGCCTGGGCAAGAGTATGGAGGGGCCACCAAGGGAAAGAGAAACCTCCCAAGAGGGCAGGGCTGTGCCTCAGCATTCGCTGCAGGGATCGATGGAGGCTGGCTGGGTGCAAGGGTGCTGGGGGCCACCATGAGGGTTGGAGGTTCCTCACCTGCAAAGCTGTGTGGGCTCCTGGATCCAAAATCCTCCAGAGCAGATCCATCTGCTGCTGCTGGAATTCCTCCTCGCAGCTCACCACGTGCACAATGCTGCAGCAGCTCCCCTGACCTCCACCCTGCAGCAGAGCACAGCAGGGAGTTCAAATGCCACTGCGTGACAGAAGGGAACCATGTCTGGAAAGTGAGAAGGCAGCAGCGCTGCAGGGTGACTCACCGTGCACTGCAGCACGGCCTGCTGCAGCTCAGCCAGGGCCCACAGCTTCCTCTCCGACACTGAAAGAAGGAAGGACACTCAGAGTGGGACACAAAGGTTCACCACCCCCTTGCCATCCGGCACCATCAGGTCTGTGCCAGGCTGAGTTTCTGGCTCAAACCAGGGTGAGAATGCAATCTGAATTTAAAACTGCCTTATTTTCTGTAAAAGCAAGTAGGAAAAAAAAAAGGAAACAGGCCTATTTGCAGCCATTTGCCTGCCCAAAGTCACACTAGAGCTGCAGTACACACGAGGCTCACCAAGAAGGACATCAAGATTGGGATCGTAGCCCACCAAGCCCTGCTGCTCCACGAAGCTCTTCAAGTACACTTTGCAGATGACATCCTCAGGCAATGCTTCTCTGCCCAGCACCTGCTCACAGGCTGCTGCATATGGGGACTGGCCCAGCGCTTGCTTCAAGGCTGAGACGGTGTCAGGGAGGGCCGAGCCAGCGGAGCCGGAGGGCCAGTCGACGCGGAGCAGCCGCAGCACCTCCCAGCTCCCCTCCTCAGCGAGGTTAGGGACGAGGCGGACGCCGACCCTGCGGGAAAGGGAGAGGCAGACGCTGGCAGAGCGGGGCTGGGCAGCCGGCTGGGGACGTGGCACTCACCCCTGAGCTCGCAGCAGCTGGGCCAGGTGGTCAGCCAGCAGGACGGGCCGGAGGTGGCCGGGCCGCAGGGTGGCGGGGCCGCGTAGGGCCGGGCAGTGCAGCACCACCCAGCCCCGCTGCGGCCCCGCCGCGGGGGCCGTGCCAGGCGGCGGTAGCAGCAGCAGGCGCCGGAAGGCTTCGGAACGCCGCAGCTGCACGGCCAGCCCCGCCGGCGTCTCCTGGCAGCCCTGCACCGCCAGCACCGCCGGGCCTCGCAGGGCCGTCACGCCCGCCACGACGTCAGCGGGCACCTGAGGGGGCGAAGGCGAGGAGGCGGTCAGGCCGCTGCCCGCACGCGGCCCGGCGCGAGCCCCGCCCCCGGCACCGCCCCTTGGCGGAGGCCCCGCCCCCGCCCGCGAAGGCCGCGCTCCCGGCCGCGGCCTATCCGCGCCGCCGCGGCCTACCTGGCCCCCGGGGAAGGCTGCGCTCAGCGCAGCCCGCGGCGCCAGGAAGTCCCGGTGCCGCAGGTTGCGGGCGCCGCTCTCCTTCACCCAGAGCGCGGCGGTCCGCCCCAGCGCCGCGTTCAGCGCCCGCAGCGTCGCCGCCACCCCCGGCCGGCCCTCGCCCGTCTCCATGGGAGCCCGGCCGCCGCTTCCGCCGCTTCCGACTGGAAGTGACGTCCCCGGCTCCGGCCCGTGGCCGCCATGTTGGTCGAGGCGCGCGGCGCTCTCGGGCGGCCATCTTGGGCGTGTTGGACACGGGCGGGCGGCCATCTTGGGGGGAACGGGCGCGCAGCCGCCACCATGATGTGTGTGGCGGGCAGCGCTGGGCCACCATGGAGGGTGCGTCGGGGCCGGGGGTGTATGCTCGGGCACTGCCACCCTCCACTGCCACCCTCCTCCAAAGGGGGCTCCGGCTCCTCACAAGCCCCAGCACAGTCTCACCCCAGCATGGCCTGGCCGTGCACCCTGAGGGGAGGCGATGGGGTGATCACGGCAGGGTTGAGCGCAGGCTGCCCGGATTCCCCCTGCACTTGCTACAGCCCGGAGGGGAGGGGTCACTGCTTCTCAGGCCCCTCAGAGCTGCTCCTGCCTGTCCCCAGGAGCAGAGTCAGCCCAGAACTGGAACCGCCAGCAGCTGAGTGGAAGCAGAACCAGCGGAGGTTGTGCCGGGGTTGGGTAGGCCCGGGCAGCTGCCAGCACTGCAGAGCAACTGGGCTGACCTGGGCGAGGCGTTGAGCCGAGCAGCTGGCACAGCACAGCACAGCACAGCAGGGCCCAGCTGCAAGGCCCAGCCTGTCCTGGCACTGCTGGCGGCCATGGGACAGGATTGGTAGCCCTGGGCAGCAGTAGGCAGGTGGTTTGGGGTGGACTGGAGGGCATAAGGCAGACCCTGGCTGTGGGCACAGAGTAACTGGCAGACTTAGGCTTAGCAGCTCAGCCTCACCATCCACAGGACCTGGGGAGCCTGGCATGGGGTGTGATGAGATGGTTGAGGAGCATCATCTGCCCTTGCAAAGTGCCGCTGCAGCTGGGGCACCCCTGCCATGCCCTCCTCTGAACCTGCTCAATGCCTCCGTTCCAGCTGCTCTGCTGGCCCTGGGAAAGGATGAGCCCAAGGAACTGTCCTCCTGCCCGGCACATGAGCAAAGTGTCCCGCTTATCAGCCCCAGGAGGAAGGAGGTGGAAATGATTAGATTGCCCTGTTGTGGTCTTGATTACATCTGCAGAGCTGAGCTCCTCTGTAGCAGTGGTGTCTTGAATGCAGTCAGCAGAGAGCAGAGAGCCTGCTGCTGCCCAGCTTCCTGGACAGGGCAGGCAGCCGGGGTTGCTGCTTCCCTCCGGGGCTGCAGCCGAGGCCACCTCTGCTCTGGGGACAGGGGCCCAGGCTCGGTACTGTGATACGGGGCCTGCTCGGTGGGGAGCGGGTAGCCAGGAAGTGCCGACCCTCCCCGTGGGGCAGCAGGGAGCTGGGGACCTCCCTCCCTCCCGCCCTGCCCTTCCTGCCCTCCCCAGCAGGCCGGGACAGGGAGCGTGCTCTGCCCGCACGGCCCAAACCGGTTCCTCCGAGGCTTGTGCGCGGGGCGGGGGGGCCGGGGCAAGGGCAGATCCTGGCAGTGTTGCATGGGCTCTGCCGGGAACACGGCGACTCATTTTGGGGCTGCACGGGCAGCTCTGAAGCCCCGCGGCTGCAGCCTCAGCATGAACCCGCAGCCCCGGGGCAGGAGCGGAGATGTGGCCCCGGCGGGGGGGCGGCCACGTTCCCCGGCCGTGCAGGGCCGAGCCACGCGGGGTGCTCCCTGCACCACCCACAGCCAAGAGGTGATCTGAGAATCGCTGTTCACACCAGACCAACTGCTGACTGTCCGCAGGGCAGGAGCCATCCGTGACCCCTGCCCGGCCGGCTGGGGGGGGAACAGACCAGTGCAGGCTGGGAGCGTGCTCCGACCTTGTGTCACTGCTTGGGTTGGGGTCCAGGCCGGATCTGCCCCCATCCCCAGAGTGCTGGGGGTCCCCACGGGCAGCCCATGTGAGGCTTGGCAGCGCAGCAGCCCTGGGGGGGGGGGCTCCTGGAGGTGCCGAAAGAGCTTTGGACAGACACGACATCCCCGATGGCTCTTTGGCTGCGTGCTCAGCGGGAGTGATCGTGTCATTCCAAAGCCGTCTCTCTCCAGGGGACGGATCCTTCCCGGGCACCGCTCACCCCTGCTGGCACTGGGGGGGCTGAGAGAGGGCCAGGGCAAGCCTGGCACAGTTCGGTGCCGGCAGGAAGCTTGTGCAGCATCTCGTGACCCATGCTGGGGTGGCACAGGTGGCCACATCCCTGCTGTGGCTGGCAGCCGAGGCTGCCGCTTGTCACGCCTGCCCCGGCGGTTAGTCCCCAGGAAGCAAGCTGCTATTTTTAGCTGCCTGTTGGGGGCACAAAACCACCAGAGAAACCCCAGCCCTAGCATGGGGTGCAGAGCTGTGAGGTTGGGCACCAGTGCTCCCCCATACCGACACCCCTGTTCTCCCAGTGCGGCCCCCACATGTGGCCCCAGCCCCACGGAGGGGGTGGAGCGGGGCGAACCGCTCTTGTCCCATGCCTGGCCTGGTGTGGGGTGGTGGCAGGCAGTGGGGTGGGGGTGCGTGGAGTGAGGCGGGGGCGGGAGCGCGGGTAACGAAACCCCAGGGCAGCTGGGCACAGTGGGGACAGCTGCTTTTGGGATTCCGTTGCCCGCACTGGCGCCGTGGAGAGACGGGCACAAGGGCCACCATGAAGACACCCCAACCCCGGGACAGCCAGCAGACCAAGGAGCGGAGAGGTTGACTTACCGCCAGGCACCGGGGTGGAGGAGCTGCACTGGAGCTGCAGCAGGGCCGGTTGTGGCCGGGGGTGCCGGCAGAGGCTGGGGTTATGCCATGGGCTGGGTGCCAAGGGGAGGGCGGCGTGGCCGAGCCAAAAGGAAACTGCTCCGAACAAAGCCCCGGTGGGGCTGGAGCATCTGGTGCCAGCCCAGCAGCCGGGGGCTGCTGGGGCCCGGAAACCCGAGCCGGCCCCGAGGGAGGGCACCCGCCCCGGCACCTGTGCCCGGAGGCGGCACGGCCCAGCACGGCCCAGCACGGCCCCCGATGCCGCCCGGCCCCGCCGAGGAGGGCCTCGGGCACCTGCCGCGGGGAAGTGAAAGCGTGTGGGGAACCCCGGCCGCTGCACGTGGTGCACACACGGTGCTTGCCAAGGGCGGCCCGGGACCCTGCCGTGGAGAGTGGGTGCCCCTCTGCGGGGTGCTGGGGATTCCCGACACCTCCCCTCCTTGCGACGGCACGGCGGGAAGGTCCCGTCGCCGAGGCCAGGGAGCTTCCCGGTAACGCCCGCAGTGTCGGGGCTCTGGCTAGTCCCCGGTGGGCGGTACAGGGTGGGGGACAGGGGTCCCCAGCCCCAGGGCACCTCCTTCAGCACCCAGCCCCCTGCCACCCCCTGCCACCAGCCCCACCGAGCGTGGCACGGAGGAAAGGCGGGAGAGGAAACCGGCAGCCTGCGGTGCTCGGGGCAGGGGAGTCACGGCGGCGGCATGAGAGGCCCAGCCCCGACTGACAGCAGCCGCCCCACCGTGGAGCACACCGTGCCGGGGCACAGGACCGGGGCAGAGCCGCGCCGGGGCCGCAGCAGGGAGCCCGGGGCAGTGCCGGGACACCGGCGGGGCCGGACGCGGGGCCGGACGCGGGGCCGGGCGGGCGTGCCGCGGCTGCGGGACGGGAGCACAGCCGAGCCCTGGTCCCGCTCCCTCCCGCCGCCCGGCCCGGCCGCCCGCGGGGTAGCGGAGACCCGGGACCGGGAGCCGCCCGCTCCCCTCTCACCTCCGGCCCCGCAGCCTCCGGTGCAGCAGCCCGGGCCGGTCCGCGGCCCTCCCGGAGGCGGGGATCGGGGCGTCCCAGGCCGGACCCCTGCGCCGCTGGCGCAGCGCAGCCCGCGGTGCCGTTCCCCGCCGCCGCTGCTGCTTTCGGTTTCGCTCCGGCGCTGGCCGGAGCCCGCCCCGGGCGCAGCAGGTCGGGGCGGGCCCGAGCCGAGGGGAGGGTGACGGCGGGTGGGGGCGTGTGTGAGTGTGTCCCTCCCTTCCTCCCCCCCGCCACCTCCACGCAGGAGGTTGGAGCCCAGGGGTGTCCGGCCCGGCCCCGCTCCCGCCCCCGGTGCCGCCGTCCCAGCCCCACCAGCAGCCCCGACGGCGGCCGCCAGGGGGCGCGTGCGGGGCGGGGCGGGGCGCGGCGAGGGGGCGGGGCTTCTCTGCGCTTCCGGTGGCGGCGGGGAGATGGCGGTGGCGGCGCTGCGGCTGCTGGGCCCGGCGGCGCGGCGGGCGGCGGGCGGGTACCGGCACCGGCACCGGCACGGGGGCTATGGCCGGCACCCGGGGGTTGGGCGGAGGGGAATCGCCGTGCGGCCCCAGCGGCGGTGGCCGGGGAGCTGACGGGGGGTGTCCGTGGGGCGGCTCTGGGGTGTCCGTGGGGGTCCCCGCGGGGCTGACTGTGGGGCCTGCCGCGTCCGAGCCGCTCCCCGTCCCCGCAGGGTGCCGTGCCGCGCTCACCGCCTCACGCCGGCGGATGACGAGCTCTACCAGCGGACGCGGGTGACGGTGCTGCAACCGGAGTCCCCCAACATCATGTTCATCGAGGGCTACACCAGCCGCGGCTTCACCGTCAGCGGGGACGTGGTGGTGGGGCCCTGCGCCATCCTGCCCCGCGCCATCCTCCAGTGGAATGTGAGTGCCGGGTGGCGGGGAAGGGGCTGTGGGCCCCGGCTCTGCCTGCCCCACTCAGTGCCATCGCTGTCCCCCTAGGTTGGCTCCTACAGGGACATCTCGCATGAGAGTCTGTCGCTGTTCCGGCTGCTGGAGCCCCAGATAGGTACGTGGGGTGGCCAGGCTGGATGCTGCGCTGTCCCGGGCTGCTGCCAGGGCTCAGCTGCCCTTCGGGGTCAGCCCAACCTGCAGTGCCCTGCCGGCGGTTTGGGGGAAGGAGCTGCTCTCTGGCATCCTGCTCCGCAGCAGCTGCTGGAAGGGTGCAGCAGGGCAGGAGGTGCGCAGCAGGGCAGGCTTCCTCCTCATTTGGTCTCCTGCAGGGTGGCTGTTGGGCCCTGCAGGGTGGGCAGGTCGGGGCCCAGTGCGGTCCTGCCCACCCTTGTCTGTGGTCATGTCCTGGTTGCAGAGATCCTGGTGCTGGGCACAGGAGACAGGGTGGAGCGGCTGCACCCCATCATGATGAAGGAGATGCGGAAATGTGGGATCGCTGTGGAGGTGCAAGACACGGTGAGGAGGGGTGTGCAGAGGAATGAGAGGGGTGATGGTCCTGGGATCCCCCCTGCACCTCAGGGCTCTCTGCTTGCCTGTGGGTGGGGAGGGGGTGTGGGGGGAGGGTGAGGTGCCCAATGGGGAAAGGTTGCATCTTCTCCTTAAGGACTGGAGCTTCACTCCCTCACTTTTATATTTTACAGCCCAATGCATGTGCAACCTTCAACTTCCTGATAAGTGAAAAGCGCATGGTAGCTGCTGGGCTCATCCCTCCACGGGGCACCTACATGGGGCTGTAGCTGCCCGTCACAGCTGCGGGCTGAGCAGCGCTTCCCTGGCCTGCCTGAAGCCACCGAGCGTCATCGCCTCTGGCGGAGAAACACTTGGAATTAAGCCATTGGAGCTGCTGGGTGGGTGGTGGCTCCGCACTGAGGAAGGTGGTATGAAATGTATGGGCTCAGCTCTGCCCCAGAGTCCTTGGTCCTGTGCAGAGCACAGCACAAGGCATGAGCGTTGCTGACAGCACTGCACCCACAGCCCTGCCTTTCTGCCAAGGCGGTGCCTGCTGCTTTGGCAGCAAGAAGCTGTTGCCCCGAGACAGGGTGGCGGTTGGTGGGGTGAACTACACACCCCTGGGCATGTTTGGGGCTCCACAAGGAAAATACACATAAATTGGAAGTACAATACAATTGTGTGGTGGTTAATGCACAGCACAGCCAGGCTGTAACGCACCAGCAGTGCCTGTGCTCGCTGCCCATGTGGAGCTGGCTAGGCTGGGGAGGCTACAGGTTGGACCGTTGACGCTTCCAGGGTGTGTGTGGTGCCACAGGTGCCACCTGCCAGCAGCTCCATGGGCACAGCCGGCGCTGGCAGCTGGTATGTCCCAGGTGACACTGGCTTGTCCCTGGTTCTCCTGCAGGGTTTTGTACCACCCTGCAGCACCAGAGTCCCTCGTGACACCTTGAGCTGCAGTTAGTCCCTGGGTGCTAAACCATCTGCCCACGGGCACAGCTCAAGCAGGGGACATGGAAAGGGTCCCTGCCCTGTTTTCCCCTTCCCCCTTCACTGGCTCATGGTCGTGGGTGCCACCCCTGGGGCCAGGGTAAGGGTGTGCAGGTACCTCATGGCAGCCTTGTGCCCCAAACTCTGCTGCCTCCACAGGCCCAGGGACGCAGCTGCAGTCCCCAGCCCTGAGCCAGGCTGTGGGGCAGCCTTTGCCTCGCCTGCCAGCTGCAGTAATGAACAGTTCTGACACCAGCACGGGTCCGTTGCGATTCACGGCTCGGGCTTTAGCCTGTGTGAATCTAAGCTGACATCACTGTGCTGCAGAGTGAGCCTTTTTCAGTCAATAATATTAAAGCCACAAAACCACTGCTGGTAAACGTGCATCTCTGTTGCAGGAGTGCCATTTATATGTGGTGGGACACAGATGGCTGACAGAGGTGTGCCATACCTGTCACCCGGTGTTGTGCACACAGGTAACCTGGCTGAGCCAGGGAGGTTTGCGCTGGTCAGCCATACAGAAAACCGAACACCAGTGCCTGTGTGAGCCCCTGCCCTTCCACCTTCATTGTCCACACATCATCTGGAAAACAAACCCTGCATGAAGCCTGGGCAAGTGACCCCAGTGATCCCAAACACACCAACCAGTCTCAGGGGTTGCAGCTGCAGTGGGATGAGGACAGTGTGGGATGTTTAGGGGAAGGAGAAAGGTGGATTGCTGGGACCATGCATAGAGAAATGCAGGCCCCAGGTCCTGGCGTGTGCAAGCAGCTGCAGTGCAGACGTTTCCAGGGGTGTGGGGGGGCTGTGCACGCACCTACCCAGGCACCCCGTGCTTATTGTAGCAAGCGGGCCCGGCCCAGAATCCTGTGTCAGCCAGGCTGCTGCTGGATTTGGCAGCTCCCAGCAGGAGCTGAGGGCCACGTAAAATCCATTTGCTTTCTGCTCTGGTTTTTTAGACAGCCTGCACACCGCATTATCCCTTCAGCTGTCTCAGGGCAGTCCCCTCCTGCTGCCCACCTCCCCCTCAGTGTGCCTTCTGGGGGCAGCAGCTGCTCCCAAAAGGGTTCCTCTGCAGGAAGCAAAGGAGAGAGCTAAGGAAGAACACAGGCAGTACAGAAGAGGGGCTCTGGGGCTGACACCAACAACACATCTTTTCCTCTTTTATTGTAAAACACGGTCAACGCGTGCAAGGCCCCAGGCACCAGCCCAGGATTGCTGCTCCTGGGCAGGGGTTGGGCCCTCTCAGGTGGTGATGAAGCAGCCAAGGGACACAGGGAGCTCTGGGCAGCCCACAGAATAATGGCACTTCTGCAGCAAGAGCAGCTCCTGCACAGGGTGGTGCAGGGCTGCATGGCACGATGATAGACACAGACAGGCCTCCTTCAGAAGAGGCGCTTCTCATACCTGTGAGGGGAACAGCAAACCAGAGAGCCCGTTTACTGACCTCACCCAGGGCAGGGACCAGAGGCACAGTCAGGCCCTGAGTCAGGCCAGACAGCAGGCTGTGGCTCAGCCCAGCTGCACAGTGGCCGGTGAAGCCAGCAGCCTGCCGAGCCCATGGTGTGGCAGTGCTTAACTCCCCCCAACACCCACCCCCGGGAGACAGGGGTCCTGCCAGGAGCACTTACGAGTGGAGGCCGTGCACCCCGCCTTCCACCTGGGCGGACGTCGTCCTCTTCTCAAACTTCAGCTCTCCCGAGTACATCATGGCTCTGAGGAGGAAAGACATACGTCACCAGCCAGCCAGAGTCCAGGGAGGACAGTGCTCTGGCACTGCTGGAGCAGCTCAGATGAGGGACACTGGTTCCTTCAGAATGGCCTTTGCTGTGCTCCTAAGAGCTAGGCAGAGTAAGGGAACCCAAACATTTCAAGCCCAGCTGGATGAATGTGCAGGAGACCACACTCCTGCATCCCTGGGATGCTAGTCTATGATGCGGTGTCCACTGGAGATGAGGGAAGAGGTCTACAGCGAGGTCACACCATGCAGAACACGCGACAGCTTGAGTACAGCTTGCCCAGGGACACCACATGACAGCACTGTGACCTAATCAGAACACAAGCAAAGGGAAGCACTCACCGGACTTGGGTCAGGCTCTTGGCACCAATATCCTGGCAGGAATGCTGGATCCCAGCAATCAGGTATGGAATGAACTTGTGGATAGAGCCCTTGTCCTGCACTGCACCAGAGACACCCTGGGCCACTTTGATTTTGTCTGTCTCACTGCATGGAAGCACAAATCAAGGAAGGCTGTGAAGCAGAGAAACCCCAAAAGCATGATCTGCTGCCCCAAAGCAAAGCACCATCTCTTACCTGAAATATCGGTTCTGGCTGCCCAAGTTCTTGTCCATGGCATCTAGCGAGCCCATGCCACGGTACTTCTTCAGCCTAATTCCATCCGAGAAGAAATACTCGCCTGGGGCCTCCGTGGTGGCAGCCAGGAGAGAGCCCATCATCACTAACACAAGAAATCACCAGGAACAGCATGTCAGCAACAGGAAGGCTGTGGCCACAAAACCCTCGGGGTCCGTAGGCACAGCACTGTACTGGACCCCCTATGTCCCCAGCCAGCTGCAGGTACGTGCCCTGTGCCCAGACTCCGACGCCCTATGGAAACCTTTCCTAGAATACTCCCTACAAGGTGCAGGACTGGCGCGCCCGGCGCGCTGCTCACCCGTGGAGGCCCCGAGTGCGAGGGCCTTTGCGATGTGCCCAACCGTCTGGATTCCTCCGTCTGCGATCACAGGGACACCGAATCTCCTGGCGTACTCGGACACCTTGTAGACTGCCGTGGCCTGGGGACGGCCGCACGCCAGCACTGCGGGGGGGAGAGAGCAGAGCAAGGGTCAGCTCCAGGCAGCAGCGTGTTCCCTCCCCAGCAGGCCCCTTAGGCTTCCAGCACACACATGCTCCAGCACTTGGGAACATACAAATCCCTGGATGCTCCTTCCCTAGGCCGAGTTGCAAGAGAAGCAGATGTCCAGGAGATGCCTGCTGGGACATCCTCATGGCCCTCGACTCCAAAAAGCTGTGGGTGACCTTGGGACTGGGATCTTTGACCAAATGCCTGGGATCAGCTGAGACTCATGGCCAGTCCTGGTGCATGGCAGACGTGCAGGGAGCTTGGGAAGGGAGCGGAGCAGATTCCAAAAGCCCCTCTCCAGAGCATCCCTCGCATGTAGCCAGGTCCCACCGCTCGCTCCCTCCTAGTGGTGCCAGACCCCTTCTCCACATACCCAGCAGCTGTGTCATGTGCTTCTGGCATGGAAAGGCAGCTAGCTGGGAGCAAGCTGGTTCATATATGTATGTATAGAAATATTTATATCTATACATCTCCACGCACACAAACACACATGCAGCAGCAGAAAAGGAAACGGCAGGATGATCTGGTGGCTTACAGCAAATAATTTATGTTTCAGCCCTGCAATGTAGAGAGGATTGTCAAGTTTAGCCACCCTATGGGAAGGGAGTTACCAGCTTTGGATTCACCTGCTCTTCCCACTCGATAGCAATTAGAGGCTTCCCATTGTGCGAGGGAAAATCACCACAGGGTATACATTATAACACATCTGACAGCCACAGGCATGCAAGTACAGATAAGATTCTCTCAGGGAGACTTCCCTTCTTCACACTTAACTGGAAGCCTTTTCTCCAGTCACAGTTAGTCCGCTACGCCGGGTAAGATTATGGGCATGCAGGATTAGTACTTTGGAGCGTGAACTCCAGGTGTGGTTCAGCCTGCCTGGCAGCAGCACTGGCAGCACACATCCCTGGCAGAGGAGTCTGCGGTCACCCTGCTCCCAGTGCTCAGCAGCAGCTGCTGAGCAACACTCGGGGCTGACACAGTGAAAGAACTCATTTTAACTGAGCAGAACTCAGCGTTCAAGCTCAGGCTCAGCCTGTCAGGGAGAGTCTGCCAGCTGTAACACGAATGCTGTTAGTCTTAAAGAGATGGTCTCACTCAGTACCGCTCCACTAAGGGGCACGGTGCAGCTGAAATATGCTGCAAGGGTAGAGCTCTGCAAAGGGAAGCACACGAGTTTGGAGGGTTTAGAGCCCAGGGCCTATGGGATTGTGGCACAGACAGTGCAGGGCCTGCAGAAACCCCAGCAGAGCAACCGTGGAGACCAGCCCTTTAAGGAATAGCTTGGTGCAGGGCCCCTGGGAGCATCGCCCCATTCTGACTGCCCCAGTGCCCAGCGCCACAGCTTCAGAGCACAGGCTTCCAAAGCAGGGTTCAGAGCACACACACACACACGCCGAGTGGTCTGGGTGAGGGTTTGTCTTTTTCACCGTATCTGCAAAGGGTGGCCCTACGAGAACATCTGCTAGAGAAAACCTTCCGGGACCTTCAACAGAACCCTCTCTCCCTTTGAGGTGGCTCAAAACGAGGAGAAAGGGCAAAACCCACAGCTCATCTCAGGTGGCTGCTTGATCCATCAGCATCAGAGAAGTAGAGAGTGGACAATGCTGCACGCTGTGCTGGGAAAAGGAAGAGCCCTCCCTCTCCACAGGTTTCAGCAGGCAAAGATGTCGTTCTGGTGTGCAGCTGCCAAGGTGGCCCCACACAGTTAAGTCCCTCTGTAACCCCGAGGACCTCGCTTCAGGTGAAGCTCAGCCAGTGCACAACCTCCCTGCAGCTGGGGCCAGATTGAGAGCAGGACTGAGAACTGGTCAGGGATCACCTCCCCGTGCTGGGTCAGCAGGGATGTGCCCAGCCAGAGATCAAGATGCAGTGGGAAAAGCTGAGTCGGGCTCCTAACTGGATTTTGGAGTGGAGGGTGGACAGCCCTGAGTGCCCTCAGCTTTGGCAGTTCAGACGCTGCTTTAGGAATTCAGAAAGGCTTCTCAGCTTCCATTTCAGATTCAAAACCAGTATCCAAAGCCACAAAACCCCAAGTGCATCTACAGCTAAATTATTCTCAAACAAGCAGTAGGGCCATGTGCAGCCAAATCAGGGTCCTGCTTCAAGACACATAATTAGGGTTGGGAACAGGGCAAGTGACTTACTATAGGTGCCCGTGACAGTAGAAGGGCATTTGGGGCTGTGGGACTTTAGGTCTGGAGGGATCTTTGGAGCAGCTAAACAAAAACAAACACACACATTTTAGAGACAGAAGAACAGCAGCAGAACAAAGGACCCCAGCAGTGACCTGCTACTAGGCAGAGCTTACGGTGTGGGACACAGCCGACCTTGCAGACCCTTCCAAGCCCGAGACAAGCCAGAGGCCCAATCCAGGCCAGCCAGGCCCAGCAGTGTGCAGCATACGCTCACCCTACCCCAGCAGCTATCCAGGGAGGTGACCCCCCTCACCCAAAGAGACAGAGTTCTTGCCCTAAGAGGGACAAAAACCTGGGAAACTGTGGCTAAGAATTTTGCAACTACATCTTCTGTGAAGTGCCACCTTCTATCTCTGCTCTTTTCCTTCCCCAAGACCAGCACCCAACCCCACCTCCCGCAGCAGCCTCTGGAAACGTTTGCCCTGCTGCAGAATGGAGCGTGTCTCAGCATGGCCCCGGCCTCCGAGTCAGAGGATGACACTTGTGTCCTGGTTCTGCTCTGGCTATGGAATCATCAGCCCAAGGACACCACAACCTCCCTAGAAAGGTCACCCCAGACAGGCTGCCCTGACTGGGAGTCTCCCTGCAGTCAGAACTTCTGTGGCAGGCAAAGCAGAAACACAGCCTCGGTCCAGGGCTGCTCAAAGGCTCCGGGCTGGGATTGGTAGAGCTAATGCAGCACCTTCAGCCATCAGCTACCCTCCTGCTGCCTCCCGTGGCAAGGACCAAGTTGCCAAGGAGAGAAGGGCTGTGTTCATGGGCTGCAGCACCTCACACCACCCCTCAGCACCTCACCTGCCAGGTTCAAAAGGACTGAGCCTGTTCTCACAGCAGCCTTTCCCCAGGCCCTGGGGACACCCCTCTCTGCCTTTCAGCTGAGGGTGCCCCAGCCTGTGCCCACGGCGTTAGCTCTGGCTACTGCAGACACTGGCCAGAAATCCCATTGCAGCCCGGGAACTGCAGAAAGGCATCAAGCCCAGCAGGTCAATTCTCAAACATCACACACACTGCTGCCAGAGGGGAGGGGAGTGCAGACAGCCCAGAGCGCTTCACCAATGAGCACTGGGCACCCAGGAAGCCCCTCTCCCTGCGGGGCTGCCCGCCAGCCCCATCCCACACCGAGCCAGCAGCTCCGCTCGGGCAAAGCTGCGCGTGCCACCCCGCTCTGCTCAGCTCAGTCAGTACTGGGAAATGCCTTTGCTGCTGCTGCTGCTGCCACCCCAAAGGTGTGACCCAGGTGGTGAGAACGTCCTGGATGAAGGGGGTGAAAGATCAAGGGCTTGCTATTGGACACTGCCCCTACAACAGGAGAAGTCCATCCCGGCTATGCTGCTTTGCAGAGGGACTCTAATAAACAGACATCTCCAGCCTGTTTTGGAGACAGCCGATCTCTCTCACCTTCCTGTGTGATGCAGATGGAGCCACTGCCCATCCCGACTCTCAGGGCATCGACCCCTGCGTCAATGAGGTTCTTGGCCTGAGCAGCAGTCACAACTGTGGGGAGCAGAAACCGGTTTGAAGAGACACAAGCAGATTTGCACGCGACGCTGCTCTGTCCTGGTGCTTCTCCCGTGGCTGCGGACATCCCCTGCCCATGGCACCAGCCTGTGCCACAGCCAGGCCTGGCTGTCCACTGCCACCAGGTCTATCTGCAAAAGCAGCAGGGGGTTCCTGTCCCAGCTGTTCCCAGGGGGCGAGATGACATTGGCCCCACAGGCTACTCTGCAACATGCTTACACCCGAAGGTTGAGGTAGCAGAGGTCACTGCAGGGTGCCAAGCACTCTTTGGGCCACATCAGGCAGGTAGGGAGGGCAGAGCACTGTCTGACAGCAGCACCAGTAACACACCAGCCAGGTAAAAACAAGGGCTGCTGAACTCTAATGTCAAGAGGCAGGGAAAATTTCCATTAGATTTCCACATTAAGCAATATTCATTATTATTATTATTATTATGCAAAGTTTTGAACTGGTGTAAAAGAAGCTAACGCGTACCGGGCTACAGAGGACCACAGCGCTGTTGCTGCAGAGCAAAGGCTTCAAAATACCTGCAGCTGTGGCAGCAGCTGGATACTGCCCTGGGTCTGCAGAGCGGTCTTGCTCTGCTCCGCAAGCCAGAGGGAACCCGTGTAAGTTCACAGGCATTTACCAAGACTGCTATTTCATTCACATCCCTGCAACTCCCTCTATGTCTAAGAGACAAACGTAACTTAAAGACAAGAAGAGTCTTCAACACATGCCTACCGTTTCCTCCAATAACTTGTAGGTTGGGGTATTTTTCCTTAATATATTTTATCATATTGATCTGGAAGATGGAGTTCCCCTGAGAGGAATCCTGCAACAGAAATAAACCAATTTCAGTCAGACTTTCTGCAACAGATTGCAAACGCCAGCTCCAGATGAGCTTTGGGTATTCACCCCGCTCACTGGGGTCTCTGCTAAGCTGGCTAGGTGGGCAAAATGACTCCCCAAACTGAGCACAGAACCAGAGGATAAGCTGCTGCCAAGACAGTAACTTACCTTCCTTGTGCAAGGCAGTTTATCGTAAAGGCTTCAGTAATATCCCTCCCTTTTAAACCCTGTGGTTTCTACAGGAGGCAACAGGCAGCACATCTGGCTGTGGGTAAGAACCATCTGGTTCTACCACCAGGACACCATCAGCCCTGTCTCAAACCACAGGTGAAACAGCAAATGTTCCTTGTGAAACCCAGAAGGGCTGGCTGGGGAGTGGGGAGCATCACTCCTCGCTGTGCAGCTGAGCCACTGAAATACCAGATATCAATCACCAAGTGCCCGGGGCCTGTCAACCTCTGTGATCCAGCCAATTCACGCTGTCTGTTAAACAATTCCAGCTGCAAGGCTGCTCAGCCATGCCCTGAGAGCATGGTGGCCTCGCAAGCCAGCAGTCAATGAGAAAGCAATGTGCAAACGCAGGCAGCGACAGCTGTGCCTGAACAGCCGCAGCCCAGAGGGGAGACCAGCAGTGCAGCTCTGGGCTGGCTGCTCCTGAACATCAGGTGGCTGGGAGAGTAACACGGCAGCAAACACCAAACAGCTGAAGGGAAATTTAGAAGCCAAATAGTCAAAACCAGTAAGGAACATCAGAGATGATTGCAGCAGCCTGCAGGAAGCATTTGTAGAAGATTCTCTACTAACTGACATTTCTCTTCTCAGTCTTCAAGGCTTCAGTGCATTTTACACACTCGCCTGAGCCCAAATGAATTTCCAGGCAAGAGGAATCCCCTCTTCTTTGAGGACTCCAACCTGAACAAGACTGAGAGGTCAATAGACTGCCATGTTCTAATCTAAAAGGGCCTGTAACAAAGATGGCAAGTGCCATGCTGCTGCTCCACTCTCAGAGAGATTCATTCGAGCCAGACCCTCAGCCCACCCAATGTCCCAGGCCTTTGGGTGGCTCACCAGCACTACAGCATCCACGCCAGCCTGCACCAGGAGGTCCAGCCGGTACTTGTCATCTTCGTGGGTCCCAATAGCAGCACCACAGAGCAGCTGCTTCTTGGAATCCTTCGAAGCCAGAGGGTAGTCCCGGTTCTTCTTGAGATCAGTACGAGCAATTATAGCCACCAGCTCATCATCTTCATTAACAATTGGTAGTTTGCCTTTGAATAAACAGGAAGAACATCACTGGAGATTTCTGCAGGAGACAGGTGTTAGCCTGGAGCAGTGCAGCAGACCAGGAGCACCAGGCAGGCAGCAAATAGTACAAGGTGAAGACTCAGAGAGGTGTGTTACCAACTCCTGCTTGCCCACAGATGCCAGCAGCCCTGGCTCAGGAAACAAAGCAAAGAGCTTGCAGGACTGGAGGATTCAGTATTCTCACACTGACTACAGAAAAAGTGAATCTTTTTTAATAATTAGACCCACAACACTTGTGTTAAAAGTCAACCTACCAAACCCTGACAGAGCTGAACTGACTGCCACATGTGAAGGCCAGGACAGAAAACTGAAGACATGTGGCTGGACCAGGCCAGGAGCTCTGCAGCCCCCGGGCTGCCAAGAATCCCTCAACTTCAAACAGATTTGAGATGAACGCATGTGAACTCTGTACCCTGGCAGAGAGCTGGGAGCACTCTCTCCTCACTGTCCTCTCCTGGTGCTGGAACACAGCCCTCCCACATTCCACCCACGCAGGTACGCGTGCCCACATCCACCCACTGTTGCTCCCAGCCCAGTGCTTCCACGTCTCTCCCTCACGTCACAGACGTTCGCAGGTACCTTTTTTACTCCTTTGCAGAATTTCATTTGCTTCTTTCAACATTACGCCAGCCGGGGCCACAACGAGATCTTCCCGTTTTGTCATAATCTAGTGGGAGAGAGAAGATAAAAAGTCGCAAGAACTCCTTCGCACTGATCTGAAAATACTGAGCCCCTGCGCCCACACAAAATGCTCTGCAGCAGCCACGTGAGAGAGCTCTACAGACAAAGGAGCCCACAGCACAGCAACACGCCTCCAGAAACTCACAGGAACAGCCTCCAACGGCCTGTCCCCATGCAAGCAGTGGCCACCAGCCCCCAAACCCATTGTTGGAGTGAAAACAGGAGATGGCAGAGGGCCTCAGCAAGCTGAGGCAGAGCATCTAGAAGCAAGAGACAACTCTCATGTGACCCTTGTTTGCAATGTCATCCAACCAGCCCTCCCTTTTAATAGAGACACCTCCAGAGTCCCATGTGTTCTAGCAGAAGTGCTACCCCCAAGCTCGTTTTCAGCAGCAATCCCCAGCACACAGTCTCTGGAAGAGCTCCGCTCAGAATGTCCCACCACGGCTGCTGGAAAAGTCAGTGGGGCAGAGGAGTTGCTTCAATCCAAACAAACACGCTCACTCTTGACAAACAAGCACCAGAACACAGCAGAACAGCAAGGAGCAATGGACAGAAGTTGGAATATGGGAACATCTGACATGGTACATAGAAAAAAACTTTCATTACGAGAGCAAACCCTGGAAGAGCAGCCCAGAGAGGCAATGAAATCTCCATCCTTGGAGACACAGGCACAGCCCCACACAACCTGCTCCAGATGAATGTGCCTCGAGCGGAAGGCTTGACAAGAGACCTTGAGGTCCCTTCCCACCTGCAGTGTTCTGCCACCACGAACTTCAGGTGGGATGTTTTCATAAAAGGTTACTTGGGAAGGCCGGGCAAAGCTAAAAGGGAACACTCTCTGACCCTCAGGAAGGTAGATTGGTTGCATGCAACAAAGAAAAGAGGGAACATTTTAGTTATTTATACCGTAAGAATCAGGAAAGTATCAGGAAAGAGGTTCACCCCACCTGCATCCACCAAAATCTTGCCTGACAGAACCCACACCTCAGGAAAAGCCTCAGGAATCACAGACATATCCTGACATGCTCTCTAAGCCTGTGGGATCCATGAGCTTCCCGAGCTACAGGAGACATGTGTGTGTTTAATTGGTTGTCAACGAGCAGCTCAGCAAGAGGGATGCTGGACAGTGAGTGGGGAGAGATCTGGGAGACTGTTCATCTCCTTAGCCTTGCCTGCTGACAGAGGCAAGTACCAAACACTAACAGCCAGAAGCTTCCAACCTTGCAGCACTGAGTGATCCACACAAAGGGTGAGAGGAGATTCTTATCTGGCTCCCCTGAGTGGGCCCCCATTGCTTCCAAGGACCATCTGCACTTTTATAACCTACTCCTGGTTTAAGATTCCCATTACAGGTATTTATAGGCGAGTTCAGACCAAACAGGGATGAGCATGTGATACCTGGTTCGGTCAGCAAGAGCTAAAAATAGTTGTTGAGTCAAGAGCAGAGGCTGTCCGAGAGGCACCGGCGGTGTAACCTGAGAGCGTCGCAGGTCTACGGTTACACGGCTCGTGTAGTGAGAACGGCAGAACCAAGAGGAATCGGCAGCGCAGGGAACGCTCTCCTGCACGAGGGCAGTTTGATGGTGCAGCATTGTAAAGGCTAAACTGCCAGTCTCCAGGTTCAGGGGGGTTATTTTAAAGAGCAAGTAACCTAGATGAGGCACACAGGGCAAGGCAGTCCAGAAAAGGAAGATCAGCACTTGGAGGGCTTGCTGGGCACAGAGCAGCTGAGCTCCAGCCCTGGTCAGCACCCATTGTAGGACGACAGCAGCAGCCAGGGCCACCAGGAACTAATGACTGAAGCAGTGCAGAGCACCAGCTAAGAGAGGATGGCTTCCACCACACAGAGACAGCCCCGCAGAGTCACGTGAACGCTAACTGCACATCACCTTCCCACACCTGCGCTGCAGGAGTCGCAGAGACAGCGCAAATGAACAAGATGCTCTCCCCAGAAACGCAGCTAGAGATGGACCCACAGAGCCAATGGGGGCTGCTCCCTCTGGCTGGTGCAGCAGCCCCACATCCACACACTCACCCTTCACGCACCCTTCTCCTCATCGCAAGCCACACTGCTTCCTAGGGCAGCACTTGCACCCATCGGCCGCTCACAAGCCCTTCTCACCTCGCCAAGGGGCAAGTCGTGCTCTGACTCTTTCAGGAAATCAATATCTCGAGATGAGATGATTCCAACCAGTTTGCCCCCCATCTTCCCATTGTCCGTGATGGGAATCCCACAGAATCCGTGACGAGCTTTGGCTTCAAACACATCTCGCACTCGGTCGTTGGGGCTCAGCACCACGGGGTCTGTGATGAATCCTTGCTCGTATTTCTGAAAAGAAGCGGGTTCAGCAGCCAGGATAAAACAGCACTGACAGACCGAGCAGGAGCTGGACACGTGCCTGCTGGTTACTGCTCACAAAGGTCTGCAACCACTGAACCTGCCCACGTTCTCACCAAGTGGATGACTCCCAAACCATCACCGAGGCTCACTGAGGTAGCATTAGATTCCCAAGAGTTCCCGGGTAACCTCTTTCCTGAAATTACGGGGAATACTCCCACACCAGGAGGCCCAGCAGTTCCCAAATCCCAAGAAACATGTGGGACAGCGCCCAACACGCAAGATGACATTTGTGCAGGCAACCACGGTAGCACCACCGTTCGGAAATGCTGAAATCCAGCACACTTAACCAGTCTCCTCTCACAGCTCCTTCCACAGAGCCAAACCCCACTGCCCACCTGCACCAAGTGCCCTGCTAGCACAGCTCACTGCTGCCGCTCCAGCCACTCACCTTCACCTTCCGCACTTCGTTGGCCTGGAACTCCGGGGTGCAGTTGTGGTGGATGAACCCAATTCCCCCAGTGAGCTGGTAACACAAAGGTGGCTGTTGAGTCTCTGCAGAAACCACCCCACCCTCCACCGCTGCAGCACCAGAGCTCGGCACGGAGAGTTGGACCCTGCCGGGAGCCACAGGGACGAGTGGGGTGCCTGCCCACGGGCTCAGCTTCCCCTCCCTGAGCCTCCTTCTCTGGCAGGATTCCACGCCCGTCTGGACAATGCAGTCCCGGGCCCCCTGCTCTGGGTGACCCCGCTGGAGTGGGGTTGGACCAGATGATCCCCAGGGCTCTCTTCCAGCCCCCACCACCGACTCCCACAGGCTCAGAGCCAGGGAGGGGCCCGTGGGCACGGCTTCACCCCGAGGGTGCTGCAGAGGGGTCCCTGAGGTGGCCCTAGGGCAGACGGGCCCATCTCCCACTCCCGCCAGCGCGGTAAGGGGGCCCGGCCCGGGGCAGCGGGAGGCCGCGCCCGCCCCTCGGGGCCGCACTCACCGCCATGGCGATGGCCATGCCGGCCTCGGTGACCGTGTCCATGGGGGAGGAGACCAGCGGGGTTTTCAGAGTGATCCTCTTGGTTAGCGCCGAGGTCAGGTCCTGGCGGGAAGGCAGGCGGCGGGCAGGGGGTGAGCGGCGGCACCGGACCCAGTACCGGTCCGGCTCCCGGCCCTGCCCCCCAGCCCTCTCCCCCGCCCCGGCCACTCACCACCTGGTCCGCCGTGAAGTCGATGTACCCCGGGAGGATGAGGAAGTCACTGGGAGGATAACGAAGGGAGACGCATCAGCGACCGCACCGGGCTGGCAAGGTGCCCCCGGCCCCGGCCCCGGCCCCACTCACTTGTAGGTGAGCCCATCGCCGCAGCTGAAGAGCTGCTGCGCCGTCAGACCGTCGTCAGGCACGTAGCCGGTGCCGCCGCTGATGAGGTAGTCCGCCATGCCGCCGGCCCGCCGCCGCCGCGTGCCCGCCGCACCGGACCGCGCCGCGCCGCCCCGCCC
>JANVCC010000038.1:10465933-10489384 GCA_025345505.1 Todiramphus chloris collaris
CCCGCCCCGCCCCGCGCGCCCCCGAGCGCACGCGCGCGCCGACGGCGGCCGCGAGGGCTCAGGAGGCCCCCGCGCAGCGAGAGCACCGCCCAGAGCGGCGGCCGGAAGAGGCCGGGCCCCGGCCTCGCCCCCTGCCTCCCGGGCGGGCACCGCGGGGTCTTCCCGCCCGAGACGGCCCGGGACAGCTCGGGGCCTGCGGGAGCAGCGCGGGGCCTGGCTGGTCCCTCATCCTCGCGCCGGAGGAGGCGCGGCAGGGCTGCCTCGGCTGGGGCCTGGGGCCCGGGCCCCCTCCCGGCGACAGCAGCGGCCAGCTCGGTGAGACGGGGACAGCGCGGCCGCCGGGAGCCGCTCCGGGCCGTTCTTTGTTCCAGCCCGGTGCGTGGGCAGGGACTAGTGAGGGCCCAGGTGCCTGGGGGGGCCCGGAAGGGACTCGCCAGGCGCGGCTCGCACGGAGAGCGCTGCCCGCGGGCCCCGTGCGCTGGGTGTTGGGTTCGATGCCGGGGCTCCCCGCAGCTTCGGAGGACAGAGGAGAGCGTGCTCAGCGGGGCCGCGGTGGGTGCGGAGCTGCAACATGCCAGCAGGATCCGAAGCCAGTCAGTAAGTCAAAGTGATCCACAAGAAGGATGGAAGTCAGGAGGCAGGAGCGAGGCAACAGTCTGGCGGTGGGAGGGGAACGGAAGGGACAGAGGAAAGGGAATCGTGCCGAGGCAGCGGTCCCGCAGGAGATGACCTGAGGTGGTCCTGGTTGGGTGTTAGCCTTACACAAGCCCCCTCCTCCCGCAGCCCCCAGGCCACACCACACACACACCAGTGCTGCAGAGGGGATGGCCGCACTGTACGGGGGTGTTAGCACCTTCCCGGGGGTGCTGCAGAGGGCAGCTGGAGGGAGGGTCTTGGAGAAGAACAGTGGCAGGAGTAGGAGGACTGTGCCTGCCAGAGAGGAACAGGCACAAATGCACATCTGCCAGAGAGGAGAGCTGCAGGAACCAGAGATGACATTTCCAGAATGAGGTGGTCCCCTCCATTACGGATCCAGAAAAAGCCCTTGTACTACTGTCCACAGAACAACCTTCACCCCTTATGGTTGGTTTGCTTGTCACGATATACCAGATCTGGACTCAGAGCATCAGGGAAATGAGGTGACTGGACCCCTTCTCAGCCTGCTCTTGTATGACAGGCCTCCAAGGGAGCCCACTGTTTAACACATTCAGGGAGCTAAAGAATGGTGCTCCTGTATCTCCAGCCATCTCACTGCAGTAGATTAAATCCTTATCCAAAGGTCAGCAAGTAGCTTTAAGAAAATGTGTTACTCGTGTTCCCCAGACATAAGACACAGGAAACATGAACAGAGACATCTGTTCAGGTCTCCCAAAATACTGGGAAGCAAATGTCCTTTGTGTGGGATAATGGCCTAGCTTGCTGCAAGACAGAAGTAGGGGCTAGTTTAGCGTGCTTTGGGAGAAAGGTTAAGACATTTACAACTATGAGACTCTTGTGATATCTCTGGCAGTGGAGAGCTACTAAAGTGGCAGCCAAACAGCTGAAGGAGGGAGTCTGGTGAAGATGGTCCTGTTTCAGCTAAACAAACAAAAGCAAACAGCTCTTACATAAATCTTGAAGGCTGTAGTGTCCAAGCAAAGACCTTTGCCTAATTAACAACAAAATTAAAGTGTACACCCCTAAGTATGGTAATTAGCCTAACAGAATACAGGCTAAACATATATGAACATGTTTTTCAGCTCTCCACCAAAATCACGCTCCATCCTGCCTAGAAGGCAGGAACAGATGGGATTAGGAGATAAGAAGTGACAATGGCAATACCTCTGAGCAGGGAGCTGGTGCAGGGGTGGGGGAAGAAGACTGAAAAGCCTGGTAGGGATGGTTGAGGGGCTGTACTTCTCTTTCTCCACCCAAGACAGGGATACCTTCTTGGTAAGAGTTGTGCCTTCAGCACACGGTATACCTTTTCCTAGCATTACTGTTACCTGTGAGTGCTGTTACAGGGGCCTGAGCCTCCAAATGTGCCAGATGCTACCTGGGAAGCACCAACTCGAGCTCCATTATCCTTTCCTGCAGCCGGTGGGTGCACTTATCAACGGTGGTTCCAAACTGATTGTATCTGTGGCTTTAATAAATCAAACCTATCTGGTTTATCTTTTAAACTGTCTCCGTGCAAGTCCTTAAGCTGGCTCTGAAATGGGTAAGTGCAGCCTCGGTGCGAGCCCTTAGTGGGGCTCTGAGGCACAGCCCTTAAACCTGCTTTTGGATATTGCAGAACTGCTCAGTGCAAACCCTTGGGCTCTGGCAGGGGAGCAAAACACCCCTGCCCTGAATACAAAACCTCGTGTACTGTGAGGGTTCTTGGTCAGGTTCAGTCCTGTAGTTCAGATGAACATGTTTTGGACTGAGTATGGTTCCCCGAAAGATGGAGAGAGAGAACAGTTAAGTGAGGCTGTGGTAAATGGCAATGTTGACTTTTACACAAGGGGGGAAAGACCCCAGAAAAGTGAACTACACTAAGGACAGAAGCAAGACTCAGGGGTGGCTTGTTTGGTCCCAACAGCAGCACAGAACAGAGGCTGCAGCTTCTAGCAGTTCTCGTTTTTTTCCACCAGAGCGTGGTTTTGCTTCTCCCAGGAAAAGGAGGCAATGGCCTCAGCACAGGGATGTTCCCTTTGCTGTGAGAAATGGTATGCAGACAAGGCTTCCAGGGGCCCACACCTAAGAAGGGGCAGCCCTTGTAAAGCTCAGAGCCCGTGACAAGGACCCACAATGCAACTTAAACCTTTAACCTGAGCAAGCAGTAGCGATCCTGCTGCGAATGGCAACACAACGGCCATTGCCTACAGCCAGCGTCAGCCGCGCTTGTCCTCCTGTGATGCTCTGAACTTCACAGAGCTCCAATTCTTGTTCCCTGACAGTCTGCTAGAGAAGAGCACATTTCACCCTGGTTTTACTTCTTTACTCAATTCCTGGGTTGGGCCTCAGCCAAGAGTTGATTTTGCCTCTCCAGACATCGCTCTCCCACAGTTGGCAAGCCCTGTCCTCCACAGTAACTGAAACACCTGGGCTCACCCCACCAAAAGCTTTAACTGGTAACGGCACCAAGGTGCTCATCCTGGAGGCCGGGGTCAGAAATGCAGCCTTCCCAGGGAACACGCTGCCTTCCTCCCGAGGATGCACACCCTCAAGGCAGCGTTACCCGTGACAGGATCAGCAGAGCAGGAGGCAGCGTGCCAGGCCTAGATCAGTTTAACAGGTCTCTCTACCCTTTCTTTTCAGTAAGGACAGGGCTAACAAAGGCCCGTTAAGCCGATCCTGGCCCTTACGCTAGAGCACGGGCACAGCAGTAAACAGGCGAGTTGGCTTCTATTCCAACAGAAACACCAGACAAAGTTTAATGGTTCTCAAACAGACTACAACAAAGGCTGCAGGGAAAAACATTTTATTTCCAAGCAGATTACAAAGAGCAGAGAATATAAGAGTAAAATTAAATTAAAAAAATAGTTGAGTGCATCTCTTTAAAATGATTTGTAGTGTGAGTTACTCACGGGGCAAAGCTACTGGAGAGTTCTGAAGGTCACTTTGCAGGATGCCAATCACATGTGCTGTTTAGATCAGGGTCAACACGGGAGGGACAGACAAGACGTATTTTGCATATAGGCTGCACACTCATTATCAAGCGAGGCTCTGGGCTGCAACTGGACCCTGCCTTTCCAAGACATCCCCTCCACCTCGTTCTCTCCTGCAGTTCCCTCTCAAAAGTTCTAGACACAGTTTATTGCTGCTGTAAGTGGGTTCAATCTGACTCTCCATTCTGATGAGCAAAAACGAGAACAGAGAAACAGGCAAAGGTGGCTGCCATGCACAAGGTTACAAAGGGAAAGTGACTGCAGCACTGTGAGCTGAGCTTCGACCACGCAACAAAGGGAACCAACAAGTAGGAGACACAGCAATCTCTTCAGAGATTTTGGAGCAGCATGTCAGTGAGACTTCTGGAAGAAGAGTTGAGATGCTCCGTAAGGTAGGAAGATGCTCAAGCTGAGAAGGGTTCTTTCTTATGTGTTGGCACCAGTGAAACAGAACAGGCTGAAACAACAGGGTAAAGTACGTTCCCTGGAGTAGTTGGGAGGAGCAGCTCCAGCAAGAAGATGGGGAGAAAAAGCCCCATACAGGGTGGAAGACAGTTTAAATCACTGTTGAAGTGGGATAAAAAAAAAATCTGAATGCTAATTGCAAGTAAGTCACTATCAGACTTGGATGAGAAGGCAGTTTGGTTGGACTCTGCAGAGTCAATCAGTGTCTAGCAGCACTCAGACCAGCAAGAGGATTTCATAGGTTAACAGTTGAACTCAAAAGGTCTTTTCCAACCTTAACAATTCCAAGATGAGCAACTACATGATCAGGAACTCCTCCACCCCACAAATGCTCAGAGGGCTCTTTTCTACCACTTTTGGATTGGTTCATATCACAGCACAGGAGGCTTGAAGATGCCTAATCCATTCTATATACACCAAGGGGGACAATAGCAAGACTGCCTCCATTTCTGCCCTGGGAGCAACAGTGAAGAAAAAGATTCTTGTATAGGGATCAGATTAAGTTGTTGTTGAGGGTTTTTTTTCCATGTGTGGGGGGCGTTTTGTTTTTTTTTTTCCTATTGGTCCAAGGCAGAAGAGTTCAGGAACTACTTCAGACCTTGCCTCCCACCTAAAATCCAGGAGATCTCTAGGGGTGAAGCAGCCAACAGAGGAGAAGCCTGTTAAGTTACTTGGACTGTTCCCTTTACACACTACTCTAGAGATGAGTGAAGAGCCTCTCTCTAGGCTGCTCTCTGCTCTTCAGCCATTATCACTTAGAGGAAATGCTTGAACTCTTCAACGTAAATGAAAATCTAATGGTGCCATAGACAAGTGCGTAAGAGGCTACAAGTTTCTTTAGGAAAGCAATGCTAGTAGTGGCAAGAGCTAGGACAACACACAGGTCTCACGTCAGAATGCGAGGTGCTTTACAGTAGTCACTCATGCTCTGCTTTCTGTCATTCCTTCCATGGCAGAGACAAGATGGGCATAGTTCAAAACCAACAATGCAGGGTCTCCAGCTTGACTTCTCAGCTTTATTTATTTAGAAATCGATGCATTTTCAGCCTGTCTCACACAAGGCATAGGGCACGGAGAGCTCTCGTCTAATATATACACACAGAAGAGCTGGCGGTTTGGCACTCTCGGAGCCGAGGGGAATGCCCTTTAAGCAGCAGTCAAGCTGGTTATAGGAAAGTGTTAAAAAGCTATTTTACATGTTTGACTGGGAACGCTTCCCAGAACCTGGATAGCAACCTTAAGCCACAGCACTGTTCCGTGCTACTCTGTGCACGTCTTCCTATGAGCCCCTAAAAGGGAGCAGATCGTGTTCTTCACCGTCAAAGAACATAGTATGTATATTCTAGAAATACTGTACCTTTTAAACTAGCTCCAGAGAGCCAGACTAGAAGCCAGGTCCAGGAAAATAATCCTTAAGTCACAGTATATCGATTGTCTCTAAAAATAGGGGATGAAGTTAACATGGTGGACATTCTGATGAAACAGTACAGAACAATGCGGCCGTCCACTTCTGCATCAGCAAATCCCTCTCCAATGTTATGTCCAAACAATGAGAAAATAATGGAAACACTTCAGTCTGTCAGGACAAAGCCCATTGTCAGGAGATCTCCACAGCTCTCCATGTGCCAAGTTCCTCCACTCCTAAGCGGTCCACTCCAAGATCAAGGAGAACTTTTCCCCTACAAAGATTTTAAATCATCCTGAGGTTAAGGGTAGAGTAAGGGAAATGCACAATCTAGAATTTTAAGGTTACATGGAATCGTTTCCCCAGAAAGCTCAGCTGAAGTATCTGTTCACCCCTAACCTGGAACTGCCCTAATATTCTATCAAATTATTACTGTTTC
Organism: Todiramphus chloris collaris; assembly: GCA_025345505.1. Classification (NCBI taxonomy): domain Eukaryota; kingdom Metazoa; phylum Chordata; class Aves; order Coraciiformes; family Alcedinidae; genus Todiramphus; species Todiramphus chloris. The sequence continues at coordinate 10,471,875 of JANVCC010000038.1, forward strand.
TGGCAATTTTTATAGTAAGAAGCGCCTCCCAAGGCCACCTAATGAAGCAACTTGTACACTGGGTATCTGGCAGACGAGCCATGCCGAGATGCAGGCATGCTGGAGCAAGCTTCCCATGAAACACTGCAGAGCATTCACCAGGACTCAAGCACAGGTGCCTGCAGTTCCTCTCCTCTCTTTGAAACTCTGTTCAGATGACAGGACAAACTGCCCAAAAGAGTGGGAAATCCACTCCACGCAGGCCTGCTGGGCATCCTGAGCAATAAGCACACCCAACTGCTTGAAGCAGTGGGAGCTTGCCCCTAACTATGTCCTTAAATACTTAAATTAGGGCCAGAGATGGACATTCCAGTCACTAAGATATGGTAAAGTGATTACAGGCTTCTGACAACTGAAGCTGCATTAGCCATCCCAACAGCCACCCCAGCAGGGGCAACTGCTGGCTCCCAGCAGCTGAACTGAGGGTGTGTGTTGCCAGCACTACACATCACCTGGGCACCATCTTGCCAACTCACCACTGGGATCTGTGCACCAACCCCAGGCTGTTGTCCCCTGGCATAAATCTGAGGGCAGACGCTGAGCTGAGGGTCTACTTTAGAGCACAGGTATTTATAAACAACCCTGCCCCTCTGTAGCTACTTGAGCAGAGTCCTCTACAGGGAGCAAACCGCTCTTGCTGACAGCCAACCCAAGCACATCTGCTTCCTCAGGAACACCAGAGCCAACAGGGAGCATCAGAGGCTTCAAGTCTCTCTAGGCCCATGCACCTCAATGCTGCTCAAGAGCACAAAGACAGGGAACATTACAGCTCCTCTCATCACCAACACTGAACAACTGACAGAGGGCACACCTTCCTTCTCAATACAGACAGGTGCTGGTCAACATTAGCTTCAGAAAAACTGCTTGCCTGTACACAAGTTTAATTTCTTTTACTGTAATATATGTTTAAATATAGAACTATAGGTTTTGGAACAGGGAATGGACATGAGATTGAGAAGCACGGAAAACAAGTTCAAGAAGCAGAGCCATCTCTCCGCATCCAAGAAGCTGGTGGCACAAATAACAAGCCTGGCTAGAGTGATCTCCCATTTCAAGCACAGTTGGCTACCTGCTGGCTTCAGAAGAGCAGACTACTTGTTAATGATATAAAATACAGCAACCATTTAAGATGCAGCAAGGCAAGGCTACAGGGCTGGGGTTTATGATCATGAATGATGCCAAAAGCTACACAACTGTGTTAAAAACTGTGAAAAGGCTGTTAAATGGCAGGAGTAAGCCACATGCTGCTCCTGGAAGGCCTTTTCCCTCCAGCACCCCTCCATCATGCCGTTGGTGTGATGTGTTTGTAAAGGTGGGGAGAAGGGGATTTGCCTTGGGGTAAAGCCTCACAGGCTGGCCACAGAACATTAGGACAGTCTGATATGGTCTCACAGATCCCATGTTCCTAGCCTGACACTGAGCTTCCATCAGCAAGCAGACATCCAGGTCCTTCAACAGAAGTTAATCCCCTTCTACCTTCCTAATTTGTAGGGGTGAAAGAAGTCCAGTGGAGTCGAGCTGGAAAGCACAAACAGGGATGAGAACAACCAGTTTGCATACTGATCCTTGTATAATGACCCCCCCACCCTCACAGCTCACTCTTCCCCAAATAAAGACACATTGTTCAATGGCATGTTGAAAAGACGTGCTCGTCATTCTTAATAAACAACTAGAGTAAGAATACATAAGAGAAACAGGGTGGTATCTTTATATGATACACAAGTGTATGTTACAAGAATTCCATCAGGCACAGGAGCCTCAAGGTTTAAGGCCTCAACGTTAGGCCAAAAAAGAAGAGTGTGGTAAAGTTTGTACTTTTAACATCTAAAAATGTCACTTAAAGGTCTGAATAGAAATCGTTGGTTTGGGTTGGTTTGTTTGTTTTTTGTATAAATCACAATTGCAGTTCACTCTCTCCTCTTCCTTCCAAGATAACAGCAAATTAATGTCCAAGCACAAGAAAAGAAGATGCCTGCCTCTCCTCCACTGGCTGAGCAGGTCCATCCATCATTCTGTGCCCTCTAGGCTGCACGTGCTCCAAGGAGCCAGAGGCCCCAGCCATCCAGGCCAATCCTGTAGTTCATGTTTTCTACATCATAAAAAAAGAACAGAGTCAACCAGCAGCTTTCCACAGCTCCCAGCTCGCAGGGGATATGCAGCCTCCAATGGTTCCAACAGTTTGGTGTGTTGGGTAGGATACACAATGGGTAGGTTTTCCTTTAGATTCTTTTAAAGAGAAGAAGCCTAAAAGGGCTTCATAACTACACCAATAAAAAACCAAAAACTTAGGCATCTCCTTTAGTGTAAAAGTCTGTACAATTTATCTTTGCTTGTCCCTCCCCCGTCACCATGCCCCACCCCTTCTGAGCCAAGAAGGATGCCTTAGTGCATGGTGCTGGCATTAGCCACGGCAATAGCTTCCTGAATCTCTCGTATCACCAGGATCCGGGTGAGCATCTGCTCCATCTGCTCTCTGCTGATCGGCTGGATGGAATACCAGATAGGGCTGTTGGGGGCCACCACTGGCTCCGGTGTCAAGTAAAACGTGTCGTTCCGGCCTTTCACACTCTGGGGGCTGCATGAGGAAGATCAGAAATAACCAAGACTAACAGAATGTCCTGGAGGACCACCACTGTCCTCACCCCAGGCTTCACAATTCCCAACAGTGAACATCTGGCTGACGAGACACAAAGGCACAGAGTTACACCTAGGTGCAACAGGGGTCCCCAAGCTTTTAGGCCGTGCCACAGTTACAAAGCCATGGTGATGACTACAAGAACATCATGTTTTATTTCACCCTGATAACACACACATGGCTTTAGGGGTCTTTAGAGCAAAGCAAGGATGCGGTGTTTTCACATCCAGGCTAGCTGCAGACCCATCCATGCAGAGGAATGTTTACATTGTCAGAATCATCATAATTTAGATCTAAGTCCTTTGAGGCTCCCTCCAATCTTCACAAAAAGTCCTCATTTCTGTTAAAAGTCCTATTCAGCTGGCTTCTGATCTCATCTCAAGCAGCGGATGCTTCCAGACAACTTGCAAGTCATCTGGAACAGCGAGCTTGTGCCAATGCTGCAAACCTCTGGAGCGAGTATGAGATTAAGGGCAGCCAGGTCACAAATCAGGATTTGTCTCTCTAAATACCACAGAAGTTCAACTTATGTGCCATCAGAGTAAATCCCACCCTCTTGCATCAATGCCCCATCCCATTTAAGTAAATTTATGCAAATATAGAAACTGTGCCAGCAATAAAACACTGCCCTGAAAACTAGGCCAGCTACAAGATGCAGCTTAACAGTCACAGAAGACAAGCAGCTGTACACAGGAACAAGAGCTCTCACCATTTGAAGAGGTAGAAGTCATACAGCTTTATCGGACACCTCAGGGGGTTCTCTGGATTCTCAGTCTGCTCTGCATACATGTCATCTGTAACTACAAACCAGCCCCCCAGAAGTCTGTCAGACACTGTGTAAGTAGAGCAAACTGAGCTGTGCCACACAGCCTCAGCACCTTGTCACCACGCAAGAGCCACACACCCCTACCAGGGCAGAGCCGACAGGTTATAAATGCTCAAAGCACTGTATGGAGAGCCTGCTTTATCCCAAGGCTACTGAACAACACCTCCCATCTGTAACCTTCTCTCCATTTCTCCTCTACCTGCCCCCAGATGAGAGCAATATCACTACAGAGACTGCAATGCCTCAGCTAAATCCTGGGTCCACGCTTTAGAGGACAGACTGTGCTTACGTATGGATTCTCTATGGATTCACGTGACTCAAGATAAGAGAAGCCCTCCCAAAGATGTTTCTCCCTCTGTTCATAAGAGCTTAGACCCAATAGCCCCTTTGCCCATAAAACTCAGAAGTAACAGTTATCCTTAGCTCTTGGTGAGCCCCGTATGCCCCATCAGAAGGCACTACATTCGCCCAGGCAGAGTGTCCAGAAAGCTCACGCTGCTAGGCTGAAGGTAATGGGCAGAGTCTTGGGTTCTGATGGCCCTACCTGCAGACATCTCCAGGTTCATCAACTTCTTTCAAGCCCAGTAAGTAAATATTCCCAAAGAAAACTTCCAGACACTACCTTTCTGTCCTGTCTGGTGTATGCCATGAGCCTTCAGATAGCGGATACTCGTGCTTTTATCCTTGGGATTAGAAGGGTTCTTCTTGGTCTGCCTCAACACCTTGGAGAAGGCCAGCTTCATGTGCTGGTCTACTGTTTTCAACAGGAAGTACCTGAGCAGCAAAAAAAGAGAACACCAGATATTCAGGGGCAAGTAAAGGATACAGTCAGCAGCGAAGCATTTGTCTCTGCTCATCGTAAGCCATCAGAAGCACAGACCAACACAGAGTTAAAGACTGTTTCAGCAGCAAAGCATGCAACAGCCACACATTCATTTTCCCTTCTGCTGGCTCATATCCTTGCACTGCATCCTTGCCTGAGGGGGCTGCAAGAAGGTTCTCCATGCAACCATTCAAAATTCATGATTTCAACCTAATCCTGTTCAGCAGTTTCCTATCAACCCTGTCAAGGTGTTTGAAGTTCTTCTATTTCCCTAGAATCCCAAAGACCTAAGTACTTACTTTGTATTAAAAAACATCAGTGTAGTGAGCAAGGTGGAAGGGGAGTGAGCTCCTAGCTGCTTACACTCCCACAGCATCTCTTCTGTTACGTGACTGGAGAGGACATAACCTGCAATGATGAGAAGTCAGCATCATGCCAGGAGGCAATCACAGCAGGAACACAGGCAGCATTTTATAGTCCGTAAGTACTGGAGAACACACAAATCTTAAAGGGAGGAGGAGGAGGAGATCCTCACTGATGTCAAGATTCACTACTCTGCAAGTAACTTTTGAAATAGCAGGGACAGTTAGGAAACACTCTCACACACATACATCAACCTCTAGTTGCAGAGAGTATGCTTCTGCAATCCGCCTGCACATCCCAGCCCAGAGAGAAATAAATATGCACTTAAACAGCTTTTAATTAATGGCTTGACTCCAATGCAGATGCTCCTAATCCAATAATATATGAGAGCAGGCAGGCCAGTGTAACAAATCAGCTCTTTGGCCCTGTGCACAGCTTTAGTCAGCACACAGTGCCAAGTGATGTATTTGGGCACATGAGTAATCCTTTGATTCTCAGATTTTTTTTTTTTCCTTTGTGTAGAAGAGAAATACTATACTCCAAATACACAGATAAACAGAAAAACAGACAGCAGTATGAACTCCAGGGCTCGGGGAATGACAAAGCACAGATCAAACAGCCAGGGTGAAAACAAAAGGATTCCAAAACTCACAGTGCTACTTAGCCATCTAGCCTGTAACGTCAGCTACTTTCTGAACACTAGCAATGGCTTCTTCACTGACGTCTGATCAGATCAAAGGGAACGAGGTAATATGAAATGAGGTTTCTATGCTCTGAAAATGCAGTTTTTCATCTAGTTCTTGTATGTAACTCTGTCAAAATCTGTATCTTCTGGAACTGCTCCCCCCGTCCCTGTTGCCATCATATTCTAAACACAGGGCTGAGATGAGCTGCATTTGACTGCAGCACCTAAGGCTCTAATCACACATTTTTTTTCTTTGACACTCAGTTGGTCCTGCAGACCATATCCATCTGGCTACACGGCAACACAACAGCGCTGTATTATCTCCCAAAGGAACAATACATAGTAGAGGCAAAATACATTGGTACTTCAGATGAGGAAGCTTGATTCAGATCAAGGATCAGATGGCTTCCAAGTAAGCCAATCTCATGACTGTAAAGTCCCAACAATCTGCCTTTGGATAGGTGAAAACTATAGATACACAAATAATCTCAATGACAAGCAGGGCTTGAGCCCGACACATGGGGTAACTCCAGCACTCACTGCAGACGCAACGCGTTTCCCCTCGAGCAGCACAAGCTGTCCTAGGGACACTAAGTACTTTGAAAGGGTTTCTATTCAGACTACACTCATGTGTAGTTCAGTTTAAACATGTTAAACTCTGGAAAGCTTTAAAGTTCTTAAACAGAAGTTCTTACCAAGAGGGGAAACGCGGGGCTGTACGTCCTTGAGAACTTCATGCAGCCATTCAGTGAACCGAATATAGTAGAGGTCTGAGAAGATGTCATCTACTCGGCCGTTTTCAAAGAGATACTGCAAGAGATTCACAACACAGCCCAGTTCAGGGGCAGTGAGCACACTTCTCAGACCAGACCTTGCCCTGAGGGCCCACATACACAGGTAGGCAAGTATTTTACAGCACAGCACTGAAGGCTAACATGTTTTAGAGTGAGGGCCCCTGCACCAAGGCCAGTACCAGGTAGGTAATCTCAGTTACTATCATGGGAATGTTAAGACAAAGAAAAAAACATTTTGGAAAATAAAGGTGGTTGGATTTCACCTTTTATTTCAGGTGTGTTCACAGCAAATTATTTTATGTTACTGTCCTTCAGACACCACTTTTTCAGCTTAAGGAGAGAGATGCTCAATTCGATCAGAGTCTAGCTCTGTTCCTGCAGCTCTTCCAGAAAGCACACTACCACACCATCTCAGACTGCCCACACCACATGAAGCTAAGTTCTTGACTGCTAAAGCTGTAAACAGATCAGGTTTTGACCATGACAACTTCCTCAAACATCACCCAGCCCCCCCTCCCCCTTGCCAAAGAAAACCTAAAAGGATTTATTATTCTCACCATGATACTGAACTCAGTTATTAATAACTCTTCACAAACATAACTCAGTAGATGGAAGCATTGCTGTGCACTAATGGCATTTCACATGGGGCTTGGTGGGTTTGTTGCTGTTGTTTTGGGGTTTTTTTGTTTGGTTTTTTTAAAGCAAAGAGATTTTTTTCTTATTAAATTGTTGGGAAGCTTAATAGAAGCCACAGTCTTCATTTTTTGCAATACAGAATCCTCTCTAGACATGCTGATAACACGCACAGCTCTCCTGCTGTCCTCCCCCTACCTTCTGAATACAGAGGAAGATATAGTAGAGCACATCTGGGTCATAGGGTTCACCATCACCATTTCGAGCTTCTCGTGTCATTAAGCATAGACCATAATTCAGCTCAGCCACAGCTGAAGAGATGAGATCTTCCTGGAACCTCAGCAGCTGACGCCCTGGAAAAACAAAACAAAGCCATATTATATAAGCCATAAAGCCATATTATTTCACAATCTTTCGGGAATGATTTCTCAGATCTCCAGCTTTGCCATCCTATCTGGCAGGCCCAGTACTACATCATTTTCCCAGTACAATAAGGCAAGCTGAAATAAATCAAGATTTTAGGCTGTCAGATCTAATAACGGATAATCAGGCAAGAATCTGACAGGAAGAACCTCTGGCCTGCCAACTACATGACTATTGCCTCCTTTTACCAAGTCCACAACAAAGTGCTGCCCTGCAGCAACAGGAAAACAGCAACACTGTGACTGCTCCACCAGCTCTGCTGGCATTCACGGCCACTTTGGTCATCCATGCACCGGTCACACGGTGCTCTTCTCTGCTGCTGCCAGCCTAGGTGCTCGAGCTGGCTCAGTAGAGCCAATACCTCCCTTGGAACACATCCTGTGCAGTGGGAGCATGCAATCATTGGTGTTGCAGAGTTAAATCAAAGTTTAACTTTAAAAACAATCACTGATTAAACAAAGGTGTTATCCAGAGCAGTAAAACTTTTTAGTCACTCCTAATCCCACTTGAAAGAAAGGCCATGCCATGACACGTACTTCCAATAGGTGCTAGCCTATTTTGGGCTTCTTTTTCCAGCTCTGCATTCTTGGTCTGTGCCCAGCTTTTCCACACTTCAAGCCCTTCTTCTGGCTTCAGAGAGTTTGGAAGTAGAAGTTCAGGTGAAGTCTGTGGTTGTGGCTGTGGTTCAACTTCAGCAACCTGAACAGTCTGAGCCTAGGAAAGCAAACATTTCGGTTTATACATATACACTTCGGTATGCACAGTTTGACAAAAAACCCAAACCAAATCAACACACACACACCCCCCAAAAAACCCAACCCAAACCAAAAATAGTCCCCCAAAACATAACACCACAATACCTCTAGCCCAGGATACCAGCCTCTTGCACACTCCTCTCTAACAAGAGATTAACCCAAGCAATGCAACTTTTGATCTCAAACCTGAATTGCTGCTCACAAAAGAATATTTTTCTCTCCAGGACCGTTTTTAGTTTGAATGGAGGCATCCATAATCCCTTTAGCAAATCCACACAACAATCCAAGGCAGTCTGATGCATTTTGAACCCTGCAGAACATCACAGGGGACCTACCAGCCACAAGGCATTCTTGCTGCAATGCCATTAAGAAGCCAGCTGGTAACATTCAAAGGCAAGGATCTTCACAGTGCTGAAGTCCTCTCAACAACAGATGTCTGGTCTCCCCTCAAACACTGAAATAGCTCGCTACCAATTCTGAAGCCCTACTTGCTCCAGCACGTTTTTCTTGGCTGACTTGAGACTCTGAACCACCACAGAAGTTCATCATCTCACCACAAGAAGAGCAGCATAGAACCCCTCAGGGACACAGCCAGCCCCCAGCAGGGAAGAACAGCAAGGTGTCAGCAGCTTACTAACCACTGCTGCTGCGAGCTAGGTTCTGGGTACAATTGCATGTGGTACACTGCAGCATCCCCACCCACCAAGGGCAGGATCTCCTCAGTATTCAGCCCAGAACAGGCAGACAGAATAGATACACTCTGGTTTTACTGCCAGCAGCTGGTAAGGTTAATTCATTTGTAAGAGGTATAAAGTAATAACAGACAAGAACACCAGCACTGAAACATTCATGCGATGTTCTCAAACTACCAAGTACTGCTAGTGAAGACTCGCTACTACTCTGAAGAGCTATTGTGTGACTAATGCAGACCTCAGAGGTCTCCAGACCCTTTGGAAGGCTGCTTTGCAGCAGCACCTTAAGTCACCAAGAATTACTACCTCAAACTGAAACTTCTACAGGCAACTGATGGCACCTATCCAGAAAGAGCAGTGAGCCCTCCAGCTGCACTCACTCTGCACTGTTTTCAATCCCATGCCACAGAAAGTCTCATGGCTACCTCAACTAAGAAGATTAACTTGAAGCTTTGCAGCCCTTGGTCAAGTTCTCCTTGGCACCCTGACTGTTACGGAGACAACAATTCTTACATCACCCCAGCAAGGCTTTGGTAACTTCTGAAGTAACTTCTTTGATATTGCCAGGTGTCAATCACCAGTGAAAACTGCTCTGACAGTACTAGAGACCACGATGAAAAGGGCAGAGAGAATTTAGTAATATCTGCACCTTACTTATTGTGCCAAAGAAATAGCTGGAAAGACAAAGCCCGCAAAAGGCTCTAACTGAAGATTTCTGTCTGCTTTTGGTTTGTTTGTTTTTGGGTTTTTTTCCATTAGCTCTTAATAGCTCTTTGCTTATCAGCCCCTGCACCAGCAGCAGCATTCACCACAGCTGCAGGGGGAGACCATGACAGAAAGGGCTCAGCTTTTGTCAAGGCACGTGGCAACAAAGTTTAAGTTGTCAAACAAGCCTCTCCCTGGAAGAGAACAGGAGTCCAAGGGTGAACTGACAACAAGACAATGTAGGAGCTAGGACTGGGCCACTGCTCCCCTCTGGAGCACTGCCCTGTTACTTTCCTGAGAGCAAAAAAGCTTTCCAGGGCTAAAATGACCTTCAACAGCACAACCTAAGGGGCAGTCTTCTGTCTCGCCCTTGAAGACACCTTGTCCAGTGTGAAGGCAGGCACGTGGGCTGGAGTTCATTTGCTGAACTGCAGTCCCTTCTTAACCCACTTATATTTTTCACAAAGAAAGCAAAAATAGCTGGAACTTGCCTGGATCCTGCAGCATCACAGTGCCAGAGGACAGTGTGGGGCAAGCAGGCAAATTCCTTCTCAGTCTCACAGCTGTGAGAGGGACAACACCCAAAAGTTTGAAGTTCACCTATTACTTTATTGGAGGATGAACACACCCCTCCTGGACTTGCCTCTTTTTTTAGGGGCTTATGCAACACCCAGTACACCAGAGAACCAGGATCAGGAAACCGTCTGATACCCAGCAACTGCAGATCACTGTGCACAGGAATATACAACGCTAGTGATTACTTGTAAAGCTTCTATCAAAGAAATTATGGAGATACCTCAGAAAGGATCTCAAGAATGTGGCTCACGCTCTTAAAAGATCCTAGAATTAAGTCTAAAAATCCTGTTTAGCAGAAAGGCAAAAAGTTCTGTCAACTTAGTTTGAGCAGCTGAAAGAGATTAAGTGATCTCTGAAGTACCAATAGAGGGAAAAGGATACATTCAGAGAGTCTTCTGTAGCTCAGCAAAACAAAAAAGTCCCAAACAAAGAAAAGCCCATGCATTACAAGACCGATAAGCTGTAGCTTGAAGTACAGCACCTAAAAGCTACACAGAGATGCAAGTAACTCTCTTCAGTGAGGTCTTTGGTGGGCTGTAGCCCACACAATCATCTCAGAAACAATCAGACATGAGTACAGCAAGTAACCCTCTTTGTCTCAGCACTTACTGATGGAGAGGGCATATATGCCTTTATAAAGCCAAGAGTGTTATTTATAAACTGGAAGGAATTTCTAACATTTTTGCTAGCAGGCTTGGATATTTTTGCCCTCATTCTGTTCAGCAAAAACAGGCTCTGACAGATCAATCGCTTTTCACTTGCTGGCAGTAAAAGATAAATTACGTCCATTTGCACATACAGGAAAAGCCATTAACAGCCCTAGTTATTCTTAAAAACCTATTCAAAATAATCTATGGCTTAAAGTCAGCAACAGATTTGGCTGCCGTGTTTGCCAACCCCTATGAAGAGCTGCTTACTCGCCCCTGCTCCTTACTCTGCTCTTACACACCAGGCATTTACCAGAAGCAGGACACGGTGTTACAGACAGGTAATGTGATCCATGAAGTTTGCTCCCAACTAGTCAGATTTCAACACTACCCCAGCACTGGATCTGCTGTGGACTCCATGTGCTGCACAACACAGCCTAACTGATAACTAGGCAACTAATACATAGGTACACCTTACTGGGCTGCAATCATCCCTGCCTGTCCACTGCAACCCCTAGAACAGCTCAGGAGAAGACTGAAGACCTCAGAACAACTGCTATGAAGCAACTAACAATTGGCATGTATCTTTAATAGATACTTGAAGAGTAAATTAAGTGTACACTACAAAGATCATGACTACTTTCTTTTGGGAAGCTTTGCATCCTGTAATTTATGTACCAACATTAACACATGGCAGTCCCACACCCATCAGGTGTCGAATGCTCCGTGTCATACCCAGGCTACTGGGACACGCACAGCTCTGCTTCCTAGATACCGGCTGTCTGCTGACATCCTTCCACTCCACAGCATTTACAATTTGTTAATCACAGCCCAAAACCCAGAAGCAATTTTAACTTACCGAGCAAGTGACTTGTAGCTGCTGCTGCTGCCCCTGCTCTTGGGGTGTGGGCTGCTGCTGTTGCTGCTGCGGGTCCCATATGTGCACCGTCTGCGCCGTGTTCTGGTACGTCCCTGCCACAGCCTGCACTGCCACTGGAATGTGGATGTTGCCATTCATAAACTGCGCTGGAAAGAGCGAGTTAGCAAGAGTCTGCACCACTTCCTCGTGGGAGTTCTTCACTACTGAAGTACTTCCCACCATCTTATCCTTGTCGTCTTCCAGCTTCACGGTAGTCAGCGTCGTTGGCGAGCCACTGACGTGGACGGCATTGTAGGCCTCCTGAGGGATGGCGATGTGGGTTATGTTTTGCTGCTGAAGGTCACCACGTGGTTGAGCGGAGTAAACGGGGATGGTCCAAGTCTCTCCAGTGGGGCTAGTAATGGTCCCAGTGGCACTGTACAGGTGGGCACTGTCCACTGTTAACAAGTCTGGCCGTAAAGAGACGTAACTTTGCTGCTGGCCCTGAGGAATGGCCAGCACTGTGGCAACTGGCTGCCCTGAAATAGCATATGATACAGTAATAGGCATATCCACTTTACGTTTCTTCACTGGCTGAAGGACACTAGCAGTGCTGATCCGCCGCTCTCCCTCTCGTGGAGAGCCTTGTTGAGAAGGTGGAGGTGACATCGCCCCAACTGTTTGGATCTGAATCTGCTGGCCACCAGTAATGGCCTGTCCTGCCACAAGCTGGGCCTGGATCTGCTGGTGTTGTATGTGTTCCTCCTGGATCTCTGCAGCCTGGATCTGTTGGGCACTCTGCACATGTTGCACTTGGATTTGGGCTGCCTGCAGCTGAGATGGGCTGGGGCTCTGAAGAGACTGACTCTGTATTGTCTGAGATGCCTGCTGCTGTGCCTGGCCTTGGATCTGCACTTGGACCTGTATGGGTTGCTCCGAAGCCTGATGGACAGTGAGCTGTGGAGAGAGCTGCTGGGCGGAGACCTGCTGCAGTGACTGCTGGACCTGAACCTGAACCTGCAATGACACCGATTCAGCGGTTAGAGATCAGCAACCATCAGCAGTTGAACAGGGGGGCACCAACAGAGACGGTCAATCGCCCGAGATCTCTGCTCCAGGTCTTTTATGCTCAGTTTTATGATTCCATATATTAATCCACTAGTAAAGTTCTCAGGAAAAGGAAACTAAGTTACTCTGGAAGGGCCTGGTTGCTAACAGCGATAGGGTAGATAATGTGTTTGCTCAGTGCTGCACATGACCACACTCCTCAGCACAGACAGAATGCCACGTGAGCTGCATCTCCATCCTCAAAGCTTGTGGACTCAAGCTGACAGATTGCATTCTTGGAAGCCAAGAGTCAGAGCTATCTGCATTGCTAAAATGCTATTTCAGCATAGGCCTTGCAACAGCAAGACTTTAAGGTCACAAACATTACAATTCTGATGTTAAGTTTATCTTGCTACAAAACGCAGGAGCTTGCCTCCTTCCTGCTATGCTCTAAAGATTGTTCTGCTGCTTTCAATCCCAGTCCCCTAAATGGCTGCAGAATCACTTGCCAGTGGCAGGCAGTAAGAAATATGGATAAGCTGAAATCAGCACTTGGCTCTTTCCACATACAGCACAGAAATATTTTGAAACCATCCATTAATAGTAAGGCTACACAAGCAGGTGTCAACACAGAAAGCTGCAAGTTCAACCTGAACCTTTGTCACATGCTAACAGGCAACACTGCCACATTTGTTTTTTAAACTTCAGAAGTATTTCTTTGGCAGTGATAATCAAAACAAATTCTTTCTTTTCATTATTTACTTACTCCATTGAAATCCAATTATTGTCCAAATTACTAAGTTCTATTTTCTAGCTCATGCACTTACACAATGTTGAATATCATGGACAAAAATACATTGAGACTTTGTTCCTTTTATTTTTACTTTTTATTTGAGGGGGGGAAGTCACACCCTCTCATCAGTGCTCATTTGTCCAAGGTCTGTCACACTATCAGCAGCTCAGGAGCAGACTTAAAGCCAGGAGTCAGAAGTAGCCCCCCAACACAAAAATGAGGTCTCAGTAACTTCACATTCCAAGCCTTGAACCCAGCCCAGCTGGTACCTTCACTCCCACGGCACCAAGTGAGGTCTGCTCTCCTCATCCAGACATCACCACTTTATCCCTCATACTTGCACAGCCACTTTGTTGTATTTGCCTTGTCCTAGAAGTCATGTTCCCATGATCACCTGCTTCTCCAGGCTTCCTTAATACTGTATCTTAAGGGAGGGAGTTAATTCTTTTAAATCCAACAGAGTTAGAGCTTCATTAGTGGCACCCAAGAGGGACATACAAAGTTTGAAGGCAACAGATTTATTTAGTTGCAAAACTATGTCTTCCTACTTGTGTTCTCTCACCCTTTTCTACCTCACTTTGTGAAGTCATCACATTAACACTGCAGAGATACGACACTACCCAGCCTAACACCATAAGAACTACTATGCAGGTCTGCACTGCACGCAGGTGAAATCTCCCTTCCCAGCATCACCGCTAAGAAGTCTTAAAAAAATGTTAAGGATTCATCTGCAGCCAGTTAGGAATTGCCAAGTAAAAAAGCAGGGTAGCAAACTGCACTGCTTGCAGACCAGTTCTGGAAGTCACCTCCTGTTAAGAGCTAATTTCCAGGAAGAACAGGGCATTATTACATGCTCCTACTTGGAGTGATATACAGCGTTCAGTAATCCAGATGATACGGGCTTTCTATAATAATTTTCTGCAAGGTAAGAAGAAACACATGACCCTGTGTCAGCATGGCAGTTTACAAAGCTGCATCAATAAGTGGTTTGATCATGTAGTTAATTGAAAAAGATGAAGTCATCTTTGGGATACCTCTGCAGTTCTATTTAATACTTCAATCACAGATCAAATAGGCCCAAGCACAGACCCAGTTAAGAGTTCAGTTTAAGCCAGCTCCAATTAAACCTCTAAGGCAAGTATTCTCCAAAATATACAGCTTTGAAAGTCACTACTATAGTCCTTATTAATGCAAGTCCTTGTTCAAAGGATTACCTGCAAGGCAAAGGCCCAAGACCGCACATATACCAAGTAAAGGCTACATTTTTTTTTTTTGCTAGCAGTAAGAACTGAAAATCTGCTCCTGTCCCAAAACAATTTATGACATAAGTGCAATTGGAAAAGGAATGGAATAGGTTTCAGCAAGAAGCACTGTCAGCAAGAGGCATGGTCTAACACAGACAGCATTTTCTTCCTTTTCTTTTCTAGAATGGACTAGTTCAGTTGGAAGGGACAACAGTCAGGTAGTCCAACTGCATGACCAGAAGCTAAGCGTGTTGTTAAGGGCATTGTTCAAACGCCTCTTAAACACTGACAGGCTTGGGACATCAATGACCATTCTAGGAAGCCTGTTTCAGTGTGTGATCACCCTCTCAGTAAAGAAATGCTTCCTAATGTCCAGTCTAAACCTCCCCTGGCACAGGTCTGAACCATTAACCTTTTTAAAGCCTGAGCCTACTGTCTGTAAAAGTCATTGGCAGCTTCCATCACTTTCAGCAGGTGGTGACCCGAGGCCCTGTGATACTCCCCCAAGACCAAATCCTGACCCATAAAATTAGGCTGTTTTGCTACTGCTTTAGAGTTCACACAGCATTGTTCTTAACACCAAAGTATGGTCTTGGACTCGAACAAGCTGAAGCCAAGACTCTACAATCACCGGAAGTTCTCTATGCTGCAAATTGCAGACATGCTTCTGACTAAAGACTGCTCCTATTTAAAAGGATATTGGTGCTCTACCTGCTGTGCATTACGCACCCCTTGTGAATTACACATCCATTTTTAACAACTGGTTTTTGCAGTAGATCCCTTGCTATTTTCAAATAGGTTTTACCCAGGAGTGCTACAAGCAGTCATTTTAGATTTAGAGACTACAACCCAGTCTGCAACCAGAGCTTCTTACATTGACCTCATTGTCTAACTTGCTGAGGAAAAAAGGACAAAGAACTATGCTAACCATTATCAGTGGCTGACTTTAGAGTCTTTTGAAAAGAGGAATGCTTGAAATTTACAGGCGAAGATCAACAGGGAGGACTTTAATCTTCACCTTATGCTGAAGATTAAAGCAAGAACATGTTATGCTGGGAATTCCTGGGTTATACTGGTACAAGCAAGGAACATGTCAAATTACCAGTACTGAAAAACTGCCAGAAGTTTGGATTTAACAGCATGAAAAGAATCACCGCCCAGAAGGTTACCACCACAGAGAAATGCCTTTTTAACATGAAGTATCTAGAAGTTGGACCAAGTACTAACTGACCAGAGAATCAAAAGCATTCAAAGTCAGCACTGCATCATAACAGGAGGGGAGAACTAAATTTTTAAGCCTCCCTTAAAGTAAATCTCCTGCCACATTAAGCTCAAAAACATTCTGTCTAGAACTAAGCATGTGAAAGGAGAAAATGAGCATGAGGACAGCAGAAGCCTGGTTTCCAAAAGTTAGGGCTTTTTATCCCCCTCATGTCTGACAGATTAACTCTGACAAACTTTCAAGCAGGATTCATAACCTATTTGCCCTGTGTGGATTCTCTGCTCAACAAGGAACCAGACTGCAGGTCTGAGACAAGTTGAAAGAATTCCCAAGCAAAGAAAAATCCCACCGGATTACCTAGTATTTCCTAAAGCCTAACTCCAAACGAGCACAGGTACCACCTCTCACCTGCATGGATGTTCTGAGATCTGGCTTGCCCTAGAGCAGCTCTTGGATACCTCTTTTCACAAATACAGCTTGGTTTCTGAAGCTACATTTCCACTATCAAGTAGTAAGACACAACAAGAGTAGACCTTCAGAGCAAGACTGAAGATGACCTACTCATGTGTCTACATTATGAATTCCAGAAGGCTATTTCAAATTTAGGTCTAGTCTTGCCCACCAGCCAAGCTAGACAAACACCCAGACACAAGAAGATTGTATCTTAGAGACTAGTTTTATCTGCAAGGAATCCCAAATGGTATGCTTCAAGCCTATGAGAGCCAAGTGGGGGCAGGTGGCAAACTTGCTGTGGAAAGTATGCTCCAAATCCTTGCCTGGAAGTAATGCAGGTGCACCTCAAACTTCCACACCTGAGTAAGCCAAGAGAATTCAAACACCTGGACAAAAAGTTAGTGAGAGCAGGAGAAGAGCAATATCATAACTATTTTTTAGCCCAATTTAAGGAAAGGCAGCTTAAAATACACTTCCCTCAGGAACAGTCCTAAGCTGAAGCAACTCCAGCACTAAAAACTAACACTGTAATGAGGAGCTCCTTCAGCCGTTACGGCAGAAAGCATACACACAAGTACAAACCAGATCTGAAGTGCAGAGTAGGTGAAAAGACTGATCACTGAAGTAGCAGGAAATGTTGGAACTTGTAATTCAAGTACTTTACAGGAAGTGCTTTGCTATCTAAGCAAACAAGGCCTATGGGGGGAGTGTACAAGTCAGCTTTTCAGAACAACTGCCAGACAGATTCTCACTCCAGGTTTTTCTTCTGCTAATTCATCAACATCAGAGAGAATTCCACAGAACAAATTAAGCCTTGCATGTGTTTGAACAGTTACAATATCAAGATTATGTTGTCAAGCTGTACTCTGTGGCAGGCTTTAGGCCTAAGACAGTCCAAACATGTGAGCTGGGTAGGGAAAACCAAACAGCTTGGCTCTCAAAGAGGAGCCTTACTTCCATATACAAGAAGATGCTACCTTGGAAACACAACTCTTGACTAGAACCATTCCTTGCAGTGGCAGACTCAGCCCCAGCAAACACTGGTTAATACTGGCTGCTACATCAGTAACATACTGCAATGCTTTCCAAAGGTAAGCAAATAGGAGTCCCACCTCCTGGCTGGACTTCAGAAAAAAACTGAGATGGGGGGAAGCTGCATCCCTCAGGAGCAAGGGAAAGATGTATTCAGTGCACAGCCAGAGATAACATTTTATTCTGAGATACTTAAAGGCATCTCTCCCTGCCTTATGGGAGTATAGGGAGTATAGGGAGTATAGGGAGTATAGGGAGTATAGG
>JANVCC010000038.1:10489394-10515061 GCA_025345505.1 Todiramphus chloris collaris
TATAGGGAGTATAGGGAGTATAGGGAGTATAGGGAGTATAGGGAGTAGGACATTAAGTCACAGAACAGAGTGGGGGAAGACTGGAAAAGCTGAACAGTAAACACATAAGGAACTCTCAGCATTAGAAAGGCACAAGCCTTAAGCAAAAGACATGATAGGCAGGCTTTTAACCATTCCCTATACATTGCTGCAACCTTGCTCACCTATAGCACCCTCCCCTCAAGCCCAGGCCAAGAATCTCTTGCCACCCAGCCATCTAACTGTCTTAATGAAAACCTGGAACTGTGGATCTTCCCCACACGCACTGTGTGTATCCTAAGCAAAGATACCCTCTGTCCTTTGATATTGTTTCAGTTAAATATTCTTGCAGAAGAGGAAGAAGCACAAGAGGTTCACTGACCTTTGCAGAAATACCACATTCAGTAAACAAGTCAGTGCCAACACCTCTTCTCACTGGCCTTACCAGTGCAATGGTCTCAATGCACAAGACCAAGCAGCAGCAACACCACAAAGGCAGAGCTGATAAAACATTTTTTTGACTGGAGCAAAACACAGCCATTCCCAGACACCCCCGACGCAGCACAGTGTATGACAAGCTGATGTACTAAACTTTGTGTTAAGATCACTAATGGCACTGCTGTGACACTGGGCATGGAAGGAGTTCCAAGATGCCTGTACTATAGCACTGACTGGCATGTAACCCATGAGTTGCATCCACTCAGCCTTTACAGTAAACATCTCGCAACAGTCTGTTGAACCTTTTAGGCAAGAAAACCCTAAGGTGGCAGCTTCTTCAAACAGGAAATCTACTTTGCCAGGATAAATAAAAGCAGCAAACAGTCACACACTGCCTTCGGTGGGTCACAGTAAGTAAAAGCTCGGCTGAAACCCGAGTGCTGTTTATCTTTATGATCGTGAGGCTGTCAACAGCACTCGCAACCATGAGGTCATCTGACTGGTCATATTATTAGTCACCTTCAGCACCACTGTCACACTGCCAGACATAACCATAGTCATTCAAAGGGTCTTCCACTGATTTGCAATTGGATTAGCAAGAACTAAACAGATTATCAAGTCAAGTACTGGGATGACATAAATTTGATCAAAAGCTAAGAGGCTTCTGCGGACGGCCAAAATTCCTCATAATAGCACACAAGTGGTATTTCAGCAAAGCCAGCCAACTGGATCCAGTGCACTGCTCTAGTGGAACACACTCACCCCCAGAGCCTCCACAAAATTCAGCTTCGTTCAGATACTCTGCTCTGCTACAGTGACAGTCTTAAGACAGGTGAACACTAAGTCACAGGTTTAACATAAATCACACCTTGGTAAGAAATCCTGAAAGACAGAAACACACTCTTGCAAAGGGGTGAAGACCCTTCTCTCCACCCCATCCTTGCAAAAAAAACTTCCAAGGTAATTCTGAGCTAGATGCTCAAACACATGTGAATGCAGTTGATGGACAAAAGCTGCAGACAGATCTACTGCCAGCCGTGGTTCTGGGGGTTTGCAACACCCTGAAGCGTGCAGCAGAGCAGGCAACACAAACACTAACTCTGATCTGTACCGACAGATGTGAAAGCAGGCATTTTAAAGCACAGTCATACCAAAAACCAAGGGGGAGACTGTAGACTTTTTTTTCTTCTGACTTTCATCAGGTATTTTTCATGTTCAGGGTGCAGGCCATTCAGTTTAAAAAAAAATAAACAGAAGCAGGTCTCTGGCAGCAACTCTATGGTTATTTTCAAGAAGGTCAGGAGACTATTTTTCTCTGGAGCATATGATATATGACCTCCCTCCCTATCTCTGTTACTAGAAGACTTGTAAGGATCAAGCCTAAATGTTGAGTAGTTCTAAAAGGAGGGAGCAGCAGAGGAAAATAAAAAGCGAGATTCCTTATGACTTTTACAAATGGTTTGGGGGCCTTTCACATCTTCAATGGTGGGTCATCCAAAAAAGTCAACCCTCCTAGTTCTTCTACTGAAACTCACAAAAAACCTGCTAGATGCCAAAACCAAAAGCACCCTCGATCGGTTTTAATAAGACTTGTGCAGACACCCAAGTCATCTCTGAGACTAGAGGCTTTTATTCTTCAAAAGCCTCGTGACACAAGTTACTGCAGGGCAACAGGTTACAGAAGCCCCAGTGAAGCATTCATTTACTCAATAGGGAGAGTAATTGGAGATGACTTACCCGGTGAAAGAGGGAAGTTGGTCTTTGCTGTAGGACAAAAGCATGCAAGCAAGCACAAGTCTACTGCACTGCAGCAAGTTCACACCACCTTATCTCCAGCCATTCCTGTCTCCATACCCTCTTTTGTTGCAAAAGAAGACAGCTCACAACTTTACATTCATGCTACAGAAGGCAGAAAGATTCCTATCTGAAGTGTATCAGAATTACAGCTAGAGACAGAGTTCAGCTGTTTAGAGACACAGGCTAAGGACAGTAAATGTCCTGCCACCTATAAACTCTTGGAATTATGAAACGTGTCTGAGAAATAAAGCAGTTATCCTAAGTTTTATGTTTGGGTTTCCCTCTGCTGCTAGATTTGCTCAATTAATACTTTAAAAAAAACCTGCAACACCTGTTAAAAAAAAAAAATGGAGAAGACTCATTGCACTGTGCCAAGGGGTAATCTACCTTGACATGCATGCACATTTTAGAGTTCCTTTCCTGAAAAGTACCTTCCCCTGGTTCATATCCTAAGTTCACCCTCCTGCATTTCCCCCTCACTTAAAAGGCAGTTCAAGAACTACAACTTTTTTAATGAATTTGCTTGAACATTCTAAGAGTACTGATTTCATTAGAAACAACTTGAAGGCAAGTTAGATCCCAGGGCCACCCTGAACAATCAGATAAAGACCAGCAGAGGGGAGTGGTATTTATAGCAGCTTCACAAGGAGAGTGAGGCTTCAGGGAGCTACCAGAACTGTAAACCATTTCTCCAAGAGGTTACGCCGCTACACTGCTGTGTATCCTATACCTCCTACTACAGGGCTCCATGCAGCACAGTCAAAAGAGAAATTTACTACCAGATTCCTTAAATTAAAGGGAATTATTGCTCTTGTGTATAAAGTTAAGTGGTCTTGCTTCTCAAGTGCTTGCCTGTGGTTTCAGGTTAGACAGTAGCTGGCTCTGAACACTAGTCCACGAGCTAGTAAGTCATAAACACATTTAAAGATGATTTAAGATGCTTACCTGGACTTGCTGGGGTTGCTGAACCTGTATCTGTTGCTCTGGCTGAGTTTGCTGCTGGACACTGGTGGTCACAGGACAAGCAAGTTCGAGCAAAGACCCAGCCACCTCTGTGCTGTCCGTGTAAATGCAGTTGCCACCCTGCTGATAGACCATTGTGGTGGTGGCCGTCTGCTGAAACTCTTGCAGAGCTTCCGGCCCCTTGGAAGCAAGGGAGTCCAGAAACTCCTTCATCCTGTGCTGGGGGATTGATCGTGCCTTCACACGTATGTATTCTTCAAAGGAAATGGTGTTCTCCAGAGAATTATTCATATTGCCAGGTCCTTAGGGTTCCTTAAGGAAAGAGAAAGTGAAAGTCTTAACTACAGCACTCCTTCGACGCAAAGATATTCCTAACTCCAGTACCTAATTTCTCACACCGAGTACTGTATGAAAACTAGGAAACATGGACAGGCAGATGCCCAGCCAGGTGCTTTAGTTTTACAAGGCATCTTGCGCTACTGCACACTTCTCAGATTAACCCCTAGCAGCCCAGGGAAGTCTGAACAATAACCAGGGGTAACTATGGCACTACTGAAAGAGCTCATTGCCACATAAAATCTTCTAATGTTGTACTTCACCCAGACCAGACGAGTCCCACAGCAGATGAAATCAAGTCATACGTTTCATTTGTTTGCAGCATGCAGTATTAGTGAGAGAAGCTTAGAAATCAATATGTGTGGCCCTGCTTTGCAGCCACAAAGGTGGAAGAACAGAGCAGTACATTCTGTCAGGCCATGCAGTTCTATTCTAGGCAGCCAATGGGAAGCGCAACAGATGCAGCATCCAGCCCATCGCTACTGGGACTAAGACAGCCTTATCAATTTGAAGAGAGCAAGCAAAAGGAGAGTGCTAGAATCAAGAGATTCCTCTATCAGGGAACTGCACACATGGAGAAGCAGAGCTCTGGAAATGAGAGAGGCAACAGCAGCATCAGTTCATGATGTCCTTTTAATATAGGAAAAGGTTAACATGAAACATGCCATGTTTCAAGACAAAAGAGAGACAGAAAAAAGAAAACAAATGTTCATGGAGGAAGTGAGAGCAGGAGAAAAAAAACCACAACAAAACAAAGAAACAACAAAAAGATGACTACACCTGAAAACATTAGAAAGCTCTAGGGTATACTCTGACAGCATTCTTCTCTCATTGACTTATCTTGTTTAAAACCACAAATTGTTTCTGCAGCGAGTATACTGGTTGTTTCTAAGGCACTAATTAGTCCTGATAAAGGATAGAGTTGAGCTATAACACTACCAGATACCGAGATGGTTGTGAGAAGAGGTAAAACAGCACAAGATTAGGACTAGAAGAGGTGATTCAGTACTACTAGATCAAGCTGCAGAAAGGAGGAAAAAGGAACAAACATCACTACACGTACAGTATGACTGCAGTACGAGAGAGAACAGTACAAGAGCAGAATCTTTTCTACCATTTACCATGACTTAACAAAGGGGAACCAAGACAGAAATACATAGCTGAAGATAAGACTGCAACAGCCTGTGTGAAACCAGCAGCTAATTCTAGGCTCTCAGCAGTGCCCAAGCGTATTCCTCAAGGCCAGTTCCAATTCAAACCTAAACCAGTGGGAGCTAGAGTAAACTCTACCCACTCTTCACCGTTACGTGACAGCAGGCTAAACACACAGAAATCTCTGTTTACAAGGAGGAAGTTCATGGCTAGTGCACTGGACCAGGCTCACAGGAGAGAGAGAATATCAAAGGTAAGAGGAACAGGCATGAGGCAACTTGTGCTCTATCTATAGGTTCTGGAGTCATTAAGCAACATCTGTTGCTGTACGAGATTAGTACAGAAAATATTCTTAAAACATGCAACCCCCCCCACACACATAATGTTAGGGGTTGGAAGGGACCTCCGAAGATCACCGAGTCCAACACCGCTGCCAGAGCAGGGCAGAACTAGAGCAGATCGCTCAGAAATGCATCCAGACAGGCCTTGAAAGTCTCCACAGGAGGAGACTCCACAGCCTCTCTGGGAGTCTGTTCCAGCGCTCTGTAACCCTTACAGTAAAGAAGTTCTTTCTCATCTTGAGGTGGAACTTTCTGTGCGTGAACGCTTGTTTAGTAAAAAGCAGTAGCTCAGAGCGTTCACTTTGTAAATCCAACAGCTCTATAAAAGTCAGGATACAGAAGCTCCTGTAGAACACACAGCAGGACAGAAAAAGAGTTCTGCCTTTTGGAGACTCTGATCCAACATGTTTTCAAGACAGCTTTTCCTGTGATAGAGCCAGTAACACTTTTCAGGTAGTTGCTAGGTGAGGCTTCCTCCAGGAGCCACCCAGGAGTACTCCACACCTCTACAGGACACATTCTTAACCCTTTCCCAGGTGACCATATGTCCAGGGTGAAACCAAGAGAGAACATCCTGTACGTATGCCACTGAGGGTATGTTAACATCAGGCACAGGCAAAACGCACCTTGCACCGAGTTGTAAAGATGCTCCATTACGTACTCTGAAGCTAGAAAACAGATCGAGCGATTACCTCGTCCTGATTTCCTACCTGGGACTTGCAGATATTTGACTTCGGTACCACAGTGAGGCTTTCAGAAGAGCACAATCATTTTGCACATCCATTCTGAGGTGCACTCAGAGACACAGCTTTCAGAGGGAAGACTCTTAAGGAATAAGTCTCAAGGACAGCACGCTGGGAAGCCAGACACGAACACTACAGGTGCTCTGTGAGAGTATATGCTCTCTGACAACTAGCTGATGCCAAAGGGAATGGGCTCACCTCGCAGCAAAGGTCCTGCCTTCTTCCTTGCTCCTTCATTGGTACTTATGTTGTAACAACTCGTGGAACAGCTATTCACTTTCTGTCGATCTTGTCAAGGGAGAGAGCGAGGACGTCTGCTGGTCCCCTGTTTTCCATAGCAGCTATCCAGCAGCTATCTTTTAGCCCTCACTTCTACTTTTGGAATCCCAGCCCTTGTGTCAAGGGCTGCTCACAGGTACATCATGCTTCTGTGCAGCAGAGACCAGAAGGCACCAGAAACCCAGATACATAAGCAGCAGCCCAAAGATCAAGAAGAGGTCCACCACCAAACCACCACCTACCTCTTCCAACCACCAGGACACAGAATGAACACAGCATTAATTTCTTAGATACAAACCCTCGACCCTGCTCAGGTACTCCATCTTAATTAGTTCTTTTCAATGTCAAAATCAAAACCCTACTAGGCCAGTCTTCCTCTGGCACAAACTGTCAGAAGGAATCTCTCTTTTCCTCTCTTCTAGCATGAAAAAAATAATCTTCCTTTATAATTGCTTGAAGTTACTACACCGAGAGCCACTAACACCTAAAACAAATGAGCCACCACAGCACTGAAAGTCCCAAGCATGGATCTGAACCCCACTGTGCCACATGGTATTGGTTCCTGCCCCAGAACAGCAGCAGCATCTTCCGTTCGTTTTCTCTCCAGCTTTCTGGTAATCAGGAAGGAGCTAAAGACACCACAGGTAATGGTGTGGGCAGGACTGAGTTTCTCTCAGAGTTGTTCTTGTCAGCTTGAAGGCTGCTTGGGGTTATTTAACAAAGCACTGAGCCACTCAAAACTGCACTTCAGAAAACCCTATGCAGTGGCAGAGATACCAAGTCTAAATGCAGATTCAGGAAAATAGCACTGTACTCCCAGAAATTTTATTTAATATAACTAAACTCACCTGCATTTATGACAGAAAGCCTCTTTAAGGCTCAAGTGCGCATTCAACGGGCTTTTGTAGGGCAACATACACAGCTTGCTGCTGCAGTCACCACTTTTACTGTTAGTTATTTAAAACGTACTAATGTATGTGTTCCATTTATCCTGTAGACACTCATCAGAAACAGCAAACACACATCCTCTCTAGATCTCAGCAGCATCTTTTTAATACTGCATTTTCAAAAAAAAACCCAAAAAACAAAACAGCATCCAGGCAATAAGCTTTCTCTGATAAAGGGAGATAGTTCCTCCCTGTTCAGCATAACTGCATTTTTTTTCCCAGGAAATAAGCTCAAGAAACTCTTTGAAGATCATAAGCACATACGGTTAGTTCATAAAACTTAGACTGAGGTTACTGGAAACACACACACAACTTGCAGCATGTGGACAATCTGGACTCACCAGTCACCATGTTGCATGTATTTCTGCTGCTCTTGTCCTGAGCTCTTAGACTTGTAACGTTCTGGAGAAGACAGAACAAAGAAGCCCTTTCCATCCCCAGTTCCTCTTTCTTTATTAAAGCCATTTTATTTTCAATATGTATTTCATTAAGAAGAAAAACATAAAAACCCAGGGAAGACAGATATGATCATCCACGCAGCGAGCGGCTCCTACTGCGGAATTGCAAGGTGCCCAATTTGTAACCATTGTGTCCCTCAGCCTGACAAGTGTTCCTAGGAACGAGTGCATGAGCACCTGTGTCACGGCGCTCGCACCGAGCGGCGACAGGCGCAGCACGGCCGCTGACACCGGCGTTATTAGCAGACAGAACTTAGAACAAGGCAGCAGCAGCAGTGACCGTATCCAGAGGTGCCCCCTGCTCACCCCGCAGGTGCTTCGGACCCGGTGCTGCCCCGAAGGCCGGGACAGATGGGACCGACACAAACCGCCCTGCCACCCGGCCCAGCAGAGCCGAAGCTCCATATTTAGCGCCTGAGATCATCGGCCGCGGCTCAGCCTCCCCGCTGCTCGACCGGGAGGACGCAAAGCCCGCGGGGCCTCCTCCTGCGGGGAGCTCGGGGGTGCCCGGGCCGCTCCCTGCCGCCTTTGTTCCCCGGCGGGGCGGCCGGGCCCCGGCCCGCGGGAGGTGCCTCGCCTCGTCCGTCCCCCGTCCCCCTCCCCCCCCCCCCCGTCCGCCGCAGGAGCCATATTGGGGGCTTCTCCGGGACGGCGGCCGCCGAGGGCCGCACCGCGTAGAGGCGGAGACCGCGCCTTCCGGCGCGCGCTGCTGCCGCCCGTGCCCGCGCGGGGAAGAGGCCGCCCCGCGGGAGGGAGGCGGGGCGGGAACGCGCCCGGTGCAAGGGGACGCGCCCTGCGCGTGCACGGCCAAACTGCGCGCGTCCCCGCGGGCAAGGCCGTCCCCTCCCCCTTCCCCACCGGGCCCGCGCCGCCCCCGGAACCACCGCCGCCGCCGCCACCGCCGCCTCCCCCCTCCCCCCGCGCCCGACGGGAGGCCCCGCCCGGCCCCGCCACAGCCGCGCACCAACCCCCCTCGCCCCCCGGCCAGGCGGCCCCTCTGCGCCGTGGCGTGGCCCGGCCCGACCCCGCCTCACCCCGGCCCCGCTGCCGCCGTCGCCTCGCGCCGCCGCCGCCGCCTCCTCGGCCCCGAGTCTTTTCCCCTCACAGCTCCCTGGGCGCCATCTTACATTCAACCCCCCGCAGCCAATCAGCGCATGGCTCCAGCCTCGCGAGAGCTCGCCCCCCAAGCGCCGCGAGAGCTCGACGCCCGGCCCCGCCCCGCACCTTAAAGGGGCTGCGCCTCGGGCGGGGAGAGGTCTGGGGGCGGCCGCCGGGGGGCGCCCTCCGCGGGGCTCAGCCCTCCGCGGGGTTCCGCTCTCCGCGGGGCTCCGCGCGCGGACCCGGGAAGCGGGGGGTGGCGGGGGCGATGGCACCGAGGGGGCGGGCGGAGGGTGGGCTCGGTCGCTGCCGTGGGGCTTAGGCCGCCGACAGTTCGCGGGGCCCTGGGGCGTCTCCGCCGAGGGCGCCCCCCCCCCCGCAGCCTCCCCGCTGCTCCGCGCCGGGCGGGGGCGGCCCGACCGCGACCCTCACGCAGCAGCCGGGGCGACAGCCTCGCGCCGCCCCGCGGGTGGGCAAGTCCCCGATGCAGGGGCTCCCGCCGCTGAGGCCTCCGCGGCCGATACCGGCGGGGGCTGCGCCCCGCCCCTGGGGCCAAGGGTCACCGGTGGGGAAGAAAAGTCCCCCCTCACAGCGGGGCCGGGCCGGGGCTGCTTTAACGTGCCCATGTGCTCAGCCCGGCCTCCCCGACCCCGCTGCAGCTTAAGGTAGCCCGTGGGGCTACGCAGAGCCTCGCCCCACCCCCGGCAGGGCTGGGACCCCGGCCAGTGGGCTCAAGGCACGGGGGCCACGCCAGGCCCGTCGGGGCAGCCCCCGACCTCCAGCGCGGGGCCGGGCAGCAGCCACCCGACTCGAGTCCACCTTAAGGGGGGCCGGCGCTCCGGCGGTGTTTGTACACAGCGTGCACACCCGGCCCTGCCTGCACCCTGCCTGCACCCTGCCTGCACCGGCCGCGGCACACAGCCGGCCTGGGGACCCCACTTTGTCCCACCCTAAGCCCCCTCAGCACAGCCTGGCAGTCCCGGGCAGGGGAACCTGCAGCTGCCCATGGGGGCATCCGTCCTGCATGCGTGGGCAGGATAAGACCCCAAGCGCCCGGGAAAAAGAGACCCCACTCCCTCAAGGCTGGAGGGGTGGGGGGGCCTGGGAGACAGTGACAGGGCCAGGACAGGGCTGGGATGCTCTGTTTATTGAGGCGATGCTGTGGGGCACCCTGGGGTGCTGCGCCAAGGCACAGGGGGGTGTGCAGGACCCCCGGGGAAGCAGCACCACAGCAGGGCAGCAGCAGTGGGTTCTTCAGGCCTTGCCAGGGTCTTCCTTCAGTGTCACCGTCCGGTTGAACACCATCTGGGGAGAGGCAGAGGGTCAGCATTGAACCCCATGGTCCCACAGCAGGCAGAGGGAGTCCCATGAACCCCTCCCCCAAGCTCACCTTCCCCTCCTCACTGTCAGGATCTGTGGAGAAGTAGCCCAGCCGCTCAAACTGGAACTTGTCGAAGGGCCGGGCAGAGAGGACGGAGCTGTCGACCAAGGCGTTCCGGACCACACGCAGGGAGTCCTGTCAGGGGGAGGCAGCTCAACCAGTACCCTCAGCCTCTCTGCCCCCTCTCTCACAGGCCCATTTCCCTCAGCCCCTCTCCCTGCCGGGACACGGGAGGGCCCAACCCAGGGGTCACGTGTAAGTGGGTGCCTCCAGCATGGGTTCAGGAGGTCCCTCTGGGCCTGTAACCCCAGCTCCAGCCACTACTTACAGGGTTGACGTCACTCAGAAAGCCACCAGGCACCTCTGACGGGTCCTCGGGATTTTTGTGCAAAAACCTGCCGTGAGACAGAGTCTCATCCTAAAGCTGCTGGGCAAGGGGACATGGTGCCCCATGGTAGCTATGGGGCAGCAGCTCACAAGACCCCATGACAGCATCTTCCCCACCAAGGAGCTGGGCAGACCCCAGCAGAGCCTGCTGGTGCATGGCCACGCTGCCACTCCAGCACCACTGAACTCACACCCGCGCCTCTGCAGGGTACTTACAGCCGCTCGTAGAGCCGCACTTCACACACCAGCGGCTCCGACACCCAGTGGATGAAGGCTTTGGGCTTCTCTGCCACATCTGACTTAGTGCAGGTCACCTCCAGCTCAATCACACGCCCACTGGCATCCTGGGCAAGAGGCAGCCAAGCAGCAGTCTGGCAGCGTTCCCAACCTGGGAAGTCTGGGAGCCCTACAGCTCAACCACCACCCCCCCAGATCAAGGCCACCTTGCTCCTCGACACACAATGCACAGGTCTGGCAGGGAGCTGCCCGCAGCGCCCAGCCTGAAATTACCATCGCTGCCTTTTCCTGGTGGGGCAGGGCCATGTCTTGACATCCCATGGCCCAACCTCAGGTCACCAGTGCGCAGAGACACCCACCTTGATGATGTTCTGGACAGCGATGACATAGCCAGCGTGGCGCAGCCCCACTGGCTGCCCAGGGGCCAGGCGCTTGTAGCCCTTGTCCGCCTCCTGCAAGAGAGTTCACAGCTTCGTAAGGGATCCCAGCACAAGCAGCAGACCCCCGCTCCAGCATGTCTCTCTATCCCCACAACTGCCTTCGCCCACCCCTCCTGCCATCCCAGGGACTGGCACACTCAGGGCTGTTTGAACTCCCCTGTTGCTGCAGGGCATTCCCCAGTACCCAGGCCAGGTGCAAGCACCAGCAGGTGCACAAGTCCTAGCCAGGCTGAGGGCAGAGGACATTTCCCTGCTGCCTGTCAGAGCTGATGGCAAGTTGGGGACCAGCACTGACCCCAGCACTGCCAGGTTCCCACTGCCTGAGCTACAGCTCCCAGGAGTGAGGGCAGTTGTGGCCTGGTGAGCCCAGCTCACCTCCCTGAAGTCGGTCTCCTCAATGTAAACGGTGGGCTGGAAGGGCACTTTGTGAAAACCCCGGCTCTCATCGGCTGGAAAGTTGGGCACAAGGACCTCAAGCGCCTGGGGAGAAAGAGGAGGTTAACACTGACCTTGGGGATCCCCACTCCCACCCCAGCCCGTGGCAGTCTCACCTTTGGGGAAGGGAAGTTGGTGATGGTGACCTTGAGGGGCTCCAGGACAGCCATGGCACGGGGGGCCTGCTCATTCAGCACCTCCCGTGCACAGGCCTCCAGGAGATGCGGCTCCATTGTTGCCTGGGCCACTGTCACACCGACCTGCAGGACAGCCTGTTGTCAACACTGTGGCCAGGGGAATTCATCCTCCTGCCTTGTCCCATCCTCTCCCTGGCACCTACCCGGGCACAGAAGTTGTTGATGGCCTCGGGGGGAAAGCCTCGCCGGCGCAGCGCTGTCAGAGTGAAGAGCCGCGGGTCATCCCAGTCCCTGAGAAAACACCAGTGTGACGGCCAGGTGTGCCCTGGGCGAGACCCACCCTGGCTGCTGGCCCTGCTCCTACCTCACAGCACCCGTCTCCACCAGCCGGATGATCTTCCTCTTGGAGACGACGGTGTAGAGCAGGTTCAGGCGCCCGTACTCCCACTGCACAGGGCAGTAGACATCCAGCGCATTGCACAGCCAGAAGTAGGAGGAGCGCCTGCAAGGGAGGCACAGGCAGAGCCTGTCTCATCTTCATGCCCGCCCACGCCCCCATGAACACACTGTTCCCCAGCACTTCAGCAGCTGCCGGGACACAGCCGGCAGCTCCCTGCCAGGTCTGGCTCAGCCCTGGGCCATGCTGTGCCATGCACAGTGCTCACCTGGCCTGGAACTCCTTGGTGCAGAGGGAGTGCGTGATGTGCTCGATGGAGTCGCAGAGGCAGTGTGTGTAGTCATAGGTGGGGTAGATGCACCTGCAAAGCAGCCGCAGTCAGCCTGGGACTGCTCCCCTCCTGACACCTCCCTGCCCCCAGGACAGGCAGACCCATCCCCACCATGAGTGACAGGACACCACAGGCCCTCCTTACCACTTGTCCCCAGTGCGGTGGTGTGGAGTGAACTTGACGCGGTAAGCGACAGGGTCCATCTTCCCATCCTCCATCACCAGCTTCATCCGCAGCGTGGCCTCCCCCTCCCCAAACTTGCCCTTTCGCATGTCCTGTGGAGCCGTGGGAAGCTGTCAGCTGAGCCACAGAGCCCAACTCCGCAGGCACGCAGCACCTGCCCCCAGCCAGGAGTACCTCGAAGAGCAGGAGAGACTCCTCTGTGGGCCGGTCCCGCCAGGGTGAGGGTGGTGGGTTGTGGCCCTTGATCTCCTCGACCTTCTGATGGCAGACATACGCCTGTCCCCTACAGAGGGGAAACACAACCACCAGACGTGAGCGTTCCGTTCCCCAGGTGAGGGGGACTCCTGGCCCTGGCACAGGATATCCACACCCCCAGCACATCCATACCAGCCCAGCATGCTCACCTGCGGATGAGCTCCAGGGCCCAGGTGTAGAGCTGGTCGAAGTAATCTGACGCGTGGGTCACCGCATAGGGCTCATAGCCTGTGGAGTTGGGGAAACAGAGCAGGTTGGAGACACCCCCAGGGCCTGGCAGCAGGACCTGCATGCAGGGATGTCCCCAGCAGCGCCTGGCCTCATCCTGCCCTCCCCAGCCTGAGCTGTACCCAGCCACTCCACCATCTCCCGTATGGCTGTGAAGTACTTCTCCTCCTCCTTCTCAGGGTTGGTGTCATCATAGCGCAGGAAGCAAATGCCACCGTTGGCCTGGGGATGGCAGGACAGTGAGCAGACAGCAGACAAGCAGTAGAGGGAGGCAGGGGCTGTGGGGAGCTGTCAGCAGGGCTTGGTGCTTCTTACCTTAGCATAGCCAAAGTTGAAGTTGATGGCTTTGGCATGACCAATGTGCAGGATGCCATTGGGCTCAGGAGGGAACCGTGTCCGTACCTACAGTGGGGAAAGGGGACACCTCTGTCTTTCAGTAGGAGACTCTTCCCCTCCCTGACAGCAGAGACACTCATAAGAGCTCTGGATGATCCCACAGGGCCCACCATGCCACCCAGGTGCTGCCTCTGGACGTGCCCCCAGTGAGCTGTGTCTGTTCTGGAGCCAGGCACAGCAGCTGGGCTAGTGGACGTGGCCTCACCTGCCCACCCGTGATTGTCAGATGCTGCTTCAGCAGAGCCATGGTGTTGGGTGTCACCACATAGCCTTCTGTCTTGTAATTCTCTCCTGCAGAAAAAAGGTGCTCAGGGCTGCAGCAAAACCCAAACTGAGCCAAGCCCAGCAGCCGGTGGGGAAGGACATGAGCTGGGCCAGTCCCCTGCAGCAGAGAGTTGCCAGTGGCTCCTTGCACCCACCTGGCTTGTGGAACTTGAGGGCTTCTCCCCGCAGCTGCTCCAGCAACGACCGTGTCTCTGTGCCCACCTCGCCTGTGGGGAGAGGTAGAGCTGAGCAGTGGCCTGACCACAGCTCCCAGGGCCCAGTTTGGCAGCAGGTCACGGCCAGGAATCAAGGGGCTGGGGAAGGTGCCCACAGGAGGACAATCTCTTACCGTTCTCCACCACAGCTGCCTTCTGCTTCTCTGACGGGGCCTGCCGAGCCTTTGCAGCCTGCAGGGACCAGCACAGCATCCTAAGTGCCCAGGCCTGGCACACACCTTCCCCTCCTGACAGCCTGCTGGCCCCAGTGCTCCCTCAGACCCATGCCCATGGAGAAGGCTGGGCCTAGAGCAGCTATTTGGGATCCTGCCTGGACACCCAGCAGGGAAACGCCATCCCAGTTGCCAGCCTCCTCCTCCTCACCTTTGGTTTCTTTTCCAGGTCAGCTTCTGTCTTTGGCCCCAGCAAGTGCAGCACCTGGAAAAGAGAGAAACAGACAGGAGTAGAAAAGGATCCTGGTGCCCCCACGGCCAGAAGGTGGCCTTGCCCCTCCACCCAGCTGGCACGTACCCAGGGCAGGCTGTCCTCAGTGCCAGGCCCTCCCATGGGACAGGCCAGCAGGTCTCACACCGATCACAGCACCAGAAGGAGACATCACCCCAAGCAGTGCTCAACCCACTGCCCTCGCACCCACCTGCAGGTCCACCTCGTTCTTGATGGTCTTCCCGTCTGCCCACTGCAGTCGGCTCCGCGCCTCCCCTGCAGACAGGGCACCCCGTGGGCAAGGAGCACAGCCCAGCCCGGGGAGGCTTCAGCCAGGGCCACTGACACAGTGGCTGTGACCAGAGCCCTGGCACAGGGCACCCCAGGAAGGTGCCACCCACAGCCCTGCCCAGCTGGGGGACATGCCAGGATGTCTCCCCTGCCTTGGGTGAGCTGCAGCACAGCAACGCAGCAGCTGAGGCCAGGGCAGCCCAAGGCAAAGGGCTGTTTCTTGGGATCCTGGGGAGAAGGAAAGCCAGGCAGGCACTGCCCCGGTGCCCCACACTCACCCATCAGCAGCCCCATGTTGAAGTGGTAGCGCTCTGCCAGCAGCTCTGCTCGGTGCTTGCTGATCACAGCCTCCACCTGGGGAACAGGACAGGGACATGGGGGTGAGCGAGGCAGGTGGGGAGCGTGACGCCAGGGGCTACCAGCCCACCCCAGCCAGCGTCCCTCACTCACCACCTCCTCGATCTGCTCAGGGGTGACACACACCCCCACACCACAGGCCTTCTCAAAGTCCGCTGTGTCCAGGGGCTCCAGGGCGTGGCTCCTCACGTACTCCAGGGCAGCTGGGGACAGAGGCAGGGTGAGGAGCAGGGCCCTCCGGTCCCTGGGGGGCCGGGGCGGGGGGCCGGGGCCACACGGTACCGCTGAGCTGCAGGTCAGTGAGGATCTCCCGTCGGGCGATGTAGCCGACGAGGAAGCCGAGGTGCTTCGGGTCCCTGAGGCGGGCGGCCGCGTTGTACAGCAGCGTCCCGGTGGCTTTGTCCAGAGCCGGGCCCAGCGCGCTCCGAGCCTGCCGCCGCCCCGGGAAACCGTCAGGGCCGGCCCGGGGCTCAGCCCCGGAGACCCGGCGGCCCCGGGGCGGGGCAGGGGGAGCGGGGTGGAGAAGTGTCAAGGGCCGAGGCCGCTCGGCGGGGCCGGGAAGAGGCGGGGCCGGGGGGGGGGGTTCCCGGGGGGGGGGGGGGGCCCCGCGGGTGACACCGCCGCACCGAGGAGCGAGAGGCCGGGGGAGAGGCCGGGGTGGGGGCCGGTGGCGGGCGCACCTGCAGCACTGCCCGGCGGAGCTGCGCGCTGAGCGCCCCGTTGCGCAGCGTTTCGCGGGCTTTGGCCTCACTGAGGCCGATACCGGTGAAGAGTTCCAGCGTCTCCTCCGCCTCCTCCGTCGCCATGGCCCCCGTCGTCGCCGCCATGCTGCTGCCGCCGCCACCGCCCGCCAGGGGGGCGTGGCCGAGACCAGCCTATCGGAGCGGGAAGGGCGTGTCGCCGTCACTCATCGAGCCAATCCTCAGGGAGAGGGGCCCGCCTCGACCAATGGGATGAGGAATTCGGAGCCGGCTCCGCGAATAAGCGCGTAGGAGGCGGGGCCAAGCCTCCGGCCGATTGCATCATTTAAAGAGCCCGGCGGCGGCAGGAGCCACGTGGGGGGCGCGTCTGGAGGCGGGCCAGGGGCGGGTCCACCGGCAGTGCCTGGCCCCGCCCCCCCCGGGCGCCCCCCGCCCAGCCGCCCGGCATCCTCGCCCGGCATCCTCGCCCGGCCGCCGCAGCCCTCCCCGACCGACCCACCCCACCCGCGTCCCGCCTGGCGGCTCCCGCGGCCCCGAGCGAGTCCCCGCCTCCCCCGCGACCCCGGGGACGGTCTCTGCCACAGTCCCGTGGGGACACGCGTGCCCGAGGGCCCATGCGGGGCGTCGCGGTGGCTTCTCCAGACCAGTGTATGCGGGGCCACGCCGGACTGCAGCTCCCTCGACTCCCCTAGGCCGGTGTCCACTCCAGACCGGTGTCCCTGCAGCTGCCCCGGCCCCCAGAACCCTGGCCCGGTGGCCTCCGGTCCAATGTCTGGTTTCCCCACCCCGGTGTGTGCGGGGCCAGGCCAGCCCCTGGCTTCCCCAGCCTGCTGTCCCTTGTACTCCCTAGCCCAGTGTTTCTCCGCTTCCCTGCCTCCTGTGTCTCTCCAGCTGCCCCAGTCCGGTGCCCTCCTGTTCCCACAGCTCGGTGTTTCCTTCAGCCTGGTGTCCCCTGGCTCCCCCAGCCCGATGTCCTCTTCAGCCCGGTGTCTGCTGGCTCCCTCAGCCTGGTATCTCCCAGTGTACCTAGTGTACCCCCAGCTTCCCCTGTCTGGTGACTCACCAGCCTCATGTCCCCATCTCACCCAGCTTTTGCCAGTGTCTCTCAGCTCTCCCAGCCTGGTATCCTCTGGCTCTCCTAGCCCTGTGTCTCCCAGCTCCCCCAAGCCCACTCCCACCCTGCGGCAGCAGCCGTAGGTCCAAGCGGTTGGAGAAAGGGATTTATTAGCAACACCCGACAGGAGTCACGTCAGGCCGAGTCCTGGTTCCACAGGTGGGCTGAGCAGGCAGCATTGGTGTCCCCAGGGGTTTCACACCCCTGCAGGGACATAGCTATGGCTCCATCATGGTGCCAGGCACTGACTCTGTCCCCTCAGTGGTTGCCTGCTCCCTGCCGAGAGCTGGCAGAGGCTTCAAGCTATAGCGAGCACTGATATTGGTACCCGAGATGCTGCGGTACTCGCCCATCTCCGTACGAACAGCTTCATTCTGGGTGATGGTGAGCAGGACTGGGACGGAGAGTGTCACCTCCTTCCGCAAGACCTGGATGCTGAGCACCGTGCGCGGGGGGATCTTAGCT
Organism: Todiramphus chloris collaris; assembly: GCA_025345505.1. Classification (NCBI taxonomy): domain Eukaryota; kingdom Metazoa; phylum Chordata; class Aves; order Coraciiformes; family Alcedinidae; genus Todiramphus; species Todiramphus chloris. Next base: position 10,506,623 of record JANVCC010000038.1, read on the forward strand.
GGCAGCTGCACCTCCACACATTCCCGACGGGTGCTGGATTCACTGCGTCCTTTCTGAACTGTGAAGACGTTGGAGGCTTCCACGGTCAGCGTGAAGGAGAGCCCAGCTTTGAGGCTGGTGCTGTTGCTGAAGTGGAAGCTCTGCCAGAGCGTGGTGCTGTACTCCCGGCTGCTGCTGGCTGCCAGCGCCTGCTCTGACTCTGTCTCGTTCACCCCCTCGATCTCGTCCACCAGCACCTCCCGCTCTGCCTCCACCCGCTTCTGCTCCCACAGGAGACGTGCTGAGACCCGAGGCTGCCCAGGCTGCAGTGGGCGCAAGTGGGACAACCGAGACTGGAAGTTAAGCTCAAGTTTGTAGTCAGCGAGACGCTCACCAGGCCATGCCAGGCAGTGCCAACCGCCCCGACCCGGGTGCTGGTAGAGCAGCCAGACACCTCGCTGCACTATGTGAGAGGCCACCCGGTCGTTGAAGTACCCATATGCCAAGTTGGTCTCCTCTGTCACTACCTTGCAGGCACCTTGAAAGTTGGGGCGCTCGTAGAGGGTGATCTGAGGGTCACCCAGGTCGTGATGCACAAGGCGCAGCGCTGAGAAGCTGTTGGGCCGCTCCACAGAGGGGTACTCACCCTCCTCAAAGGCATGCGGTTCCCCCTCATACTTGGGGTCTGTGTAGGCAATCCAGGGCTGCCCCACCACCTTCAGGGAGGCGATGCAGTCCCCAAAATCCAGCTCATGCAGGTCAGGCACATCACAGGTGAACTCCCGGCTCAGCCCCTCAAAGTTGGCACGCTCGTACACCGTGATCCGGTTCATGGTGCTGTGAGCACCTGCCCCTGCGAGGGCACAACGTGCATCAAGTCCTCTTAGAAGTGATCGTGTGGACGCTATGGGAAAGCCACGGGGAAAGCCTGGCCAGCAAAGGGGGTCCCTGGCATCACCTTATCCCCTGTCTTCTGCCTCTCCTCTGCTGCCTGGTCCTTCCACTGTCACCGTCTGTTCCGGCAGTGCCCGAAAGCCAGCCTGCAGCCGTGCCTTTTACGAGGGGGTGGCAGGGCTGGGGCGTGCTGCAGCATGAAGCAAAGGAGATGACAGTGCTCGTCCCCACGCCCGCGCCCAGCCCCGGCCCTGCTCCGGTGGTGGGGATCCAGCCAGGCCCCTCACAGCAGCCGGCCCCACAGACCAGCCCTGCCGGAAAGTCCTGCCGCACCCCAGACACACAGCACTCCAGCGCTAACGAGTCACCCCCAATTATCACTGATGCTTCTGCCCTGCCCACAGTAATTATGGTGCATGTTGCTGGTGGGGCAGGAACTGCTGGCTCAACCCGGTGGGGTGAGAGGGTATCACGATGGGGTGAGCCAGTGCATTGAAACAAGCCCTTCCAGCAACCTGGTGGCCTTGGGGGCAGGGCACAGTCCTCTTGGGATGGCACTGCTGCTCCAGCCCCCACACCCAGAGATCGCTGGGGCAGGTGGTGGCACTTCTCCCTCCTTGTTCCTCCACCGGCAGGACAGACACAGACCACCTGAGTGGCCAAGGCACTGCTGGAGGGTGACGGGTGCCAGTGCTGAACATGGCAGGATGCTGACGCCCAGACAGGGCACAGGGACAGCTGGCAGCCACCAGAGCACAGCGTGCCAGGAGCTTCCTCGGGGCACCGTTCAGGTCCCAATGGCACAGACTGGAGCCATCCTCCCTGGGAGCTGCTGGTGAGGGGGATGGGGCATGTGCACCCCCCACCTGGCACCCTCTTGGGAGTGGGCTCAGGTAGACGGAGTTGCAGGTCAAGCCTTTGCCTTCTCCTGGATACATATCTGGGTCCAGGGATTGTCCCTTGCCCTTTTCCCTGCAGCCCTCCCCAGTCCAGGGCTACAGCACACCTACAGCACACCACAGGGAGCAGAGAACACCAAAATCAATGCAAGCAGCTCCCATCAGAATAGGGCTGGATCCTGACCCACCTCCTGCAACCTCCACTCTGGACTGGGGATAGCGAGGACCAACCAAAGCCTCTGGGCTGAAATCTGCCCCTTGAGGCCAGGAAGCAGGGCCAGCTCCAGCTGTGTGGGTCCCCCCAGTCCCACAGGGGAACCCGGGTTTGTACAGCCTGTGGGCACCCACATCCTGTGGTGGAGGAGGAGGGACACCCCACTGCTCTGGCAGCCTGTCCCCCTCGAGTCACCCCAAGACAAGAACCTGGGTGTCACCCATCTCATTCCCCAGCTGCCTGCCAGCGGTGCCCCCCTTCCCCTGCCTGCAGTGCCGGGGCTGCCAGGGTCTCCCAGTTTATTGCCAGATGTCGGGGCGGTTGGGGTTACACCAGACAAACGCTACAGGAAGCGGTTAGTGAGTGGGGGGCCCCGGTGGGTGCAGGCGGGGGCCAGGGAAGGGCTATCCCGTTGGCTCCCCCGGTCCACAGCCTCCTCGCCAGCCCCTGGTGCACCCCTGTGCCGGGGACCCCTCCCACTCCCCGCGGCCGCCCCGGCCCCACAGCCCTCAGTGCCCCCCGCTCGCTGCTGCACACCCTTCTTCTGCGGCGAGGCCAGCGGGCCGGGGCGGCGTGGGGGGCACGGGGCAGTGTGGGTGGGAGGCAGTGCTGGCATTATTGCTATGGCGGGCGGGAGCAGCGCGACCCTCCCCACATTCAGATCACAGTCTCGAAGAGCGTCGCCTTCTCCTTAGGGGGCTCCGGGGCCAGCAGTTTGGCCTCTGCCTCGGGCGTCAGGTACTCCAGGTGGTGGTGGCCCCAGATTGGAGTGGTCAGGAGCTGCCAGCGCTGTGGGAACACGGTGTCAGCACCCGGGGACGGCAGCACTGGACGCTGCCTGGACTATGCGTGCTGCATCTCCCCAGGTGCACTGGGATGGGACCGAGGTGGAGACAGGGTGGGATATGGATGGCGAAGAAGGTGATACTGTGACGGGGAAGGGATTGAAATGGGATTGAGAGAGGGAGAGGGATAGCATGGGGACAGAGATGAGATGGGGATGGGACTGAGGTAGTGATGGGATTAACACAGCGATGTCAGGAAGGATGAGATTTGGGAGAGATTGGGAGTGAGAGCAACGGGGACAGCAATGAGATGTGAATGGGCATGGGGGTGAGACCAGTATGGTGAAAATACTGAAATGGGATTGAGATAGGGACAGGGATGGCATGGGAACAGGGATGAGATGGGAACGGGATTGAGATAGTGGTGGAGACAGGACAAGGTCTGTCTGGGAGTGAGAGGGATAGGGATAGGATTCAGACGGCTGTGGGACTGAGACAGTGATGTGACCAAGAATGGGATTCAGGTAAGGCTGGGAGTGAGACAGGGGTGGGGACAGGGGCAGGAACTGGATAAGAATGAGACAGGGATGGGATTTGGCTGGGGATGGGACTGAGATGGCCATGTGGACAGTGCTGGGATTTGAATGGGGCTAGGGACAGGACTGAAATGGAAACAGTGATGAGTATGACTGAGCTGGGTTGGGGACAGAGGCAGGAGGGCCCCTGCCGTGCCACCCTCACCTCACGCAGGGAGCCTTTGCAGCGCAGGAGCTTGTAGAGGACAGTGCAGGGGATGCAGAGCATGGAAGAGAGGGCCAGGACCCAGCCGATGGCGTCCCCCCACCATGGGTACACGTATGTCTTGTTGTAGGTCAGTGGCTTGTAGTTCACCACGTGGAACAGGAAGATGCCCTGGGTGGAGACAGGGGGGTGAGGTCCCACAGGGCAGGGGGCTGGTGGCCCCAGACACCTCAGGCATGTCATCCCCCAGCCCCGACATGCCTGTCACCCCATGGCTCTGACACCCGTTGCCCCGTGGCCCCTCCATGCAAGTTGCCCCGTGGCTGCCATACCCGCAGAAGCCACCGGGGGGAGCCCGGTGCCCGTGGCACGGGGCAATGGTCACACACACACACGCACACGCAAGCACACGCGTATCCTCGCTCACCACGCAGACCAGCGGCGTCACCACAGCCCAGCACCACTTCATGAAGGGCAGGGGCCGGTAGCCAATCATGCGGGCCACGTCATCCATGAAGCGGTCAGCACCTGCAGGGAGGAGGGCGTCATCCGGGCCTCGCAGGGCACCCGTGTCCCCTTGTGTCCGCACCCCCGCGTCCCCCTGGCCTCACCATAGACCCAGGCAATGACCACGCACTCCCAGAAAGCCTGCCACAGCAGCGTGATCCCGCTGGCCGAGTAGTTGTCAAAAAGCTGGAACACGTACATGCCGCCCTGCCGGGACGGCGACACATGTCACTGGGGCTGTGCCGGCTGCCCCATGCCGGCACGGGTGCCTCCACGCAGGCACGGGCACAGCCTTGTCGGCACTGGTGCCCCACCTGATGTAGACCCCCTCATGTGCCACGGGCACCCTGCACACCCACAGCACCCCCAAAGTCACAGGCACCCCTGTGGCGTGGGGACCTCCACAGCTACAGGCACCCCCACACCACGAGCACCCCACGCTGCTGTGGGTGCAGCAGCCCCAGGGAGCTCCCACCCCACGCCGAGAACCCAGGGGCAGTGATGTCCCAGGGGCAGGCACAGGTGCCCAGCACGGGGTCGGCTGGCCAGTGTCCCTACCACGTCCCCCACCTGTGTGACCATGGAGAGGTCAATGAGGCAGCAGACGATGCAGCAGAGCGCAGCGGTGAGCTCGCGGCGCAGCGAGCCAGCCCCTGGCTGGGGAAACAGGTCCAGGATGCCCGTGATGAAACCCTCCACGCCGACAAACTGCAGCAGAGAGCGGGGCTCAGCAGGGACATGCCACCCTATCCCCTCCCCATCCCTGTCCCCCTGCCCGCTGCTGCACCTGGCTGTCCAGCCCCAGCACGAGGAGCATGAAGAAGAAGAGCGTGGCCCAGAGCGGGGACAAGGGCATCAGCGTCACGGCTTTGGGGTAGGCGATGAAAGCCAGCCCGGGGCCTGCGGGAAAGCGTGGTCAGCAGTGCCACCCCAGGGAGGGACACAGAGGACACAGTGCCAGTGGGTGTCTACCGCTTGGCACTCACCAGACTCGGCCACCTTGGAGATGTCCACGCCTTGCTCAGAGGCCATGAAGCCCAGCACAGAGAAGACGACAAAGCCAGCAAAGAAGCTGGTGGAGCTGTTGATCACGGCCAGGATGTAGGCATCCCTGCGGGCAGACTGGGTCAGGGGGTGCCAGGGGGATGCTGTGGGACAAAACGGGGGGACGCCCCACAGCTGGCACATCCCTACCTGTAGCAGTTGTTATGGAAGCGGTTGTAGCTGCCCAGCGCAGTCAGAGCTCCCAGCCCAATGGCATAGGAGAAGAAGATCTGGGTGCCAGCATCGATCCAGACCTGGGGTGCAAGGGAGGGCATCAGCAGGGCAGGGAGGTTGACAGGAGGGTGCCCAGCACCCAGTACCCTCCTGCCCTCCCCACTGCCATCACCTGTGCCTCAGCCAACTTAGACCAGTCGGGTTTCAGGTAGTAGACGATGCCATCCAGCGCCCCAGGCAGTGTCACTCCGTGGACCAGCAGCAGGATGAGAACAACATACGGGAAGAGTGCCGTGAAGTAGACAATCTGCAGAGGAGTGGGTGCCAGTGTGAGCCCCTGGGCCAGAGCCCTCCATCACGCGCCAAAGGTGTCCCAGAAGGACCAGGGTTTGGGGACATCCCCAGTGGCTGGTGGCACCTCCAAGACAGATGTGGGTTAGGGGGTCTTGCATCCCAATGGGCTGTGGCAAAGAAGGGCAGGAGCTGGCAGTGCCGTGTGCTGCATTCCTGTCCCCACGTGCCTGTAGCCCTGACACATTCATCCCCCCACCAAGCATCACCTTCCCAGTTGACTTGACGCCCTTCCAGATGCAGAAGTAGACGACAATCCAGGTGGTGACCAAGCACAGGATCATCTGCCAGTTCATCTCCCCTGGCTCGCTGAGGTCCCCCGAGAGACGCAGCACCTTGTTCCTGCAGAGCGGGGCCATGCTGAGCGCTGGCGCAAGATCAGGGCCCTGGCCTGGGCAAGACCCCCTCAGTCCCCACACTCACTCCCAAAACTCGATGACAGGCGAGCGCTTGTTGGCCAGGTCGGCACAGGTGAGGTTGAAGGGCTCAATGCCGGCACTGGCGTTGGTGCTGCCGTTGTGGCAGAGCTCAAGATGGAAAAGCTCGGTGCACTGCTCGGTGTTCCAGGCGTGGCCACAGGTGGCCCAGGGCAGGGTGTCTGTCAGCGAGTGCACCAAGTAGAAGAGCCCCCACACCAGGATCATGATGTAGTAGGAGTTGCAGAAGAAGACGATCACCATGGAGGCCAGGCCCAAACCTGCGGCACGTGGAGATCAGAGCCCGCAGGCACCCACGGGTACTTGGCAGCCTGTTGGGGTGGGGGAGCTGGCAGCCTGGGGTGGGATGAGGGGTGCTGGCAGGGATGGGGCAGGACACAGGGTGTTTTTAGGGATGCAGGGAGCCAGTAGCCCAGGGTAGGACAGGGGGGAACTGGTGGAGATGTGAGGAGCCAGCTTCCCAGGGCAGGATAGAGGGGAGCTGGTGGAGACAGAACAGGGGGAGCTGGCAGCCCTAGGGTAAGTGGGCAGCTGGTGGGGACTGGACAGAGGGAGCTGGCAGCCCCAGGGCACGTGTGGAACTGTTGGGGATGGGACAGGGGGGAGCTGGCAGCCCCAGGGCATGTGGGGGCTGGTGGGGATGGGACAGGGGAGAGCTGGCAGCCCCAGGGCACGTGAGGAACTGGTGCTGATGGGTAGGGGGTTGCTGGCAGCCCCAGGGCATGTGGGGAGCTGTCAAGGAGACGATAGGAGGGAGCTGGCATCCCCAGAGGACACAGGGAGCTGATGGGGACAGGACGGGGGAGGCTGTCAGTTCCAGGAAGGACAGGGTGGGGACAGCCAGCAGCACGGTACAGGGCAGAAGGGCAGGGCACAGACAGACCCTACAGACACGGGCAGGACGCTGCCGAGGTGGGGATCCGGCAGCCCCAGCGGAAGCCGGCAGCAGACAGGGAAGACAGCAGCACACAGGCAGGGAGTGCCGGGGACACCCCGGGTCAGGGGTGCCGGCAGCTACCGCTGCTGGCTGGGGTGCAGGGCAGCAGTGGGACGCGGGCAAGGTGCACGGGAGCAGGCAGGGCGTGGGCAGGGTGCCGCCAGCCCTGGCAGGCTGCAGGCAGCCAATGCCCCAGGCAGCGTGCCGGCAGGGTGCCGCCAGCCCCACACAGGGCGCCGGGGGCCCCTGGGCAGGGGGCAGGGTGACAAGGGCCACGGGCAGGGTGCGGGCAGGGAGCAGGCGGGGCGCGGGCAGGGTGCGGCGTTACCCTTGAAGAGGGGGGCGATGTTCCAGGCGGCGATGCCCCCCTGTTTCATGAACTGCCCCAGGGCCACCTCCAGGAAGAAGACGGGGATGCCGCCCACGAAGACGATGAGCAGGTAGGGGATGAGGAAGACGCCTGGAACCGCGGAGGGGGACACGGGGCGGTCTCAGCTGCTGCCGCTCCCCCCGGGCCCCCCCGCACCCCCCCTTCCCTCCCCGCGCCGCCCGCCCGGGCGCAGCGAATGGCGAAGGCTCCTCCGCGCCCTCCCCTTGCCGCGCCGCCGATGTAGGTCAGGGCGGGCAGGTGGCGGGGGGCTCCCCACGGACCCCCGCCCCGATGGGGGCCACCGGACACCCGTGGGGCGACCCGTGAGCCCCGCGGGGCGCCCCTTGCCCCCGGGAGGTGCAGGGTGGGCCGGCGCGCCCTGGCGCGTCCCCAGGCAGACGTCGTGGGGTGGCAAGGGGAGGGGTGCGCCCCCGGTCCGTGGGGTTCCTCGCTCTCCGCGGGGCCGGCGCGGGGCTCACCTCCGCCGTTCTTGTAGCACAGGTAGGGGAAGCGCCAGACGTTGCCCAGCCCCACGGCGAAACCCACGCAGGACATGATGAAATCCATCTGCCGGGTCCATGTCTCCCGCTCGGGGGCGGCCGCTTTCGGGGGGCCGGGGGGTCCCACCAGTGGGGCCGTCACTGCCCGCTCCTCGCCCGCCGTGGGGGGCTCCGCGCCCTCCGCCTCCCCGCGCCCCCCTGCTGAGACGGGGGGGGGGGGGGGGGAGGGGGCACGGTGCCGTCACGCGCGCCCGTGGGGGTGCGGAGAGGGGGAGAAAAGCCTCCCCCCGCCGCGCGCCCCTCTCCGCGCGTGGGGGCGTGACGTCAGATGTCAGGCCGCCGCGTGACGTCACAATGCAGAGCGGTGACTCACCCCGCGGCGGCGGGAGGGGGCGCGCCGCGGTCGCGCGTGGCCGTGGCCCCCGCGCCACCCCCCCCCCCTGCCCCCCCCCACCGCGCGCCCAACATCTCCAACCTCATCCCTCCCCGGCGCTCCCCGCTTACCGGAGCCCGCGGGGGCAGCGGCGGCGGCGGCGTCGCGTCGCGGGGCGGCGGGCGGCTGCGGGGTGGCCGTGTCGGCGGGGACGGGGGGCATGTCGCGGGGGGC
>JANVCC010000038.1:10520061-10542581 GCA_025345505.1 Todiramphus chloris collaris
GGGCCGGGCGAGCGGCTCAGAGCCGGGCTGCGGGGCCGGCGCCGCGCGGCCGCTCCGGGGCTCTCTGCGCCGCGGCACCGGGCGGCGGCGGAGGCAGCGACCGGCCGCACCGCCCCCCGAGCCCCATTGGACGCGCCGCCCGCCCGCGGCTTGACGGGACTTGCAGTCCCGCAGCACCGGCACGGGGGCGATGCGGGGGCACGGAGTGACAACGGGGAACGGGCCGGCACCAGGGGGTACCGGGCACGTGGGTAACTGGGCGATAAGGCACACCGGGGAACCGGGCGGCACCGGGGGAACGGGGCGTAACCGGGGGATGCTGGACACCAGGCAACATGGCACAGCGGGGCAACGGGGCACTCTGGGGCACACCAGGCGCTAGAGCACCGGGGCTCGCAGTTCTGCCATGCCAGCCTGCGCCAGGGGGACACTGCTGGGCACTGGGTGACGGTGCGTACCGGGGGACACCAGGTTCTAGGACAACAGGACTTTCAGTCCCGCTGCATCGGTACCAGGGTACACTGAGAGACACTGGGCACTGAGACTTGCAGTCCCACTATACCAGCACCAGGACAAGCCAGCAGATACCAGGCACTATGGTGGCAGGACTGCACTGGGGGACACCAGACAACAGGGCACAACAAGGACCAGAGGAATCCAGGCACTGAGGTGCACCAGGGGACACTGGGTGCCCCCCCCACTGCTGTAGGGTGCACCCAGTTGCAGAGTGCACATAGAAACACCTGACATGAAGTCACACCAGAGGACACAAGAGCTGCAGGGTGCACTGGGCACCAAAGCAGGGTGTGCAGGATGAAAGGGACAGACAAAGGTTCAGGGGAGAAGGTGATGTGTGAAATGGGCAGCAGTGTGCCGGCCCCTGCTCTAAGATGACACAATGACAGACCTGCCCCAATCTCTTCTGCCCACCAGAGTCTCATCCTGAGCTTGAGCACGGACTGCCTGCAAGGAAGAGGCCCTGGGCCGCTTCTGACTCAGGTGTCTCGGTGCCACCAAGCACAGCCCAGGGACACCTCACCCCTGGCCTCTGCTCTGCTTGTTTCGGAGCAGGGAGCTGGGCTGGGAAGAGCCTGAGCCGTGTCACCCCGTGGGCACTGCTGGCTGGTTTCTGCCTTGGTGCTGGCCTGCTCTGAGGACAGCGTAGGGCATCCTCGTGCGACAGAGAGTAGAATAAACCTGAGTGAAATTAAGGTGACTGAAATCACCCTTTTGCCTGGAAGACTATCAGGACAGCACAGGGCTGGGTCTGGAGCCCAGCTGGCACCCGGTGGAGGTTCTGCCTGCAGCACTTGGGGCCCACAAGCCCATGAGGGTACGTGAGGCAGCAGGGTGCTGGAGGCACCCAGAGCACTCTGGGGCACACAGTGCCCTGGGGCAGCCCATGGGGCACCAACATCTCGCAGAGGACAGCAAAGCAGCAGAGACAAGTGGAGTTCAGAGAGTTTAATGAGTGCAGAACAAACCCCAACCCCAACCCTGTCCCCCCGCCCCCCCACCCCCCGGTGCCTGGCCCGGCCCGCACCCCCCAGGACAGGGGCCCCCCATGCCCTAGTCGACTTCTTCCATGCTGCTGTAGGAGGGGGCCGGGCACTCGGCAGGGCTGGTGAAGCGCTCGGGGCGGCCTTCCGCGGCCAGTGCCGGGGCTCCTTCAGGGGCCAGGCCAGATCCGAATGGCACCGGGGGCAGACCCTGCAAGCAGAGGGAGACCAGGGGTGTGAGACGGAGACCAGCACCCTGCCCAACCTTCTCCCTCCTCACTCCTGTGGGGTGCCCCAGGGGGACACAGCCCCTCAGGGTAGGGACCCCACGCAGCACGTGTAGCCCTGTGGCCCAGAGGGCAGCATGCCAAGGGGAAGGCAGCGTGCCAGCAGCCCCAGCGACAGCCCCACTTGCCTGCCAGAGGAGAGCCAGGCTGCGGCACGCTCAGCCAGGCCCCGGCACTGCCGCCTCTCCCCAGCCCGGCACTCGTGCCCACAGGGCTGCCGTGGCCAGGGCTGGTCTGAGCAGAGCCCCACGCCCCAGCACGGGCACCCAGCCAGCCTGGGCGGCAGAGGCAAACCATCGGGCAGACTGCCAGCGCCTGCCGGGGCCTAAGGAAGAGCAGAGGACCAGAGGGGATTTCCAGAGCTGAGAGCGCCGAGCCCGGGCCTTGCTGCTGGCCACCCACCTCTGGGGAGGGTAAGCAGGCAAGTGCAGGTTGGGGCTTGTGGGGCCCAACCCTGGGGCAGTAGTGCCAGCTGGAGCAGAGGTCACCCCACTGGCGCCGGGCACTGAGTCAGGCCCACAAGGCCAGCGCCATGGGCAAATGGGGGAAGCCGCTGAGCCCCAGGGCTGCAGACAATGAGACGACTGTTCCAGGACTAGCACCTCATGACTGCAGCATGGCCCCGCCAGGCTCCCCAGCTGGGGCACGCTTGGTGGGGAGGACAGCACAGCACACGTGCAAGAGGGGTGTGAGACCAAGGTGGGGGGGGCCTGGGCTCCCCGCTGTCCAGCTGAAGCCCTAGCCAGAAATGCAGGCAAGCCCCTTCCCTGCCAAGCATCCTTCCCGAGTCAGTCAAGGACACCGCTGTCAGGACAGCAACAGAGATGGAAAAAGGAAGTCACAGGGCTCTGAAGTCACTTCTCGCACCCAAACACGTCAGAGCAGCGTGAGCCACGCTCAGCCAAGGGCAACACGTCTCAATGTCAGACACCACTGGAGCTGCAGACTGTGCCCCAGCCCCACAGCACTGCACACTGCTGGCCCCACCAACTTCCCCACAGCCTGCACATGTCCTGTCACCCCGTGGCACGCCCCATGGCACTGGCACTGTGTCATGAGCCTGCTGCTGCATAAGGTGCACTGGGCACCCGGCAGAGCCCCACGCACAGTCCTCAAAGTGGCTGCACTGGGAGAGTCACCTCAGGAGCAGGAAGGTGACCAGCCTCAGTGCAGAGTCCCTGCCTCTGTGTGGGGGTCCCATCACACAGGACAGGGATGCTGCAGCTCTTTGGAAAACCCGGATTTATTAACACACCAAGGTCCTACCTGCGCTCCTTGCCCCCAGGGGTAGCCAGTCCCCTCACAAACATGGCACTGCACTATGCACTCTCAGCAGAGACCTGTTCCCCCAGTACGCAGCCAGCTGGGGCCGAATGGGAACAGCCCATGCACCCCACAGAGCTAGGGGCTGGTGGCACCCAGCAGCCCAGGGAAGCAGGTGCTCACCCTGGACACCGCAGCCCATATTGCCAGGCTGCCCAGAGACGAGGAGCTGCAGCAGGGCTGAGCAGGCAAGCTCACAAACCCTCAGTGACAAGCCTGTTCAGCCCCAGCTGGGGATGACGGCACCAGAAGGCTCAGGGGGGAGGCCAGCAGGAGGGACCAGGCTGGCTCAGGGGCCATGGGTGGCTCCAGCCCCAGGGAACACAAGACTCCCACAGCAGCAAAGCCAGGAGACCAGGACCCATGTCAGGGCATTCTGCCCTTGCTGCAGCCTCCTGGCAGGTCTCCACTTCTTCTTTGGCAGCCAGAGACAGTTGATGATCCTGGGGGGCTTGCAGGCCCCAGCTGTGCTGCAGTGGCAATGACCCTTCCTGAGTAGCAGGTAGCCACAAGGTCTGTCTCGCTCCCAGCAAGGGTGAGGGAGGGCAGAGGGGCTCCTGGTTCTGGGCTATGCCTTGGCAAGGCAGCAGGCTGGCCATGCAGCCCTGCCAGCTGGCATGGGAGATGCCAGAGCAGACAGGCAGGAGCCGACGGCCCCATGCTTCCCTTGGCGAGTCCTTCCTGGCGGTTTCTGTCCTGCTGCCCAATGTCTTTGTCCCGTAGCATCCAAGGATAGCACGTGCCCTGGCGGCCCCGCTCCCACAGCCGGCCGCATGCTCATGCCTATCTCCAGCGGGTCTGGTAAATGAGTGGGTAGAAGACGTTCAGGAAGAGAGCCACGATTGCGGCCGTGGTAGCCAGGACAAAGTATCTGATGCAGCCTTCATCTGGGTGCTGGGGAGTGCCTGGACTCTGCTTCTGGCCACGGGGCCTCCAGGAGTTTCTTGCAGGCCTTTGGGGCGCCTGGAGCTGCAGCTCTTGTTCCTCAGCCTCCAGTTCCTGCCAGATCAGAGAAGCCTGCGATGTGGAAACCTGCGTCAGCACTTGGAGAACACAACGGGCAACACCCCTTGCCATCCCCCGGGGCGGGCGGCTGCCTGCACGCCCAGCCCTGTGCCCAGCCAGCCCGCCTCCCCATGCAGCACCGTCGCGGTCACACCCGCCCCCGCGGCTCTTCGGGGTCTCCAGTGCACGGGGCGCAGCTGGGTGGCTCTGCGGGAGGGAGCGGGGGCAGCTGCCAGGCTGGGTCTTCCTAGGGCTGCAGGGAGCAGAGCGAGCAGCCAGATCCCAGTGGAGCCGATGTGCTGGCATTGGTGGATCCAGGTAGTGAGGGAATAGGCAACAGCCAATTGCAGCCCAGCTTCTGTGATCCCAAAAGGATCTTTCGGACGATGGCCAATCCAGACCCAGCTGGGGCAGCAGGAGCAGGAGGCACGGTCACAACACAGCCAGTCACAGCTCTGCTTTGGAGGGTGAGGATGCTCCGACAGCCAATCGCAGCCCAGATTCCAGGAGGATTATCCACAGGCAGCCAATCACAGCCCAACCCTTCACTGTGCCGGTGATCATGCAGAGCAGCCAATCAAGGTGCAGGTCTCTGGAGGGCACCCAGTACTTGGGAGGGTGCGGGTGGTCCGAGGTGCTTCGGGACCCGCTGAGCCCTGGCTGGGATCCAACACGCCCCATCGCTGTGGGGAATCCGGCGCTGCCAGGAGCCTGAAGAGCCCCGGCACTGTGGGGCGTACAGCGAGCTTCAGTGCCCGGGGAGGCTCCCGCCGCTGGTGTGGGACAAGCAGCACAGCTGTCCTGCTGCCCAGGCCACCCCCGGCGAGTGGGGCTGCTCCAGAACGTGTGCAGCCTTCCAGGACAGGAACAGCCCAGGCAGGCAGACACAAACATGCTGGACACCCCCTGGCCCCAGACAGGCAGCTCCTGTCCGCAGCTGCAAGGGCAGAGCTGTGATGTTGAACCAGCACTGGGCCGAGGACTGCACGAGCCAGAAGGACCCCATGAGGCACACGTGCAGCTGTGCCAGAGATGGACTGAGCACCATCCTCAGACCCCAGAGGGAAAGACTGCGGCGCAGCGACGCAGTGGGGGCTGGCCAGGTGGGCACTGCACCGCGCCCCAGCCTGGGCCTGCGTGTCTGACATTTGCACAAAGATCAGCCCGACCGTTCCCCGACAGTACACGCCGACAGCACCCGGCCAGCTGGCCCACCCCTCCCTCTCGGGTGGCCCGGCAGCAGAGCGTGCTCGGGGAGGTTTCTTTCCAGCACGCGGCTGCCAGGCCTCTGGCTCGGCGCTGGCATTTGCCTTTTTTGCACCTAGCTTGGCCCCGATCTGGGCCTCAGCAGAAAGCATCCCCAACCCTGCCTCGAGAGTGGCCGCAGACGGAAGGTTCTCACTGCTCCCCAGCACAGCCAGCTTCTGCTGCAACACTCGCAGCCTTCCTCCAGTGTACATCCTGTTGAGGCTGGCACTCCCCGTGCCTCCTGTGGTGCCCTCCCACCAGCACTCCCCCTCTAACAACAGGAACCAGCTCTCCTGTGGTCCCTCAGGGCAGGGACCATCCCAAGCTCACAGCAAGAACAGGGCAAGACAGGCCCCAACACCCAGACAGCACAAGCTCTTTGGTGTCAAAAGAGGGGCAGGCTCAGCACCACAGCTGCACTAGGCTCCACTGGCACTGCCAGAGACAGGCCAGGCCCCACCTGCAGGCACCTGAACGCGTTTCAAGGCTCTGTGACTCCACCAGAGCCAAAGGAGACATGAGCTCTCACCTGGCTGGCAGCAGCTTCGGCAGAGGGGGTGCGCTCGGCTCGGTGGTCTGGGGGGTGTCCTGGCAGGGGTCTCTCCACAGGAGAGTTCCTCCGGCGGTAAAAGAGGACGTACGCATATCTGGTTACCACTTGGCTCTCGTCCACGGTGGTGACTGTGCTGTCATCGAAGAGCCGCCAGCCTGAGAGAAGAGGAGAGGAGGTTTAAACAAGCAGACAGGCCCTGGCTGCAGGAGAGGGGGCAGCAAGGCCAGCAGATCCTCACCAACATCGCTGCGCTGGCTGTTTTTGTCGTTGGGCAGGCGGGCGTACGCCGTGTAATGCCCCCCAATCATGCCTCCGTAGTGGTTGATTACGGCATACAGGTCGTACATGGGCAGCTGCTGCTCACCCTTCCGGCCGATGCAGAACTTGCTCAGGTCCAGGCTCCTGGGGAGAGACACAAGGACAGTCAAGGGGGTCAGCATTAGGCCGGGAGAGGCTGGGCATTAGGCTGGGTGAGACAGCACAGGCAGTGCCAACCCAGGCCCTTCATCCCTCAGGCTCTCACCGGACAGGGAAGTCCACCATGTCATTGATCTTGTCCCTCCAGATAAAGCTGCGGAAGGAGAAGCGCTTGAGCTGGATGATGAGGACGTTGGGCAGCCGCCACAGCATCAGCTGCTTGGAGGCCTCGCGGTGCTGCTTGCACTTGGGGCAGTACCTGGGGGGAAGAGTGTGCTCATTACTGGTGGGGCGGGGAGGGCCTCAGGTCTCACAGCCCAGCCCCCAAGGTGCCCCACACAAGGGGCTGGCCTAGGGGATGCAGGAGGTCTTGGTCTAGCCTCCCCTGCCAGGGCCAGGCCAGCACAGTCCTGTGGAATGCTGGATTTGCTCCCCACTGGCTTACAGTCTCCCCAGCACACAGGGAAGGCCAGCCCAATGCTCCTGGTTGCCTGAAGAAACACCAAGCAGGCCCAGGCAGCTTCTGGGAAACCCCTGCTGCTGCCTGGGCCCACGGGCTGGAACACCCCATGCTGCCTTCCTCACCATGCTTCCTCTGGAGCCAGGACTTCAGGCTTGGTAAAGAGATTGAGGCACTGCTCCAAGGTGAAGTGGCCAGCGCGGGCGGCTTCACTGGCTGAGCCTGGGTCCTCCACACACTCCAGCTCCTTGGACTCCACCAACACAAATTCCTTGAGGCGCTCGTTGTTCTTCCACACCAGGGCGAGGGAGCAATCATCTGTCAGTTCCAGGGGGGCGTCACCTGTAAAGGGGCGCACACCTCACACTCCTGCCCCACCATGCTGGGCCAGGCTACCTTGCTGGGGCTAAGAGCCACCTTGCCCATCCCAGCTCAATACGACGATCACACAGCACTGCCAGGAAGAGACAAGTGCCCCACAGCCAGGTTCACCACCCCAGGGCAGCAGAGTCCTCCAACCAGCAAGGGGCAACACCGGCACAGCCCCTCTTGACAGCACCTCCATAACCAGCACTGGATGTGGGCATCCCATTCAGACAAGAGGTGACCCAGAGATTACACTCTCTGTGAATGCAGAGGGTTGAAGGGAATTGGTCTGTTTGCTGAGGAGAGCAGCAACATTACGCCCAAGAAGAGCTTTCAGACAGCAGCTCTGTGCAGCAGAGCCCTGTCCTCCCCTGTGCCAGATGCAGCTTTCCCGGTCCAGCCTGGGGCCACTGTCACAACCAGATACACTTTGTGCCAGGCAGCCCTGGCACACCGGCCAAGCAGATTCACCACTCTGCCAGAGGCCACAAGGGATGAAGGTGGCACTTTCCAGGGCTCTAGGCTCACCTTTATCTTCCAGCTTGTGCTCTCGGTTGGCAGCATCGATCTTGTTGATGTAGAACTGAGTGGCGCGGGCACTCAGCGAGTCTGGAGTGTGCTGGTACCCAGGGATGGCAGCTGTGGACATGCAGGGACAGATCTGTGGTGGCACTGCCTGCCTGCCCTGCGTAGGGGCCAAGAATTTGCAGTGCCCCCACCCCCACCTCACATGCTAGGGCCTTGCAGAGACACAACCACGTGCCCCATGTCCTTGACTATTTTTAGCAGATGCCTGCCCCTGGCAAGCTGTGCTCTTCTGCCTGCCTTGCCCCTTCGCTGCACATTGCTGCCATCCTGAGACGAGCGCCTGGAAACGTGACAGGCAGGCAGCCGAGCGAGAGAGGCTGCTCCTGTGCAGCTGAGTCAGAGCGAGGGGAACACAGCCTCGAGGGGCTCAGCCCTCCCACGGGACTCGGAGGCTTCTGCCAGCCCGTGCCTTCCCACCCCTCCCACAACAACACAACACAACACTCCAGCCTCTTCCCTCATCAGGCCTCTGCTCTGCCCCCCGGGCCCTGACAGGGCAAGGCAGAGCATGGGCAGACAGGCACTTCAGGCAGGGAAGCACTGCCAAAACACAGCTCCCAGGGCCTCATTTATGTCCCTAAGGACCAAGCTCACAAGGAGAGAGGAGATGCTGTTGGTGGGAGGTCATCCCAAGGAGGAAGAATTGCTCCCGTTTTGTTTGGGGGCTGCCTGGGCTCCTGGCACAGACACGGATAGCACTGCAGCACCTCTTACCTTCTGGCTTGAGGGCTCTCTCATAGGATGGCTCCTTTTCACAACAACTGTCACCCTGTGACTCCATGTGCTCAGAGAAGCCCGAGTCCAAGCTCAACAGGGAACTCCTGGCTGCCAGGACCTTGCTCCGGACAGTGCTGGCACCCCCCATCTCCGAGTGCAGCTCAGGTACAGCTGGCGAGAGCTGGGGCTCCTGCAGGAGGCTGGGAGCCTTGTCCTCGTCCCCCAGCTCCGAGGTGGCTGAGGTGGCTGCTGCACAGCTGCTCTTGGCCAGGGGCTCCAGCTTGTCTGGGAGCAGAGGCTGCAGCCCCTGCTCTGGTGACATCCGTCCCAACTGGAATGGAGGCTGGAACACGCTCACTGAGTACCTGGGCAAGGAGGTGACAGTCAGAGCCAGCCAGGCATGGGACTGAGCCCAGCTCTGGGGCAGAAGCGCCCTCCTCTCCTGGACCCTCACCTTGCATAGCCCTCCAGCAGCTGGGCCAGGCGGGCGTAGGTGAGGCGGGACTCCGGCACGCTGATGAGGAAGGGGAAACCGATATTCTCGGGGCGGCACAAAGCCTTGTGGTCTGGCCAGTGTGTTTTCTGACATGCCCTGTAACACATACAGCCCCTGCTGAACCCAGCGTCCGCAACCACGCCGGGCAGGAGAGTGCCAGGGCCAGGGTGGGGATGAGGGAAGACTATGAGCCAAACTGGCTCGCTCCCAAAGGCCAGGCCCATCCCACCTCCTCCCAGTAGGCTGAGCTCTCCCATCCAGCACTTCAAGGCAGGAGACCCTCCCTCCCTACCAGGCACCAAGCCAACTCACACGTTGCAGTAACCGACTCGATAGCACCTCGTGCAGCGCCTGAGCTTCTCATCCTCCGGCAGCTGCTTCTTCTGGCAGGCTGCACACTTGGCGACAGGGCCACTGGGCACCTGTGGACGCTGTGGGAGAAAGTACCCACTGGGTGAGGAAGGGCACCCGGGCAGGAACTCGTATGGCATCTGTGCTCCCTGCAGCTAGTTCCTGTCCTGCTCAGCCCCATTTGCAGGCTCAGCCTCCCCAGATGTTTCCCAGAAGTCCCAATATCCCCTCATACCTGCTGGACCTGCAGCTCCACCACCCGCTCCTTGGCCAGCTCTGGGGACAGCACCTCGAAGCAGAGCAGCAGGTCCGTAGGGGAGACTGTATCCAGTGAGTTTGATGGCAGGAACATGCGGTGGAAGCGGTTCTTGATCACCTGCCAGGAAAGGAGCAGAGCAGGGCAGCGTTGAGAACTGGCCCACTCTTTCTCTCCTGAGAAAGGCAGAGACCTCAGCCCCACAGTGAGCTGGCGGGGACAGCAGCACCACAGGGATGCTGTGTCCAGCCCCCCACCCCACCAGGGGAGGGCAGACATCCCCTGCCCTGCCTGTGGTGGCCCAGCCCTCCTGAGCAGGGATCTGCCTGGCAGCAACCTGTGCATGACACAGCCACTCACAGACAGATCTACCCCATGGACATGCTAGATATGGGCAAGTGGCTACCAGTGGCCATATTGCCCACAGAGCTGTGGAGCCCACAAGAGCAGCCCCACGGCTTGCTCCCCAGCTTGAGCACTCACCTCTGCCAGGCGCAGGTTCTCTGGTTTCACACGCACACTGTGGGCCACCGAGTCAAGCACCTCCATGGCACTGGAGTTCTCCTTGCTGATACTCACGAGGAACTGCCACCAAGAAAGCGCCACAAAAGTCACACCACACCAAGGCACGTGGGCCCTTACTTAACACAAAGCACAGCCTGTTGGCAGATGACCAGCTGCTTGGGGCACCTCCAGGAGCTCTCTCAGGCTCCCTCCCCAGAGTAGATGGTGTCCCTTTACCTTGATGGGTTTTTTGTGTGGCTCCTTTGCAAAGTAGTAGACAGTCAGCACCTTTTGCTTCTGTGGAAGGGGCACAGGGAGGTAAAGGAAGGGGTCAAAGGTGATGGACACCTGTAGATGGGAGAGCACACTCAGTTGCAGGACGTGACTGTGGCTGAGTCAGCAGAGCAGCAGCCCCAGTAGATATGATATCCAGCCTTGCCCTGTGACTTGTGCTTTCCGAGGCTTAGGAGCCTGCTGCTGCACAGCTAGGACAGGGACAGAGCCTCCAGGTCTGCCCTACCTTGGAACACATTGGGCACACCAGCTTGGATTTGTACTGGCCCTGGAAGAGGTCCACGATGAAAGAGTCGTTCCTCATCTTGTGTCGCTGCCAGGCCTCCTCAGCTACCACCTGCAGGGAGAACGGGCTCAGCACTAGGCTAAACCACCCGGGCCAAGGCTGCTCTCCCAGCAGCTTTGGGGAGGGACATCCTCACCTCATCAGGCCTCCCATCTGAATCAACAGTTTCTGTGTAGGGCTTGTTCTGAATGCGGTTGAGGTCCTCGTGCAGGCCATCGAGCAGGAAGGCCATGAACTCCTGAGCATCATGCTGGGCATAGCCAGTAAACTGGCTAGCCTTGCTGGCCACGATTGCCTGAGGGGAGCGCAGTAGTCAGAGATGGCCAGCAGCCCGCTGGCAGCACCGCCTGACCCAGGCACAAAACCTGTCTGCACCCACCCACAGCCACCTCGCGCTCTGTGGCACCAGCAGGGCAGCCAGGTGCCCACAGGGGAGTGCTGGGGACCCCCAGCAGCTCCTGCAGCCCTACCTTTAGTTTAGAGGGCTGGAAGGCATGGTGTGTGCCCTTCCACAGCGCTCGCAGCAGCATGGCAAAGCCGATGGCCAGGCGTCCCCCAGTCCCCAGCGGGTTGTTGTAGTTGATTTCTGACTCAAAGGACCGATCTGTAAGAGACGCAGAAGAGCAAGGGTGGCTGCTGGCCGCGCTGCCCGAGCGGTGGGGCTTGGCAAGGCTCCTGGCATGGGCTCACCATGGAAATAGTCACGAAGCTCCCGCGTGTTGGACAGGGACTGGATGACACTGTTCATGAAGCAGGTGTTGCCCAGGTTCACCAGGCCTGTGAAGCCAGGCAGGCAGACCTTCTTCTTCTCATCTTCATCCTCGTCATCCTCCACGCTCTCTGTGCTCACTGGACTGTGTGTCATTGGTGGCACCATGCATGTTGGTTTGGGCTGCCAAAGCAGAGGCAGGTGTGAGGGTGCTGTGCTTGGGGGTCTCTCTGAGAACACCAGGGGAACCCAAAAGCCCCAAGCATCCCTCAGACAGGGCTGGAGCCATCATGCCATATCCCACAAGGACTGGGATAGACAGGGCAACTGCTGCCCTCAGTCCTGCCAGCTATGACTGATGACTGCTGCTTCCTCCTCCAGGAACAGTTTGCCTGTCCCCAGTGCAACACTGAGGTGGTGGGGTCCTACAAGAGGGACAAGTGGGTTCCCCTTTCTCCCGCCCAGGTCAAATCCAGTGTGTCCACACTCACCGATGGGATGTGAGGCTCTTGCTTCACCGCCACATGTTCAGGGGCTGTACGAGCTGCCACACCATCCAGACCCCCATCTTCCACACGTGGTTTCTCTTTCTCACTGGCTCGGGCCTCTTCCTTACTGGACAGGGGGTGCTGGTTACTGCCCGGGGGGTTCTTGTCCAGAGGGGTAGGGCCTGTAGGCATGGCAACCTTTGCACCACCCACTGCACCTTAAAAAGGGGGAAGGGTGGGCCTGTGGTTAGCAGCACCGCGCGTTGCCCACGGCAGGGCCAAGCAGAGTTGCTCAGTCCATGCTCACACACAGGCTCTTTCCTATCCCTCTTCCTGTGAGCAAGGGGAGCAGAAGTGCCCTTCCCCTAGCACTTGGCTTGCCCTACCCTACACCCCTCCTGCCTGCACCAGCTCATCCCCTCCCCACAACCCCACACCAGAGGATCTGGCACCGTCCAGCAGCCCCTGGCAGCAAGGAGAGCCCATGCCCCACTGGGGCGCAGCAGGAAGGCGAGACAAGAAGGCAGGGTGCAGACCTCGTGTGGCTGGAGCCTCCAGCCCCCCCCAGCGCTGGCTCTGGCGTTTCTTCAGGCAGACGTCAATGCGAGACACGGTGAAGTTATATGTACACTGGGCTGGCTCAATAAGGTTCCTGCAAGACACATGGCAAGTCAGGGGTGCCCCAGACCCCGCAGCAGCCTCAGACATGCCAAAGCCTCTGCAAGGCAGGACCATGGCCTCCAAGCAGTTAGCACCCATCCCTAGGTGGCCCTTGCAAAGGAGGGTGGAAACCCTTCAAGCATAGCCATGCTGAGTACACAGAGGGCCCCTTTCCCAGCAGATCTATTCTGCTTGGCTCCCCATGTCCCCTCCCACTGGACATCCCACCCAAAGTACATATGGGCTGGGCTGGCTCTGTGCCCAAGAGCCTTAGAACAGGCTGGGGAAGAACTGCAGGCAAGGAGGCGATGGGATTTCCTCCCCTGGAAGCCACCACAGAGAGCCAAGGCAGCCTGGGCTTGTGGCACTAGTGCAGCACAGTGTAAGGGAGACCCCCAGGTGCAGAAATTAGCATTTCCTGCACAGATCCACCAGCCAGGACTGGCTCCTGCTCCAGCTCTGCCCCCTCAGCTCCCTTGCCCTGATGCAGGCTAGAAGGATGAGAGCTGTACCTGAGCTTCACCTGCCACCGGAACACTGTGTGGGGCCCACAGCCAGGATGGAGGCGAAGGAAGTTTGTGTCGCTGCAAAGAATTTGGGAGCAAGTGAGAAGAAGTGAACAAACACATAGTCCAGCCACAGCCAGGAGCTCTGCAGCAGCCTGGCACCATCCAAGGTGTGCCTATACCTTGTCTGGAACACTAGTGTGAAATCTTGCTCTCGGAACAACACCTTGGATGTCTCCTTGTGGATCTCCTTCACATAGACGTGCACCACCACCAGGTCATTGCCCTTCTCGTATGAGTCATTCTTGACAAAGGTCAGGCTCACAAAAGGCTCTGGCTCTGAGCAAAGAAAGCCACAGAGAGAGACGTGACCTTCTTTGCACGCTGAGACAGCACTGCAGGCTGATCCTGGAGGGGTCCTGAGCAGATGGACCTTCCCAACAAGGCTGACCCCTGGGCTCCAGCCACTCACCATCAGCTGCTGCTTCCAGAGCCACGTCATCTTTGGACCAGTCCCTCTTCTCACCATCTCTGCCCATGGGAGGGGTGGCTGCCAGGACAGCCTTAGAGCTCTCTCCGAGACCAGGTGTGCAGTCCCGGCTGCGCAAGGCCTCAGCAGGACTGCCTGGCTGCAGGACCCTCTTCTCCACGCAGGTGGCAACGCAGTGGGGGAACACCTCTGTGGTAGCTGCGAGAGGTGGCATCTCCACGGGAACAGTTTCCTTGGCCAAAACCACAGCCTTTTCAGACAGAGGGACACAGTGAAAAAAAAGACACGGTCACCCCTGAGCTGCCCCTGCTGTGACTCCTGCCAGACACGCAGGGAGGTACACAGCACCCACCACCCCTTCACACCCCGTGCTCTGATCGTCCCCATCAGCACCACAGCCCAGTGACTCAGGTCCTCAGGTCACCCGCTGCTCCAGCACAGCCAGGCCAGTGCCACCCCTGGGATGGCAGCATCCCCTGTGCGGGGCTGAGGGAGCAGGGGTGCCCTGCTCGGACGGGTCCTCGGGTACCTTTTCCAGTGGCGGTGCAAGGTCTGCAAGAGCTGCGGGCACATCGACCTGGCTGGCTCTGCCGTTGCGGCGGCTGCCCGCCCTCCCGCTGTGCCCTCTGCTGGGCTCCACGCTCCCAGAGACTCTGGCATTCAGCTCCTCTTCAGTGGGAGCCACTTTGAGGTATACTGCCCGCTTGGCGCTGGGGCCGCTCTGTGTCCCTGGGCTGGCTGGGCTCTTTCCTCCCAGGGCCTCGCTTCTTCCTGGAGCGCGCTTGGGGTTGGAGGGCTCCCGCCGGGACCTCAGTGGCTCTGTGCCTTCAAACCTTGTCTCTTCAGGGGCCAGGTCTGCAGAAACAGCCTTCTCCTTTCCGTTCTCCCAGCACATGGCTCCTTTGGCTGGCTCTTTGGATCCATCTTTCTTCCTCTTCTGTGAAAAGCAGTGCAGCACAGTGGGAAGGTATCCAGGTAGCAGCATCTCTAACATTCTCTGCCAGCCCATCACCCTCACTTCCCCTTCCCAGAGCACACCAGGGCTCTGCTCTAGAACCTGAAGGCTATGTGGCAGGCAGAAGTAGGGGTACAATGACACTCTGCTCCCTGGATAGAGGCAGCTGTCTCACTGTCCTCACGCAGGGCATGGATGCAGGATGTGCCCCACACGGTCCCTGGACAGCTCAAGAGCAGGGAGTGAAATCCTCTCCCCAGCTCCCCAGGCTCCATAAGCTCCCTTAAAAGGAAGATCCTTCCCTCCTCACCAGAAGCGAAGACCAGGTATGGAGCGGTATCTTCTTCTGAAGTACAAGCTGTAGAAAGTTGCCCTTCTTGAACTGGACCTTGCTGCAGGAGCTCTCGATCTCCTCATAGAACTGACAGCTCCACTGGCGCCCATCTGCAAGCAGAGGGGGATTGGCACCTCAGGCAGCGCTCCAGGCAGCTGTCACCTAACCAACAGCCCCCCTCCACCTGCCCCAAGGATCAAGGGAGCACTCATCCAGAGACGAGAAGGCTGCAGGCAGGCTGCCACCATACCCCAGGAGACTTCAGGGCTTCAGCCAGCTGTCCTGGATTTGCTTTGTACATCTGGCTGGCCTCCTTCCCAGAGGGAAGGCCCCGGGCCTCCCTGCCCTCAGGGGCACAGTCACTTTTCCAAGGCCAGGGCCGACTCAGTGATCCCAGCGAGCAGGGGACAGAGAAGCACTAGCACAGCAATGGGCACTCATTCACTTGGCACAGAGGCCAGGCTCCTGCCCTCCCCAGCTCTACACCCTTCTTCGACACCGCTCTTGTCTTGGCCCGGCCTGCTGGCTGAAGCTGTGCCAGCTGACAGCAGGGGATTGCCTCTGAAGGAAAGGTTTTATGGCTGCCTGGATCAGCCCCACATCTAGCCCAGCGCTGCGCCAACCCCGACTGGAGAAATGCCTGCAGCAGTTGCTCCATTCCCCGTACCTGGTAGTTTGACCACACAGTCTGTGTCAGTGAAAGAAGCATCCACATCCTCAACTTTCAGAGCTCCACTGCCCAAGTTCAGCTTGACGATGATCTCATCGGCATTCTGCTTCCAGTCCATCAGCAGCTCTAGAAAGAGAGAGGAGTGTCACCCACTCACTGAGGTGTGAGCCTGCAGTGCCCACTTCTTGGCTGAGGAACATGAGCTTGAAGGAGCACACTCAGTTGAAGGAGGCCAACACGGGGGGGACAGGTCATGCCGATTAAACAGGATGCTCACAACCTGCCCTCATCAGACAGGCCACAGACAAGAGCACATGTTGTGTTGTGGGAGGGCAGGTGAATCCCGGTGGGAACTGGGAAGATCACAAAGGCAGCACTGCTCTCAGCCCTGACACGTGCAGCAGCCATGTCTGAGAAGAAAGGGTGGCTCCTGCCAACTACAAAACAATTGCTGCTTTCCCAGGGCATGAGGAAGCCACAGAATTACTCTGGGGGATTCAAGTGGACTCTGACCACAATCAGAAAGTGCCACTTCCCCTTCACCTATGCAAATCAAGCAGCCCAGCTGCAACCACCAAAGCACTGTACTCTTGCCAGGTGAGCACTGCTAACATGGCTGGAACATGGCAAGGCCCACAAGCTGGGCAGGAGTGCTGCACCCCAGGACGGAACGGCCCAGCAGAGTCACTGCACTGCAGGCGGGTGCCTGCTGGGCTCCAGGCCCAGCCCTGTGCTGTCCTGAAGTCTTCCAGGCAAAAGGGTGATTTCAGTCACCTTAATTTCACTCAGGTTTGTTCTACTCTGTGACATGAGGATGCCCTACGCTGTCCTCAGAGCAGGCCAGCACCAAGGCAGAAACCAGCCAGCAGTGCCCACGGGGTGACACGGCTCAGGCTCTTCCCAGCCCAGCTCCCTGCTCCGAAACAAGCAGAGCAGAGGCCAGGAGTGAGGTGTCCCTGGGCTGTGCTTGGTGGCACTGAGGCACCTGAGTCAGAAGCGGCCCAGGGCCTCTTCCTTGCAGACAGCGCTTCCCAGCCACGTGCACCCTTCTCCACCCCGAGAAGGCTGCATCCTGTTCAGATAAACACTGGGGCAAGGCAGCTCTCAGGTTAGTTCTGCTCAATGCCGGATCGTGGGACAAAGACAAGGTGAGACTCCAGATCCCTTGGAAAGAGCACTCTGCGGCCATGCACTATCAGGCAGCACACACCCTGACTTACCCTCCTCTGTGTCCTTCTCTCGGGCGGTCTCAGCCTGCTCGAGCCCAGGGCAAGACACTGGTGGGCAGAGAAGGAGAGCGCACGCAGGTCTGTCGTTGTGTCACCTCAGAGCACAGGCCGGCACACTGATGCCCAACATTT
Source organism: Todiramphus chloris collaris (assembly GCA_025345505.1). Classification (NCBI taxonomy): domain Eukaryota; kingdom Metazoa; phylum Chordata; class Aves; order Coraciiformes; family Alcedinidae; genus Todiramphus; species Todiramphus chloris. The sequence continues at coordinate 10,536,885 of JANVCC010000038.1, forward strand.
CACACACCACCTCCTTCTCCCCTGAATCTCTGTCTGGGGCTTTCACTCTGCATGTGCTGCTCATTTCCCTCCTCTGCTTCCTCACACCTCTCCCTTCCCTGGAGCCCTGCCTGCAGCGCCACAGCAAGTCAGCCCTGAGAACGTCTGCTCTGGGCCACACCACCAAATCCTGCTCTAGCCAGCACCACAGTAGGAGCAAGGTAACATTGCTGCACTGCACAGATAGCCCTGCCTTGGGGCACATCTCAGTGTGGAGCTTCTGGTAACTGGGGTGTATGCCCTTGCTCAGCACACCAGGCCCTCAGCCTCCAGACATATGGAGGAGTCCTGCCTCCATCTGACAGGGAGGACCTGACATTCGGTTGTGTTCAAACCAATTCTGCTGGTATGAGAGAACCACGTGGCCCAGCTGCACTTTAACATTTCCATTCCTGCACAAGACACCAGAGTCCACGGCCAAAACCTCCTTCCAGATCAGGCTGGGGAACCAAACAGACCTGACACCTAATCCCTGCTCCCTGCAGGATTACCTCCAACAGCCAGAAGCGTCTCCGGGTCTGCTCCACCCCCACAGGGCAGTGAGCTTTGCCAGGCAAGGGGCTCAAAGCAACAGCGCCTTGTCCTGGAGCACAGAAACGGCAGCAGTAAGAGCTGCAGCCTCCACCCCAGAGCATTCAGAGGACTGTCACTGCCTCCCCTGACCAGCTACAAACCAGTAGGAAACCCTGTTGACCGCTGCAGTCACCGGTGCAAAGGTGCTGGTGAAGCTAGCACTGGGAGATGTGCTGCAGCAACACTGTCTGGAAGATCCACAGCTTCCTCCAGCCCCTCAGCAGCCCTGTGCAGAGAGGACAGAGGCAGCGTGGCTGCGACACAGCCCCTGGGCAGGCAGGAGCCCCCTGACGTCAGGAGGTGTGGAGGGTCAGGCCTTACTGGAGATCCAGTGCACCTCCCACGCGAGAGAAGGGGCGACGCTGCGCTCTCCACACCGTGGGGTTTCGCACTGGGGACTGCAGCCAGCCCCTCCAGCACAGATCTCAGCGAGTGCTGCTCATTTACCTTGGCCTATGAAACAACCTGTGAGTTTGGGGTTACAACAGTCACCACAGAGCAGACACAGAAATCAAGCAGTTTTCAAGGAACTCTTGCCTGCATCCTCCCCGCAGACATTCCCTGCACCTGAAGCATCATTTTTGTTGTCAGATACACAGCAGCTACAGAGGGAATGACTCCACAGCAACTATTTCACCAGAGCCACACCTTGCCCTGACAGAGAAGCTAAAGCACGGGCCCCACAGTCGGGCCCTGCACTTGGCAGGAGCTGCTGGCACCCAGGAACTGCCTCGGAGCATCTGGCCTCAGCAAACTGTTGGGGAAGCGGCACCACCTCCAGCTGCAAGAGCAGCGCAGGCCCCAGCCTCACTCCCTCGGGATAGTGGCAGCTCAGCCACAGCCAAAAGCAGAGTCTAGAAACAAGCACTGAGGCCCCAGCTCCAAGCTTCGCTAACATGGCCACAGGCCCAAACTTCCTCACATAGCTGGGGCTAAGTAACACCCAAAGGAAGGAGGTTACAGGTCCAGGGAGGACACTGTGCCGAAGAGGATCCCACATCACACGGGTTACCATCAGCTGCAGGAAGCGATTAGTTAAATCTGCTTATCCTGCAGCAGATGGCTGTGAGGCTCCCACCCGGCGTGGCTGAGAAACCACGGGCCTGCTCGCCACAGTGCTGCCAAGGGGTTCTCACCTTCCTTGCTCTCCTGGTTGGCTCGATCCTTCTGCTTCTTCTTGTTGGTGGCATCATCCAAGCCCCGAGATACTCTCCTCTGGCCAGGGGCATTGGTGCTGCTGGACATCTTCAGCCGTTTGGAGGACACAAACGGCCCACCGGGGTCGGTAATGGAGTCTGGGTCAGGGGTGCGACGTTTTCTTCCTGGCCCAGCTATCTTGGCGACTCTCTGTGGTCAAACTCTCTGGTAAGGAACTAATGGCCTAAAGAGAGGAGAGAGCAAGTGTGGCAGGAAGAGCAGGTGGAGGAGGCCCCACAGCATCAGGATCTGCTCTCTGCCTCAGTGCCAGACCCTCCTAGGGCCAGTGCCCTCACATGACCTTCACTGTGGCGTTTACAGGAAGCCCCACGCAGCGCTCGGTGAGGAAACCTACCTCATCACAGCTGCTACAACGCTTACTGCCAAAAGCATGGGCTTGTCAGAGCTCCCAAGATACAACCGGGGGTCTTCCATATGTGGCACACATTAAAAACCTGGAAAGCAATTGTCATGCTCATGGCTCCCACTACAGCAACACTGGCCCGGAAGAGCCACTGGCACTAACACCCGAAGGCGAGGACACCGGAAGGCCCTGATCCAAAACCACCAGCCTCCAGGGTCAGCCGGGGCAGCCTGCCCCATGGCTCCGGGCAGGCGGCAGCTATTTCAGTCAAACAGTGCCCCATGGACCAGGGTGGAAACAGGAGCAAGGAACGCCCTAAGAAGGAAGAAAGGGGAGAAGCAGGAGCAGGCCCAGGACAGTCTCGTGACAGATGAGAGTGGAGCTCCCTGGCAAGAGGAGAGTTCCTCCCCCTCCACCCATCAGCTGGGAGTTTAACCAGCACCTTGCATATTCATCTCCCCTCTGGTTTACAGACAGCGGCAGCAGGGCCTGGCCTGGAAACAGGACACCCAGGGAGGGGGCAGAGAGGGCAGGGTGCTCACCCCTGCCCCCTCAGACATGCCCTCCCAGGCAGCGTCAGCTCCCTCACAAGGTTTGGGAGCTGCTGGCCCAAGGGCTGGTCTCAGTTTCTCGATCTCTGTTTTCACTCTTGGGTGTTCACACCTTTGACAGTGGAGAGCTGAAACAACCTGCTGAAAACAGGCCCACTCGAGAAGCCTCTGTGGAGGCCAAGACCTGGGAAGCCTTCCTTCCCTGCTGCACACCCTGATCCCAGTAGCACTCACCAGTCTGCAGGGGTTTGCTGGGGGGTCCAGGCCCAGTCACACTGGTCCTGCCCACCTCCATGTGCCAACAGCCTGCCCCAGCTCCCAGTGGATTCACATCCCATCCCATGGCCCTGCTCCCATCTGAGGACACAGAGCTGAGGCTGACAGCATCTGGGTCTAGCCCAGCTCTGCTGAGCCCGAGGAGAAGAACACCCTATCCTGTCCTCACCCACCTACCAAGCACAGACCCCACAGCTCTGCTGGGGCACAGCTGGGTGCAGGAGGCATCTCCAAGGGAAGTGCTCGGTGAGAGGCTGCACACTGACAGCTCTCTGCTGCCTATCCCATGTCGTGGGGACACTTGTGTTCTAGAAATACTTGGGGCGACAAGCAGCCACAAAGATAGAGTCATAGCTCTCTTGAGGTCCCTTGCAGTTTGTGGCTAAGCGGTCCTGCCCTGCCCTCAGTGCTGGCAAAGCCAGCCCCATGCCAGGTGCTGTGCCCAAACCGCTCCTTCAGGCCAACCCACCCTCACAACCAAGAGCTACTGAAGCCAAGTGAACAGCTCAAGCGCTGAGCCCAGCCGGGCTGCCTGAGACAGACAACTTCTGCCACCTGTGGTGGAAGGGCTTGAAATGCCCTGGAGACACAGACGCGAAGCAGAGCCCAGCGTCAGCCCTGGAGAGCTTGAGAGAGCGTGAGAGGCCAGCAGTGTCATCCCCAAGCTGGTCCCATCTCCCCAGGAAGCAGCAGCGCCTCTGGCTGCAGAGGGAATGGGAAGGGCCCCTTGCAGCAGGGAACATCAACGTGGTGCACAAGGCTGACACCAGCAACACAGTGCTGCTCAACTCCAGAACCCACCGACACCAAAACACGTTGGCCACAGATGCTTCCTGGCACTGAGAAAGCTGACCTGGGCTCAGCAAACATGGGAAAGCGCTTTTTGACAAATTTCTTTCACTTCTCGGGTGAGAGCCCCAGGAGAAGCACGGGACAAGAAGCAGTGACTGCTCTGTGCAGGGCCAGGTGGGGCTCCATCGCCTCCTTTCGCCACCTCCAACAGGGTGGCACTGCTGGGCAGGGTGAGGGCAAGCCCTGAGAAGGGTCCTGGAGGGCAGAGTCACATGTCTGCTGTCACTCCAGGAGAAGCCTCCTGCTCTCACACCTTGCTGAGGACTCGGCTCCCTCGGGTGCTTTGCCGACTGTTATTCCTAACGGCAGGCAGGGACCAAGCACAGCTGGAGCTCTGCCTCATTCCAACTGACAGACTGATGGCAGCCTGAGGCCACTGTGGGGTTTTGAAGGAGCACAGGCAAGGCACAGGTTATTCACATTCACCTATTTTAATCCCTGAGATTTTGCACCTCTCTGCCATGAAGAAACATGCAGCCAGGCAGAACATTCAGCCCCTGGGCACGCAGGGGCACAGAGGTTTTGGCACTGCTGTCAGCACTGTAGAAGCCACTGCAGGGGAGAGATGGTGAAAGGCCACCCTGGCTGGATGCCAGGTGTACCTCTGAGAAGCACCCGATGGGCTGGGCGCTTGTACAAAACCTTACACAATCCTCCTGCTAGCTAGGAAACCCTGGCCATGCTGCTGAGATAAAAGGTGCCTCCTTACCCTCTGCTCTCCCAGCCTCTGTGCCAGTGCAAGTACCCACCTAGCTGCAGAGTGTAAAGGGTCAAGACACCAACCAAAGTGAAAGTGTTTTTTGTCAAGTTTATCTTAGCCTTGAGCAGTTTCCCAGCCCAGTTCACTTTCACTGGCCAGGGGAAAGGGTGAATTCAGGACAGGCACCAAGAGGCCAGGAAGAAGGGTCACCCCTTCCCATTGCAGCACCAGACCAGGCTGGTGTAAATGCTCAGGGAATGACAGCAGAAGGTGCACAACAAGATGCAATCTGTCCCTTGGGTTTAGGGCACATTTTATCACTTGGCAGGAAGAGGTCCCCCAGCTCTTGTTTGCAGTGCCCAAAGGCCTTTACTGGGGTAGCTGTGGAGAAGGTTGGTTGTTTCCCACCTTCATCTGTCCACAGATTTTGCCTCCTCCGTGTTCCAAATACAGCTGACAGAAACACTTCCCTACTTGTGTGCACAAGCACTTTTGCCACCTTCTGCTCCTCGCCCCCCCGAGGGATCAAGAATCTCACAACTCATGCTTGTCTCTTACTTTGGTTTCTCAGCGTGCCTGACACCCAAGCTGAGCTGGGACAAGCACAGGGCTGCTTGGGGCAGGGACCCAGCCCAGCGCTGCCACATGCAACATTTCCAACCCGTGTGGAAATCGCTGTCCCCAAGGTGCCATGACAGCAGCGAGCGCTCATCACTGTGCTGCTTGAGGGGCCCAGCACACCCAGCTCCCCATAGGTCCAGGTCTCTGGGGAAGATGACTCTGACCAGACAGCAATCAGCGGCAGGCCCCGGCCTCTCCTGCGCTGCTGCCCGGCCTCAGGCGTTGGGAGAGGAGAAAGGGACGGGCAACGGAGCTTCTATCCCGCTGCCCCCGGGCCCCGGGCCCCAGGCCCCAGGCCCCAGGCCCCGGCGGTGCATCAGGCGACAGACAGCGGCCCAGCCCCGCAGCTCCCACCGGCGGCCGCCTCGCTCTGCCCGCCGCGCAGAGCCCCGCACCGCCCCCAGCTCCTGCCCCTCCCTCCGCAGGTCCCCTCGCCTCAGGTCCCTCTCACACCGCCGCCCCCGGGCCCCATCCCAGCCTCTCGCCGCGCCGCCGGGCCCCGCACGCCGCCGCGGCTCCGGCCC